>BMAU01005427.1:0-317653 GCA_019973935.1 Trichonephila clavipes
TTACGTGCATTGCTCCTTCACATTTGTAGTTCTTCACATTTGTTGTCTTTTTTATCAATATAACGTCTTTTTTTATAAAGCATCAGAAATGGATGCAAAACCTATATTTATTAATATTTTTTATGTGTATATTGCATGTTGTCGCTAATCATGCCAATTTGGCGAGATTTGAGCCAACAAGGAAACGGAAAAAAAAGTATCAAAAAGGCTTTAGATTTAAAGAAATTTATATTTTATTTCAGTTCTTTCAATCAACGTCTCACTGGATATATATTTACATATTAAAGATAAAAAAACATTATCATTGTGAGCTAGAGTGACATTTTTACCATTTGAGCATTCATCTATATAATATATTTTTAATTATATTATTTTCTTCAAAATTAGTTCCACGTCCTAATTTTGTTTTTAATTGTTATGAACGTTCCATAGTTTACTATAAGGGAAAAAGTTACATGATAAAAAAAATTGTAATTTATATCGACTGCTTGGATTAACAAGTAATATAAAAAAAAACTTTTTAAAGTCAATTCCTACTTGGATCAACAAAGAAAAAATTTTATTTTAGCTACTTTTTTATTAAATAGTTACAATTAATATAAATACGTATATACATATAACAGAATCACAACATTAAGTGGTAATTAGTTTTATTAATTATCATTAAAGTATCGTATTGTCATCCAAAACAGTCGTGTATATAAAATTTCAGTTCAACTGAACGCTTTAAAAACGTGAGAAAAGAATCTTTTAAAGTTTTAACCCAAATCGCTAAAAATGAAACCAACGCGGCTGTATCTATAATTCTTTAAATAGTTAGTTTCAGTCTTTCAGCATCTATTAACCTTAACCTTCAATAGGCTAAATTCAAAACGGTCACGTGATAAACTCAATCACGTGCTCTCCATTGAATTTAAAATGGGTATTAGAGTCGTGTGTGTAGTTTTTGTTCTACAAGTAAAATTTAAATAAAATGTCAGATTGTGTTAGGATGTTCAAGAAAGCATTAAGATTAATAAAAACGTTTTCAAAATCTAAAAAAATTCTTAAATTACATTGGTACTTTGAAATCAGATGCATTTTTCCTATGCTCGTTATTAATGTTGACATATGTATTTTTAAGAGAAAGTTTCTGTCGAAAGAAAAAAGTTGGCAACATCAAAGCACATGAATTGATTTGCTGAAAACATGTGACTGCAGTTATAATGTGACAATGACGTCACTATTCTATACTATATTATTCTATACTATTCTATACTTTAGGTTACTTAGTATATATATTTAACAAAATAACTAAAAAAGAAATTATAAAAATGTATTATGAGATTTTAATTAAAAAATAATTTGATATTATTTAAAGAGATCATCTTTGACATAAAAAAATATAAAAACAAAAAATAAAATAAATATCTTGTAGAAACTTTTCTAATATTAAAAATTTTTCTCCAATCCACAGAAACACAGAGAAAATTTTTAAAGTATAAGGCTAACCAATCATTTCATAAAAAAAATAATAAATTCAAATCAAATAAGTGAGCGTTTAAGACAAGATTTTAAAATTTATTTTATTTCTTTCCCTCTCTCATGATATCGGTAAGATGAAAAAAAAATGGCGCCGCTTTTTCCCGCGACCTCATTTAACCGGATATTCGAAACGAAAACGTTCTCGCGTGATTTCTTTTAATGAAGACATAAAACATTCTAAGGCGTTTTATCATTTCAATGGTATAATTCAAAACAAAAACGACTCCTCAAATTTCTAAGGTTTCGGTTCGAATTTATATTTTAGAATACAAGAGAGCAAACGATAATCTGCAAATAAAAAAAAAACGATTTTTGAAACTTAAAAATTATGAAAGATATTATAATTACTCGTTTATTTTCTTTTTGTGCATAAACGATATCATTTACTACTGAGAATTTCACTTTAATTACCAAAAAATATTCGAAATATTCTTTATTCTTCTCAATAAAACTTTACTGACAGATTTTTCTTTCCATAGAAAGCCTAAAACATATAGTACACTAAAAATATCGATTAAAATTCAACACCAATTACTTGTTTATTTAATTTTAATCAATATCTTTTTACTACAAATCATAACCCTACAGGAACATTCACTTAAAGGCACACAAATCAAATGTTCAGAAGCTAACAAATAGGATGTGTTTTTAAGTTATTGAATAATAATTAAATCAATTAAAGTTTTATAAAAATTACTATAAATTTTTTAGCTAAGTATATAACATCTAAATATAATAAAAACGCCGTAATAATTTTTAAAAATTCTAAATTAATTATTATGACGTACAAAAATTACAAAATTATAACTTTTTTCATTTCTTACATGCAACCAACAATTTATTGTGAATCTATTGCATTCCAAAATGGCGAACAAGTTAAGAATAATTAAAATTTCTTTAAAAAGTTATACGCAATACACAGAAATTTTTTAATTCAATCTCTATTAGATAAACTTTTATTAAACTTCTCACAGTTAATAAAGGCTTTGTCATCCTAACGAACACGAATCTTAAGAAGTCAAATATAAAGAATTCTTATTCTGAATTAAACTATAGTGAAATCATGCAAGAAAAATCAATAACCATATAATTTCCTAAATTCTTTTTATAACCACAAAACAAATTCACTTTTCCTAGAGATAACAGTATTAAGCACCTTAAACTTTCGGAGCACAAGAGCTTTTCTTTTAGTATCAAATATAACATATGCATCTTTATTTTTAAATCTATTTTATGAGTTTGAGAGCTGAAATGTTTGTAAAATCAATTAACTTAAGTAAACCAAGCTTTTATATTATTATTCGAGATATTTTTCACTATCTATTAATGGATTTTTGAAAAGAAAAATATCCTGGAATCAAGTTGCGAGAATTCTATTAGTTTGGTTCCCCTTAAAAAAGTTATAATCAAAATTACGGCATCATGAATACTGTAATGGTTTATAAAGTGTTTATGGTTCCTCCGTTATAAAAAAAATATTTCATTAATTTAATTTTCTGAGAAATTTTCTAAATTGAGATATTTTATTTCAAAGGAAAATGGTTTGACTTGAAGTCGAAGATTTAAAAGGTATTAATATGAATTGCATTCGATATTAAGGATAGCTGTTCGTTTTCTAAGAAAGAAAAATTGCATAGTGACCCATATTGCAGTTACGCATGCGTCAAATCGACGAGTGGGTTATTAAAATTTTGCTTACAGATAGAAGCTTAAAATCGTTAAGTTTTGAATTTTAAAAAAGTTATTTTGAAAAAAGATTCTAATTTAATAAATTACATGTGTTTAAAAAAATTCCTCATGAAAAATAAAATTGGCATGCAATAATATTGCAGAATTTAGTACATTTGTTTCAATATCGTTTTACAAAAAAATCCTAAAAAAAGACTTTTGATTTTAGTATCGTTTGATTTTTTTGAAAACTTAAAAAGAAAACGTCAGACGATTTTGCTTTCAGAATTATTTTCAACAGAACTTTGAATACCAAACTATAAAATGATGTGTCATAAAAAAAAAAAAAAAATTAGAAAAAAACAACTCATAACATGACCTAAATAATAAAACTCAAAAATTAAAAATAGCTTTAGAAAAAAAATTAAGATACATTAAAAACCACTTTAAGTTATCTATATATATAAAGGAGAAATGCGACTCACTCACTCACTGACTGACTGACTCACTGACTGACTAATCACGATATCTCCGGAACTATTAAACCTACAAACTTGAAATTTGATAGGTAGGTTCCCTTCATGGTGTAGACGTCAGCTAAGAACGGATTTTGCAAAGTTCGAACCCCAAGGGGCGTTACGAGGGTTTAAGGGCGTTATAGGGGCGATCTTCATAGATAATTATTTCTTAAGGGGCGTTATAGGTTTATTTCCATTTTTAAACTATGAGATACAGTCTTAAAAAGCTAATTCCTTTCATGGTGTGAAAAACTTCCGGAACTATTTCTTTCAACTTGAAATTTGGTAGGTAGGTTCCTTCATGGTGTAACGTCAGCTAGAGATTCGAACCCCAAGGGGCGTTACGAGGGTTTAAGGGGCGTTATGATAATTATTTTTTTACTATGAGATGTAAAGTCGTGACTCACAGATTTCTTTCATAAAGTAGAGGGCATAATGATTTTTACAAAAATCGGGGGCGTTATACATAATTATATCCATTTTTAAACTATTAGACGTACAGTCTTGAAATTTGGTAAGCGGATTCCTTTCATAGAGTACAGATCCCCTACAGAATGGGTTTTGTGAAAATCGACTCTCAAGTGGCGTTGTAGAGAATTAAGTGGCGTTATAGGCAATTAACTCCTTTTTTAAACTATTAGACGTAAAATCTTGAAATTGAGTAAGCAGATTCCATTCACTGAGTAGAGATCTGTCATAAGGTGGGATTTGTGAAAATCATTTCCTAAGTGGCGTTGTGGGGGCTTAAGGGGTGTTATAGATAATTATTTCCATTTTTAAACTATTAGACGTACAGTCTTAAAATTTGGTATAAGCTAATTCCTTTCATGGTGTAGAGAACCGCTACAAAATAGTTTTGAGGAAAATTGATCCCCAAGGGTCACTGAGGGTGATTAAGGGGCGTAATAGATAAATATTTCCGCGTTTCAACTGATAGAACCACCTGCTTAAAAATTAGAAGGTATGTTCCGTTCATGGAATAAAGTTCCTTTTACAAAGATTTTTGCGAAAACGGACCCCCAAAGGAGTGTGGATGCGAGGGATTAAAGCGTGTTATAGAAAAATTCCTGTTTTTGAATTTAACTCATTTACTTGAAATTTGTTGAGCACTTTTTTTTAGTGGAATAGAGTTCCACTAAGAATGGATGTTACGGAAATCAACTCCAGGGGGAAGCGGGTGAGTTATTGAGGCGTATTGATAGACAAAATTCCCGTTTTTGAACTGCTAAGACTATCATAATAAAATTTGGTTTGCATGTCTGTTTTGTTGAATTGAAATCCGCTAAGAATGCTGCCAACGAGGTATTGATGATAAAAATTCCGTTTTTGCTCTGTTAGATTTAGACTTGAAATTCAGCACGCATGTTTATTTTATGGAGTAGAGATCCACTGAAAGTTGCTTTGGTGGAAATCCACTTGATTATTAGGTTAAGTGAGCGAAAAAAATATTTCTACTTCGATTTTAGACATAAATAGAAATTAGATATTATAATGTATGTTCTATTTATATCAAGGGGGGTGAGAGTGTAACAGCTATAAATATATTTTTCAATACAATCGAATTCTTAATGCCAGATATCAATAATTAATGTATATGTAAACAGTATACATATATGCAACATCGTGAAATACCCAGTGAAGCGGGTGGGTAACGGCTAGTAAGAATATAAAAGAATACTTTTGGTATATATATAAAACAAAATTTTTCACACCTAGTCTGCATTAATTTATTCTTGAATTTCTTTAAACTAACAGATCTTTATATAAGCAATGATAATTCTTTAAATAAATTTATACCGTCAAAGAAGATATCTTGAAAAACTGATACCTTTAGTTTTGTTATACAATTGTTTAGTATTTATAAAACCGCCTCGAAGTTTAAAATACGGTAAGAATTCTTTGTATGAATTTTAGGTATATTGTAATCCCCCTCCCCCCAATAAAAAGATAATATATATATATATCTTTTTTTAATTCAATTTCAGAGAGAATATCGTACTCAAATTCTCAGGTTCCAAATGCAGTAATACCCCAAACTACTTATGATGACGTAGGAATCACTCGTAAGTGTGTGTGTGTGATGATTTCGCATATAAATACATATAAATAATTTTTATTTAGAAACAGAGACAAAAGAAAATAATAATTTAGAAAAAAAGTTTAATAAACTTTTAGATATACAAATAAAAAATCGTAAAACAAAGTTATTTTGATGTAGAAGGTTTCATAAAACATAACGAAATAATCTCTGCCGGCTCAAAGATTTTTTTTTCTCCGCAAAAGTTCCTCGTCGCAATCTAATATAACTTTTTATTCTTTGTTTTGTTAAAAAAAAATATGCTCATAGTTGGAGACTATATTTTCTAAAAATTTTAACTCTTTTTTTTTAATTAAACTGAAGCCTTCTGTCGAATTTCCAACCACCATTCGATCTCCCAATTGAACTGGGACTAAAGACTCCAGTTCTTCAAGGTCTTGCTCTTGCTCATGTATTTCTATGAGCTCATCCGTTGTCGGCTCCTGATTGGGGAGATCCAGCAGTTCTTGAAAGTCATCACTATATACTTCTAAATTTATTTGCCTAGCAAGATGGAAAACTTCTTCAATCACATTTACCAATATCACCAATTACTTTTTTTCTCAAATAAAAGACGAATCGACGACATTTGAAAACCGCGTAACTCCGAGTTTGCGTTAGTCGAGGTATTACTCAGTGATTCCCAAAGTGGTCGATATCGACGCTCAGGAGTCTATAACGACCCGCTAGGTGTCCACGTCAATAAAAAATTATTTAGGGGTTCATGAGGTGTAAATGGGGATCTGTGTGTGCGATAGTGGCCCGCATTAAACTAGATAGTGACGTTAATTTTAAAAGAAATTGTAATCAAGTGGAAATTGGGCTTCGAGAATTGTCCCAATTTCTCATTTTGTCACAGACAATCCGCCAGGAAGATGACGTTTTAACCTACGTTCAACATTTAAATGCCCTCTATATTCAGATTTTGAAATTAGGTTTGAAAAATTCTTTGATTACGGTAATACCACAGGAGGCAATGAATCATATGGTCACATTGATGAAAATAAATGTAAGATTTTAAAGTAAAGTTTAGAAACTGATGTCACGCAACAATTTTGGCGTTAAAAAGACATACCTGTTATTTATCCCGAATTATGGAACCGATGAGATTTAAGGTTAAACTCGACAAGATTGATGCCGAATGTAAAAATTTGTTTTTGAAGGGCCAGATTCGTGCCTCCAGTTACAAGCATTTTTGTTTGTCGCTCAGTTGTTTTATGCAACGCATATTTTATAAATTATTTAACCTTAAATTTAAGTTAACTAATATGTGTTTCATAAATTTTAAACATTTTATTTCATTACAGTTAAAAATTTAAATCTTTTAAAATAAATAGCTCTATATATCAGCTGTTAAAAAGATATTTAAGTTGATAAAGTACAAAAATTTAATATTCGGAAAGCAGGGATCGACCCAAAGGCGAAAAAGAAAGCAAGAGGTTGTGACGGGGCTTTATCGTGCCTTCTAACTAATCCTCTTGCGGAATCTTTGGGGCCAGAATGGCATTTCAATCCAACCTTCTCAAGAAGAAAACGCGATATACAGATTAGTGAATAGATATAAAACGGAGCTTTAGCGTTCACGAGTGAGTCATATAAGAGTCGGCTAGAAGCTGGAAAGTTGAATAGAATCTGGATAAAGTCGGATAATAATATACAGAGAATATTAGTATTAAAAGAATAGAATACAAGAGGATGACATAAAGCATGGGTGCTGATCGCCGTGTGATATTAGTAAGAGATTGATTATTAAAGATTAATTATAGAACTGGCTTTAGCTTATTAAGGAATCTGCAGTAGATAAAGATTCTGGGGTTAATTTCTCATAAAGATAGTGAGTAGGATTTCAGGCGCTATTTACTTTGAATTGATAATTACGTAGTGTCACTCCTGATCATATTCCGCCAAGACTTGTGTTGCGTTGCTCAAAAAATACTTTAGACAGTAGTAAATTAGAGTTATTACGGAGAATTTGAGTGGCCAATCTCATTTATTCTCCTACAAACCTAGGTCACGTAGATGAAGAGATGATACTCCCGCGCCGTGAGGTATCACAAGGTATGTGAGATAAAAAAATGTTTGAGGAACTCTGCTGTGCATGCTTGAAAAAAATACCAATTTCTACTTTTAAATGAAGGTGAAAATGAAAAATATTATTTAAATTTACAATTACTATATACAGAAAAAATACTTGATGTCGAAAAGCGTAGTTTATATATATAAACAAATCATACGTTCCGATGTGAAAATTAAAGAATTTGTGTCACCTACTCGCTAACAAACCTCACTTAATAACTTAACATATCTTATCGTTTGGAATAAAAGCAGGAGGAAATATAAAACAAATACTTTTTTCTTCCATTGTTGTATTTTATCCAAGTTCAAAGCTGTATTATTTTATGTCATTCCCTTCCTTAAGAAAAAAAAAAACCCGAAGAATTGCAGAGGAAACCATTTTCCCTTTTTTAAACATGCGATTAAGAAACGGCTTTTACACTAATAATTCCACAAAGAAAAAAATGAACATAAAAATCATTTTTTCTGTCGTGTTCACAAAAGCAAGAACTTCCAAACGAAATAAAAAATTGGAATTGAAAATGAAAAATGGAATGAAATTTCCGTTAGAATAGAACACAAAATCCAAGAGCAAATCGTCAATGGTCATCTGCTATTATTCGTTCCGATTCAATTCAGAACAACATCCGAAAAAAAGGAATGTTTTGATCTTCAAGTATCCCGGAAGTTGCCAGATTCAGCGGTCACGTATTATTATCTCCAACGAGAAAAAAATCGTTTGATTTGAACAAGAAAAAAATTGGTTTCGCCAGAATCTGATTTTCAGACACGAATGAAAACGATTTCTTTTGCCTTTTTCACTTTCATCAAATTTGCCATTCTTTTGTAGTAAATGTCTTTTGTTCCAGGTAAAATTACAAAGAAACTTCCGTTGGCGTTTTTTCAAACGACCACCTATTCTATTCAATATTTGTGATATTTTGATCAAATCTCAGATACATCATTGCATTCCATGCAATATTGTGGAACACTCGCGTGAAAATGCATGCCTTTAAACTAATAAGCATTCTTCTACAGACGATTTTTTTTCACCATTTTTTTCTTCTTCAATTTTTAGTAACAAATATTAATTTAAACATATTGAATTGAAAAATTTCTCCTACATATTTTGTTCCATGCTTAAAAATAACATGCTGTTATTTTCCATAATTCTTGAGCTAGATGATTACTTTCTTGTAATTTAAATATTGAGAATAGTCACAAATGAATTTAAATAAATGTTCTTTTTTCCAGTTTATTTTATATTTGCTATAATAAATATTCTTTTCTTAGAAAAGTTTGCTCGAAAACAAACTTTAACTGTAATTGCAAAGTAAAACGCATAATAGGATTTAAAAGTTATTTTTCTTTTATGTTAAAAAGAAGTTTAAAAATTATAAATTATTTCGTAATGACATATATATATATAAATAACAAATATTAATTTAAATTATCATCAATAGAAAATATCCAAAATGACTTCGTGATTACATATGTTGATAAGGTCTCTGCTAATTATGCCATAATTTGTAAATACTTTTACAGTAAATTATTATGTAACCACATTTTAAATAATAATTCCTTTCAAAAATCAATTCACATTAATAGAGAAGATGATAATCGTCTTTTAGCTTTAAACAAAAGACAATATTCATCTAAATAATATTAAATATCCAAGTATTTTTTTAATACCAAAATTTCATAAAAGCCCTATAAAATTCCGTAGTATCACTAATGGATACAATACATATATCACGAGGTCTGGGAAGATCATACAATCTCTTCTTCAAAATCTAATTGATAATTTACAAAACAAGGCAATAATTAAAAATAGCTTAGAGATTGCTAGAGTTACTAAGGATATGTTAATTTTTTCCATGCATGGCTTTGATTTCGAGGACCTTTTTAATTCTATAGATATTGACGATATGATTAAGGTTCTACAGTTAATTTATGATAAATATGTGTGTGTGTTGTGTGTGTGTGTGAGAGAGAGAGAGAGAGAATTATATACTTCAATGAAAAAGATAAATTTGATATTCTTGTTAACCTCGTATTAAAAGAAAATTTCATTGCATTTTTGATCAGAATCTTTATAAACAAATCAGAGGATTACCTCAGGGTGGTCCAGCTAGTAATTGTTTAGCGAACCTATATTTACATTTTTTTAAATAGATTATGTTGTAAATAATTCTTACATAATTTATCGTTATATAGATGATATAAAAATTTTTGGTAAAAATAGTGAATACAAACCAAATGTTACGTTCTACCCTGATTATCTCTAGCTCCTTAAAACTAACTTCAACTCTAATATGGTGGAATTCTTGGATTTACACTTGCATCTTATTAACAATAATGTAGTCAGTAACATTTTCGACAAAAGAGATTCATTTAAGTTCCATATAATTAAAATTCCCGTATGGAAGAGTAATTTGCATATATCAATTTACAGAAATATCATTTTGAATTTTGTATTTAGAAATGATAACTTAACTACCCACAAAATACATAAATACAATAATATAAAACAATTTTTCAATGTTGTTTAGATCATGAATACCCTTTTAATTTCTTAAGAACTTATATTCATCACAAATACATTAACCGTCTTGCTACTTCGAATTCCAAAACCACCACACAACAATAGGATTTTAAAGTCAGCATGTTAGTGGTCTTGCTGTGAAGATTATATCATAACACTCATATCACAGTTTACATTTTTTCCACACACATCTTGAACATCCTACACATTGTTGACAACCAACCAAATTAGAGCCTAGCAAATTTACATTTTTGACAATCAACCAATTCAAATTCTACCGTATTTGATTGTCGTTTTTTTATACCTGTCTTTGCTGGCCGGTTTAAAAGTCAGCTCAAAAGATGTGTTTATGTATTTTCGAATTTTTAACTTGGTGAATAATCGATTATCATTAATGTCAAGACGCTTGATTCTCCTCGTAAAAGCTCTGTGAGTAAAAGAAATTTTGTTAAATTATTTCTTGAAAGATACTTTTCTTATGTACTTGTTTTAGCATTTTTCTACTTTTCTTACGTAATTATTTTTGTGATTTTTCTGCATTAAGAGTTTGGGAGAGTTTGTTACATAATAGTAATGAGTGCTTTTTCATACTCTCTGAGTTATCCAAACTCTGAAGTTTTGTTTATTTTATTTTATTTGGTTTTCTACCGAGTTGCAAGGGGGAAGGTTGGCGCCTTCAAACTAGTTTAACCCCACTTATTCGGTCCTAAGCCCGAAATTGCTTTCTGACTCGCTAGGTTCTTCTTTTTTGTAGTTTCTTTTTTTATTTCTCTATAATTTTGTTCTTAATGTTCATGTTTTATATTTTTATTATGCTATTTCTTGTTATGTTCTTTATCTATTATTTCTTATTTTTGATATATTACATATCTCTTTATATTTTTATATATATATATATATATATATATATATATATATATGTAGCATGCAGCCAAAACCAAGCAGTCTTCGCGTGCAGGCGCAATGAATTGAAACTGAAACGAAAACTTTTGAACTAGTAAAAGCAGAACAAAAACTCTTGGACATTAGAGAGAAAGGAGAACGCGAGAGGTGCGCGAGCAGGCGTTACCTTCTGCATATCATCGTCAAACTTATCTGTTAAAAACTACCTTTTTAATTAATTTTTTGTTTAATGTTAAATAAACCATAAGAAAGACCAAATCTTGGACCCCTTGTTGTCTCCCACAAATTATGGGGGCTCGGTCGCGATCGATAAAATTTCGATTTTGAACCAAAGTCTGGACAATTAACAAAAGCGTCCGTGAGGAGACGCTCCGCCATTTTCGAAAACTTCGTTCAACCTGTGTAGAGGTTTGAACTCAGCATAAATATTCAACCTGTGTAGAGGTTTGAACTCAGCATGAAAATTCCGCCTTTGTAGAGGCCGGGATTGAAAAAAAAAAAATTTCGATTTTGATCAAAATTTGGAACGTGAAAAAAAGCCGTCCGTGGAGGAGACGCGCCGCCATTTTTCGAAAACTTCGTTCAACCTGTGTAGAGGTTGAATTTTTTCAACTTCATTCCGCCTGTGTAGAGGTCGGAACAAATAACAAAATAACCTGTGTAGAGGTGTATTTTCAACGAACCATCGACAAATATTCCACCTGTGTAGAGGTTGGATCCACTCACAAACACCTGCGGAGAGGTGTCAATTCGAACAATTTCAACTATATTACCTGCGAAGAGGTGAGATCTGTGAAATCGAAATTTTTCTTCATTGGATACATCGTACGTGCGAGCAACAAGGGAGCCAGAAAAAAAAAGGTAGGACCTTCCCATATTTTTCTAAAATGTATAAAAACGCTCTTAAAGAGGATCTCATAAGAGTTGTTGAGAATCTAGACGGTACTGTGGAGAGTACTGACACTATAGTTAAACTAAAGACTAAAATTGAGAACAGTAGTACATTTGAAAGTGATCCAGATTTCGTTAAAACTTTAATTCAAAACTGTATAGATGAGAGAGTATCGCAAAACGAAAGAGAGGTAACTTTAGAAAAACAGAAAATTGAGCTCGCGAAACTTCAGTTAGCAAAATTAGAAAAAGAAATCGAACTTCAAACGGCTAAAAATAAAGCATTAAGTTTAAATCCTGCAGCTAAAGTCGAAGAAAAACAGTTCGAAACTAACATAGAAAATATGATAAAAAGTATTAAAACTTTATCTCTTCCTGTTCCCACCAGATCTGAAAATTTTAATCTGTTCTTTCAATCATTAGAACGCGCCTTTTTAACCAAGAAAATAAATGACGAATATAAATCTGAAATTTTAATAAATCTCCTGGGCGAAAGAGCTCATAATGTCTTATTGTATATTAAAGAAGAGGAATTAAATGACTATGAAAAACTAAAATCTATAGTACTCAGAGAATTCCAATTAACCCCTCGCGAGTGTTTAAACTCATTTAAAAATGCTGTAAAATCATCAGGCGAGACATACATCCAATTTGCTGCAAGATCGACGGCAAACTTCCAATATTATTGTTCGTTAAGAAAAGTTAATTCCTTTGTATCTCTATGTGATCTTATAATTTCTGATAAATTATTTGAAACTTTAAATAAGGAAACCGCAACTCATATTGGCATTCGAGAAGCAGAAGATTGGTTCAGGCCTATTGATTTAGCTAAAGAGTGTGATATTTATATTTCATCTAGAAGCGGATCACATAAAGAAATTCCTATTACTTATGGATATACCCAAGACCCCTTTAAAAATAGATCACAAAACTTTAAACCAAAGATTAAAGAGAACTATCCCCAATATCTTGAAAGAGAAAATAAAAATTGCTATATATGCGGTGATTCATCTCATTACACAAGAGACTGTGAGAAGCGTTTTGAACCTAAAGAATCTAACGACCACATCCATAATAAAATAAACGTGAATACTTTGAAAATCGAGAGCGAAAAACAAAATAGCGATGAATGCGCAAATCTTCAATACGTAAACATTTTTGTGGAAAATCAACCCGTAACAGCCTTGATCGATTCAGGTTGCCAGATCCCAGTTTTAAATTCCTCACTAATTAGAGTGCAAACACCTTCCGAAGAAATCATAACATTAAGTTCATGTTTTGGCGAACAGCGTATGGTAGAAGTTAAACCCATAAATATTTCTCTTGATCAACACTTTCCCGGTATAAGTGTGCGAACGGCGATATCACCGACCTTGACCGAAGAATTTATTATACATCCCAGTGTATATTCTGAAATAAAGAAACTAGGCCACGCAAAGAGCGATGTTTTATTGAGTGAAAGTGGATCCTCTTTGAGTGCAGATTCTGGTGTTTCTTTTCCAAATGTTTCTGTTTCAAATGTGATAGAAAACTCTAGTTATAATTTGTCACATGTTAAAAACTTTAATACTAGAAATGATTTGAGTTCTCTAATTAAGGATTATAAATGTAATAAAATTAAGAGTACTAAGTTAAAATTGAGTATTGTAAGAGAAAAATGTTCTGATATAGTATTGTGTAAGAAAGCCAATGGTGCCATGAAAACGAGTTCCGTGGAATTTATCTCCCGCTCACCTAACCCTTTACCTATGAAGAGTAAACATCATCGGTTTGTGTTGCTCCGAAGGATCTTTGAACCTTGGCAGTGGAAACGAAGGAAAAAGAGAAATCGTTTTGAACAGACGTCCAGAACTCTACAGAGGAAAATATCGATGCGTTCAACCAAAGATCAACTTGTTAAAAAAGACGTTCTTATGCCTGTGAAACACAATGTTTTCCTGTGGAACCTTCCGGATGTCGAAGAGGTGCCTTCACATGATGGAGAAAATGTCTAGTTCAACAAAATTATGATATTTTAAACCTTTGTGTATTTGTCGTATAGTCCTTGTCTGTTCCGTCTTTTTTGTATGTTTCAGATTCTCCTCTGGTCTCCATGGAAGTACCGCTGCGGACAGCGTACGGTCAGAATGGTCGTTGTAGCATGCAGCCAAAACCAAGCAGTCTTCGCGCGCAGGCGCAATGAATTGAAACTGAAACGAAAACTTTTGAACTAGTAAAAGCAGAACAAAAACTCTTGGACATTAGAGAGAAAGGAGAACGCGAGAGGTGCGCGAGCAGGCGTTACCTTCTGCATATCATCGTCAAACTTATCTGTTAAAAACTACCTTTTTAATTAATTTTTGTTTAATGTTAAATAAACCATAAGAAAGACCAAATCTTGGACCCTTTGTTGTCTCCCACACACACACACATATATATATCTTGTTTTACATATTATTATCGATTAAAAATACTACCACTTCATCGCTTGATAAACTGTCCCACAAAAGAAATTAACAAAATATGCAGAATTAAAGTTGAACGGGCTATGTTCATGTGCCGTCATAGTCACATGATAGCTACAATCACGTATTTCATGCCAATCAGTTCATCCATTCGCGTGACGTAATCATGTGTTTTCAGAAAAGCAATTCATAAGCTTTGCTGTTGCCAACTTTTGTACCTTTTACATAAACTTTCTTTTAAAAATTACATATTTGTCAACAATAACACACACACATAGGAAAATAAAATGCTTTCATAGAAAAATTTTGCTGTTTTTCTTATTTAAAAAAAAATTGGTAAAAATATTCAAAATATAAAATTTTCAAAGTTGTCAAATTTGAAATTTTGTCTAAATTTTTTACTAGTAGAACAACAAGTACAAGTATAATGTGAGTTTTAAATTCAATGGAGAACACGTGATTACAAGAAAACTATTTTCGAACAACTCAATAATTATCTCATAGTTTCCCAGGTAGCACACACATATTCATTTTAAGAAAATTCTTTTCTATACATATATTCCGGGAAATACCTTCATCTTTCGACAAATGTTTCAGAATTTCCGTTAATATTAGATGGAAATATTCGACAGAATTTTGAACCAAAAAAATTCGTATTCATTTCAGTTCGACCAAACAAACTTCCAATGGAGCGGAAACTAGTCTTCTTTCCGCTCAAGAATATTACCCTTGACTGAACATGGGAGACCAAAGCGTCAATTTATTTCACATCAGTATAAAAATAGTATAAAAAGTTATAAAGCTAACGCGACTATTAAAGAATTCAAAACAACAAATGATCTCAAGTGCATGTTAGATTTTAGAATGTTCTGGAGCGAAACGAGAAAATAATGAGACACGCCATTTTTTTTTCGAAAAAATAATAAATTTTAAAAGAAAAGAATTTAGAGGAAGCAGAAAACCACACAATGCCCGTGAAATTGTCAGCTGAAAGGAAAATATCACTCAGGAAAATTCCCCGTCGTTTAATCGTGTGGGAAAGAATAAAGTATTACACAAGAATATCACATTAATAACGGAAATACAGAAGAAGAAAAAAAAACGTAATTTATGTTTCAACTTTCGAACATCATTACATGAGAAATAGGTCGGATATTTTAAGCGAGCTTTGTTCTTCAGAAAACAAATGTTTGCAGTGGAATATTTCGCCTCGTTTGCAAACGATTTTATTGAGAAAAAGTAAATAAAAAAAGAACATTTTATAGAAATATTAACAGCGACTAGGAATAACTTTTCGAACAGAAATAACTTTTTAGAATAATTTTCACACAGCAGATTCCGGTGTTTCTAGGAGTTTCCCTTCCCGCAAGAACTAAATTAGTTTTCAAAAATGAAATTTCTGTTCTATGTTGAAATAAATCTATTTGTTTTCTATGTGTGATAAAATTATGAAGCCCGATAAACAGGTTACAATATTAAAATGTTTCCTTTTTACCAGGATGTAACAGAAACAACTGATACAATGGTTTTGTATGATTTTGAGAAAGGGATCAATATAATTATGTAGATATCCGATTCTTTAAAAAGTAATTATAATTATTTTTAATTATATTTTTAAAGAAATAAAATTTAAAGTATTAATGGCCAGAATTTGCTGAACAGCTAAAATATTTTATGGAATATATATACAGGATATATTGCCGAATTCGACAGACAAATTCATAGGGGTAATAGTATGCAGCATGGGGACGACAAATCACCATAGAACATGGGGTTTCAAACCATGTTTAGCCGTGAAAATCACGATAGTAGAACAATGAGCCAGACAAGGAGAATGGGCAAACGAATGGGGGATTTTGGGCGACGTGGTAAAGTCGAAAAAATCTGCACGTATATAAATTTGTGACTTCTCCCGAAGTTGCTGCAGGGAATACTTGCCACTGCATACCAAAACGAGTGGTTCAAGCATGATGATGCACCAACACATTTTTGGATTGCTAACTACATATCCCGGGAGGTGGATTTGATATCTGAGAGGACCTGTTGCTTAGCCTCCACTCTCCCCGGACCTGAATCCTCTTGGAGTTCGACTGGATCCACTTGAAATAACTTTTGTATTAAACACCAGTTTTCGTATGAGACATATGGAGGATCTCGCAGCACGGTTTGTAGTCGCTTCAGTTGACATCATCAAAACACCGAACATGTTTGAGCGCGTCCGACAATCCTTCGTCCGTCGGTGTCGACTGTGCTAAGACCTACGTTGCCCCAACTTAGAACAATTTCCGTGACAATCACTTGTCGTTGCATTTACGACGTCGAGCTGCGAATTATCGTTCGTATTATAACCATGCTTTACGCATAATAAATGTATTTCTTATCTCTTATTGCCACCTTTCATTTCACTCGACATCACATCCTTCATAACTGTTTTTGCGAATTACTCCCAATAAACGTAGCTTGTGACTCTATATTCTATGGTAATTTGCCATGCCCATGCTGCCCCACTGAATTTGTTGGTCGAATTCAACATCCTGCATTTTGTAGAAAAACAACTTACTCAACGAAATTTCGGAAACTATTAGATCAACGGGTTTGGAATTTGGAGAGTAAATTTCTTTTTTTTGTGTAGATTCACTAAGAACTGTGATAACTGTCTATTAATAATCCTCTTGGGATATCTTTGGGGCCAGAATGGCAATTCTTTCCAACCAACCCAAAAAGAAAACGTGGTTATGCAGATTAGGAATTGTATATATTGGAGCGTTAGTATTCGCGTGGAGTTCTAGAAGCGCTAGGTGAAGTTCTAGGAGAAGAATCTAAGCGTATTCTAAGAGTTCTATGACTCGGTCCAATAGCGCCAGTGTAGTTGATTTCTTAATTGAATCTGAGACCAGAAGATTATCCCTTAGCTGGATCGAAGAATATACTGACGATATAGGGATTGTAGCTGTTCGCCAAGGAAATAGCGGTAAGGCTGTTTAGATTGGGCTTTAATACTAGAGAGGATTCTAGTAAGTTAAGAAATCATCTATAGATATAGATTTGGTGGTTTATTGCGCTATTTGTTAGAATTACAGTTCGGGTCTCATCACTCCTGATCAGTGGCGCACACAAGGGGGGGTTCTAGGGGTCTGGCCTCCCAAAGCCCTTGATATTTTTCCCGATTGATTATAATTCTAAGCATATAGTACGTAAAATTTAATTAAGTATTCGTTATTAATGATTAATTTTATTAATTAATGCTAATTATTTATTGAATAATTAGTTTTTACTGTGTTTTGTTCCCGTAAATCGACAAAATCAAAAGGAGCATGATAGAAGAATGGTGAACTTTCGACCCTGGACCCCCCCTCCCTTAAAAATTCCTGTGTGCGCTACTGCTCCTGATCATAAGCCTCCTAGACTAGTGTTGTTTTGCTAAATATAAATTAAGATTATAATAAACTTGTTTTTTAATTATGGATGGTACTAGTGGTCAATCTTTCATTCCCTCAAACATAAGTCGTGTGAATGATGAAGAGATGATACCCCCAGACCACGGGGTACTACAGAGCGAGCAAAAAACTTTGACTGATTTTCAAGTTTAAAAATAGTGTGTGTTGTCTGTTTTTCATTTTGAAAAAAAATAAGCTAAAAAGTGTTCCACTATTTTTACCTTTCGTCCTTCTATTACTTTTCATTAGTTTCATGTAAATATACAAATGTTTTTGCTTTAACTAAATTTGATAAGAACTAATTACTTATTTTTTCTATAGAAATAGTATTTTATTCAGTGGCGGATTCAGTTAATGCTGTAATTTTGAGAAATAAATTAACAGTTCTGAGACAGTCCTGTACTTAAGTAGACACAAAGAAGCGTCGAAAATTGAGCAATTTTAATAAAAAGGAATACTAATATTCGTATCTCTTTCACAATTCTTGTAATACTAATTTCTCGATATGTCTCGCCTGCACCAATTATTTCGTCACTATTATTCATAGAATTCCATCGACTCTAGGTGCGTCAGACGTCCAACAATGCTCTGGAAAACCCCGGGAGGTCTTTGTTGGGCTTCCACCAGTCAAGCCTTAAGTGGGTTTCTCATTTCGTTAAGTAGAGAACAAAAGAGATTGTATTTTACTGATTTGAACGTAAGACAAGATTGATTCATTTTAACTGGTGAACATTTAATGAAGCAGTTGTATTTGATAATAAGAAGCTTTCTGGGCGAAGTCGTATAATACATTATTTTTATATATATATACAGGTTGTCTACAAATTAGTTGGGCAAAAAGATTGATTTGATGCATGTAATTTACATGGAAAAAAATTGTAGTGTACATTGTTATAAGATAGAGGAATAGTCCAAGTTTGCCATTATCACAGATGTGTGCCAAATCTATACCAATACGCTTAAAAGTTGTTGAGGACACTAAAAGATATCCTCCTAAGTACTAAATTAAGAAAGAAATATAATATTTAAAGCTAAGTTGAGATTTTTGTTAAGTGTATGAAGACTTTTGTGGCGTAATTTTTTTAGTAGCTCTTTGATAATTATTTTTTTTAAAAAAAGATAGTTATACTATTTTTAAAAACTCTCTAATTATGTAATTCCATTAAGAACAAGTTGCAGATATCATGAAAAATTACAATTACAATATATTAATTTTTATTAGTCGAAAACATTAAATTTTATGAGAAATTGCAAGTACTACGAACACTTTTGTGGCCCACTGTATATTGATAATGGCTTTATACTTCTCATACTGGTAGCCATAATTAAACTTATCGTTTAAAAATAGATACAAAAGATTATTTTGAACGGAAATAACTATTCATTTTGTTTTAAATAATCTCCTTTAATATTAAGCTACTAAAGGAAAACCTGGTAATAAGTGTTTGAAGGTTAAATCAAGGAAATTTTTATAAAGACTTTTAATTTATAATTACTTGCTTAAAAATATCAAAATAAATTTTCCTATAGAAAAAACTATTCTTAACGTGTTAATTGTGTTGCAAATACACCCTGTTTGGTTTTTAATAGAACTCTTTTTAAAAGATTTTAATTTAACAGGAATTAGAAAATGATTTATTTTTTATGATAAATGTACAATCTTTGTAAAATTAAATGTTAAGATCCTTACATGGGAACTTATGGTTCATTGTATTATTTTTTGCTGATTTCTAAGAACTGGAACCAATCTTCTATTTTTATCACAGATGCAATATAATTTTAGACGAATTTTTTTTACGCGTATTCTTCCAGAACGTTTTTTCGGGCAAAAACAGGATTAGGTGCACATACTTAAATCATTGTAAAATCTATTTTTGAGTTTCTTCCCCATTAATTCAAGCTACAATTTATGTTGATATGGAATGGCAATAGTATTTTTAATCGGAAATTCATTGTTCCGTCAGAGCAATGTCGTATTTGTATGATTTATTGTACTTCTAAATATTATGACAGAAATTCATGTGACATTATAGCCACGTGATAAATGCAATCACGTCTAGACCAGAGTCTCCGCACCACGACCAGCAGGCCCACAACGGTCCGCGAGTACCACTAATCCGGGGAGATAAGTTTATTCCGTTGAGTTTTATTTTTAGTCCCCAGCCCGCCAATATAAAATTTACAATGTAAATACATCATGCACACACACAAACCAATTATGAAATATAACGGCTAACACACATAATAAAATGGGCTAAGCCCATGAGACGTCATAATCACAAGATAACCAATCACGTGTTTCTAGCCAATCGGTTCGTAAATTCCTGTGACGTCTTAATCACATGATAAATGTAATCACGTCACATGTGTTTAGGTTCACACTGGAGATAAATTCTGGCCATCTGTTGATGTGCAAGGAACAACGCACCAAATATAAGCAATTCAACAATACACAGTTACAGAGATAGTGGAATCAAAGTTTAGACTGGGATGCATCTCGGTGATTGCCCAAACTAGCATGGATCCCATGAGAAACTCTAGACTTGTGTGAGGTATCGGGACGAGATCCTTAATCAACATGTCCACCTGCTATCACTGTTATCGATTATGAATATCGGTTATGCTACCAATTCAGAAAATTCTTCCGAACTAGGTGAAGAACTTGAGAACTCAAAATATATTCTAATTTATATCGTCCAAACAGATATAATTCAAAATCAAGCGTCGTATGATAAAATATTGCTCAGTTTTTGTGTGTGAAAAGTGTTTTAATTCTATTACAGATAATCGATAAAGAATTTAATCATTTATGTTATATGTTTAATCAATATGTAAAACAGTCAGTTTTAGTTTATACTTATTTACTTCTTTCTAAGTAACTTAAATGTATAGCTAAAACTATGTATATAGAATTCCAATTTATGTTCTTTTCTCAATTATAATCAATGTTCGTATAGTTCTTGAAAACATAAAAAGAAATACCTACTCTAAAACAAATAAACAATGTAAAACAACCATTTGAGAGTTAAAGTAAACATACTAAAGTCCAAACAACAAAAAAATTCTGGTATTTGCCGACTCCTTACAAGAGGCATTAAAAACAAAACAGCCGGAATCTTTTACCAAACAAATGTTTATTTAAAAGAAAATGAAATTGCCCAGATAACAGCAAAAAAAATATCCTTTCATACCCGAGCAAAGCCGAAAATGAGTTCTAAAAGAACAAGGTACCCCACACCGCTCTAAGAATTTAATTCCAAGACCAAAATTCTCGGAAACAAAATAATTTTGATTTTTTTTGTGCATATTTTAGAAGAGGGTGTATATATATCATCCATCCCGTCTTTTGGAAACGCTCCGTCGACCAATCAGAATCAGTGAAGCATGCGGACTCCATTCGTTGTCAACGCGGTTCCTTCTCAGAAAAACCTTCCAGGATTACACCTCTTTGACATGGGAATCGTTTTACGCTTCAGTCGGTTCGACAACAACCCCCCTCTTGAGTGGTTGCCACAACGTCAGCAAACATTACGATATCCTTCAGAAGATCAAGGTGAAATATTAAAAAGGATACCCTGAAACTGTTGGAGCTAAGGATACTTGATGATGGGGGTGTATGTTGTTGACTGTAGTTTTTATGTGTGAGACTATGTTGTGTCTTGGAGATCTGGAGTTAGATTTATCGGTGCATGTTTATAAAACATTACGCGTGTTTCTTGGTGTACCTGCAATAAGGTGAAATTTTATCTTGCGGTTCATACTCGAGAGAAAAGTTTTTCTAGGAAATCTGTAAACTTTTGTGGGATGTGTGCTCATACCCCGTCATTTTGAAACAAGATTCAGAAGGGGAAATAATAGGCACTTGAAAAAGGTAAACGGGAAATATTCTGTCTCAGACTAAATATTTTTTAATGCTTCTAGGGGCTAAAATTATAATGGTTTTTCGACAGCTCCCCCACAACGATTCGAAATAGCAGGAGAAAAAAAATATTCTTGAGCGTCTATTATTGGTTCATTTAAGAATTCTTTTCTGGCTCAGTGCATCTAAACGTTAATTATGTTTATGTTATCCCCAGTGGCACAACGTACACCCTCACAACCATTACATTGCGGGGGGCAGGGTTCTAGGGGGCACAAATCCTGACGCCAATATAACCTTTGTAAGATCCGGCTTGGAGCGCAAAACCTGACTTTGCAGGAAGGCCCTAATCATTTTCGTTACGTCCCTAATAATTCCCTTAAGGTATCCGATTACATTCGGAACCATGATTTTAAAAAGGCACATAAATGGATAATTTTCATGATATTTAGTGTCACTTAGATTAGAATATATGTATAAAATTGTTTTAAGGGCATTTTGGCAAAAAAAATTATTTAAATACAATATTTCGGCAAAGAATTAACTTAGAATAATCTTTTTTCAAAATGTTCTCATTTTGTGAAACAAATGCTTCTATTATAATAATATTTTGCCTGTATATGGCTCAGACCTCTGTAAAGAAGCTAAACTATGATTTTTGAAAAATTCTCATTATTTTCAGAGTTACAACCATTTGAAATAATTATCGGCGTTTTTTTCTTAAAATTTCTCCCCTCTGTTGTCGTAAAACATGGATAAACCCACTTGTAAGTTATATGTTTCAAAAATTCTAGTTGAGCCTCTGTACAGAGGACTGGGCTATATGCAGGCAAAATAATATTATAATCGAAGCTTTTTTCACAATAGGAGAATATTTTGAAAATTGGTCATTCTATGTTCATTTTTGTCAAAATATTGAACTTAAATAATGTTTTATTGTAATACTATTCATAAAACAATTTTATATACATTTTCTAATCTAAGTGACACTAAATATCATAAATACTATCCATTTATACGTTTTTGCAAAATCACGGTTCCGAACGTAGTCGGATAACTTAACAAGGTCGTAGCTACCACAGTATCAACCGCATCAATGATACGGGGCTCCTACTCTAAAGGGGTTCCAGCATGTGTAAGCAAAACAATCCTAGAATGTTAAGGACCCACCAAAAGGGCCTCCAAAGGATGTTTATAAAGGGCCCATTCAAGACTAGCTACGCCAGTGTATCTTAATTATACTGGCGTATATTTTGCTGCTATTCTGCACTTAACCAAGCTAATATGCAGGTTACTTATTAAGTACATTTAAAATGACCGGACAGGCTGGACTGGACCACTGAAGACCAGATGTAGATATGCTGATGTTCGTTAAATCTGCGGAGTCTCAATGTACTCCCGTTGGTGTGTAGAAGTTTGGATAGGGAGGATGCCAACTGAGACATCGCCCTCGTCATTTTACCATGGCTCGAAACTAAAAGGTTCGTCGACATTACCCCTACTCTGGCTTTAGAGTGCGAGGTTAAGAAACTATAACACTCACCCTGGTGGCACTGAAACCTACTGTATGGTGGCACACGTTTAAACCCATTCAAAGTCCTCCCGTTGGAGTGATGTGGAGTGATATGCCAACTAAGGCATCATTCACATCATTTAATCGTAGTTTACAATTACGAGGTACGTCACCAATAAACGTCGATACTAATATTGTGACGTTTGAGAAAAATAATGGTAGCGTGATATTTATTAATTTAAATAATTGATTTATTTACATCACAGCTATTAATTACAGTTTATACATTGAAGTTATTAAAAGGTTGGTTAGTTCATTATAGTCCAAATTCTGTTGCTTCTGTTCTGTTCGAAGGTTTCCAACGGACTTCTCTGTGCCCTCCCCAGGGTCTGGGAGTGATAGCGGTCGGCCTCTTTATCCTCGAGTTACATCCGGCTCGTGGGCGGAGTAGAGGGTTCTCACGATGTCAAAGGTTGCCGGAGCGATTATCAAATATAAGACTTCGCAATATTTTAAGGGTAAACATGTGCATAGGAACGCGTAATCCTATCCACAAAAAGAAGCCGACTTTTCAGCTGTGCGACGGGAAAGCGTTACAATATTCAATCAATCAGATCAGGTCTCGCATATGTCTTAAAATACACATTATAATAAGTGCATTAAGTGTTACACTTGAAGGATTATTATATTAACAATTGTTGTTACATCCGCAAAGTATAGTTTAGTTCCTGTCTAAGGTTGCCAGATGGCGCTCTTCTCTCTTGACACAGAGCCAAGTCTTTGTTAGAACTTAGTTATTCGACTTAAATGCAATGGTGCGAGAGCATATGGTTGTTCTCGAACTTTAATTCCAATAGAGTTTGGATAATAAATAGTTTAGTTACGGTCCTTACATTGATTATTTAGCAGTTTTAATACACTTTTCAATTATTATTCATCTATATAACAGACTTTTAAAATTTTACATCACGATTTTAAAATACAAATTCTGGTTTAATCCATATTGAATCAGAAATTTCCTGAATGCGGATACCAATTTAAAAAAAGAAATTCCCATTATTAAACTACAGCAAAAGGTTAACAAACTTTACACATACCCTCTCAAACAAAATGAGTTTGGGATACGGATAATTATGCAGATTTATAAAAGGTCACAATATAAAAAAAATCTTAAATCCCATCCAAAGTAAGCATGAAGTTTCACTAAAAATCCTATCTATTAGCCAGAGATATTAAAATTGTTTGAGAATTCTCCGAAATAAGAAAAACGTAATGACTTAATCCTACTTCAAAGACTTTATCCGCATCTACTTTCCCAGAAATACGACGGAATCAAATTACCCGGTTCATCAAAATGTTCTCATATTTAAAATTTACTCCATAAAAATGTCTCGGGAAGTTCACAAATAAAACACACAAACGGATGGAAGGATAAAATTATGAAAAACAGTTCGAATTCTAATTTTCTCCGCGGGAAAAAATAACGCCCGGGGAATATTTTTTTTTATCCCTTGCAAGAAAAGTTTTCTGTTTTGACTATACTAATGACTTTTGTTGATAACGATGTGACGAGAGAACATTTTGCGATTTGATGCGAAGTAAACAACTGTATTGAGTTCCGGAATGATGTTTTGGTGATCAATAAATACAGCAATTTGCAGTGGCGTATCGGAGAACATTTGGGCCGCCCTGCAAACTCAGGTTTTAGGCCCCCAAGTCGGAATTTACAAAGGGTAGGTACTTGGCGGCAGTCAGGCTTTGGGCCCCTTAGAACCCTGCCCCCTTACAATGTGGGAGTTGCGGGGATGGTGCATTACGCCACAGGCAATTTGTCTAGTGCTTGATAACTGAATTTTGTTAACGTCGCAATATACAGCAACACGAGGGCTATTGAAGGCGGACCTCGTAATTTTAAACCCTGGTTAAGTGACGAGGACGACACCGAGTTAGCACACCCTCTCAGAAACTACCACATCACGCCAACAGTAAAACTTTGAGCCTCGACAGATTTAATATGCATCAGCTCTCCTCTAGACGGCGGGTCTTCAATGGCGAGTGAGTGAGTGAATATTAACGTCGCCCTGTTCAGCTACACGAGGGTTTTGGAGGACCCGTAATCTTAGGCCTCGGTCAAGTGACGAGGACGACCACGAGTTGGCACCCCTTTTCCAAACTACCACACCACACCAAGGGGAGGACGTTTGAGCTCTCGACAGATTTAACGTGCATCGCTCCTCTACAAAGCGGATCTTCGGCGGTACTAGGCTCGAACTCATGACAACCCGGCCACGAGTCCGTTACCTTGACCACTAGGCTACTGCACCTACAGGGTCTTCAGCGGCACCAGGATCTGAACCTGTGACACGCCGACCACGAGTTCGTTCTATGCCAGAGGTCGGCAACCTTCTGCTGTGGCGCGCCAAATTTATCTACCAATATGATTCTGCGTACCCCACAAAAGGATATTTATGAAACAATTTGATTCCCGCGATATTGTTTGCAGAGCTAAAGAACAGAGGTCAATAATGTAGAGGTTTACAGTTTAATTGTATATTAATTTTTGCATAGTTTAAAAATATTTCTTAACGTAAAAATAAAAATTGCATAAAATATTACTATATCTTCCAGGAAAAAAAGGTTCAATTGCACATATTATGTATTTGTAAACATATTTATTAAAATAAAGAAAAAAAATAAAATATGGTAAACTTCATGATAAATAAAAATTTTAATGTTAACCTAGTGATCGCACCGCTCCACATTCATATCGCAAAATGAGGGGTATAATGTGTAATTTACCATTTGACGCGATTCTGAGCATTCAGTTATTAAAAAATTTCTTTGCGGATTCGAAATATTTCTCATATAAGGAAAGATTCGTTAACAGGTATGAAGAACCGAAAGCGGAAAGCAGAGTGCATGCAATTTTCTCTCCTCAAATAATTAAATCTCTCCAGCAATGGCATTCAATAATTAACTGTAGATTCAGCTTTAGAGTTATCTTTCAGATATTTTCGTAATTCCATAAATTTTCATAATTCTGCAGATGTTTGCCATATATAGTCCATTACAAATTTTTCAAATTTCATCTAATTAAAAATTGACAAATTTGTAGAGTATTGCATAGTGCCACTGAGAATTGTATCTCGTGCCACATGTGTCACTCGTTCCATAGGTTGTCAACCTATGTTCTTGGCTAATGTGGTCACAGCAGTTTGTTTGAAATTAACTTAAAGATGTATTTATACAGATAAATTAAATTTGCAAATCTATATATCTGCTGTGATTAAAATAACGCAGAAGACTAAATAAACAGAATTTAAAAAACAATTCAAAGAACAATTAAAAAATAACGACTTTTTTCTAAGGTTTTACAAAACGAAGAAACATATGTTCGTAAATAAAAAAATTCTTTAAAAAGTTACTGCAAAATAGAAATGATAAGTTAATTTATACAAGAAGTAATCATTGAAGGAATCCTTTACTTGCTTGTTCGAGTAAATTATTATAAAAGAGAATTCTTAAATAAAGAAACTCTATTTTTAAAAATAATTTCTAAATAAAAATATTCTTTGAAGAAGGATTCTTAAACAAATGGTCTTTTACAAGAAAAAAAAAAGGATTCTTTCTAAATAAATGAATTTTACCATAAGTTATTAAAATTATTTAAAGTATATATATAATTGCTAATAATAACTATATTAATTTTAACTAAACGCTGCAATTAGTTAATGATACACGATAACTATGATTAAGTATGTTATAGTAAATTATTCAAATAATTGGTACTTGCGTATTACACCGTCGACCAATCTCGCCAAATCAAAAGCCGTCGCCAAATGACGCGCCAAAACAGCCAATAGTTGAAAACCTTTCCATACGAATGCACTAGTTCGAATAACTAGTTCGAATGCACTAATAATAACGATAACAGTATTTGGTTATACTTTTTGAATTGGAGACGTCTTTTGATTTGGCGGAATTGTTCGGCTGTATATAATACGTAAGTATCTATTAATTAAAATTTGCATTTTAAATTCATTGCATCAAAATTGTGCATTATTCATTAACACCATTGTTCGAAGAAAACAAAGTTAAGACATAAATCGAATAAGAAAATTATTATTACCGTGATATTAATTACCGTAAAATCCGGGGTATAACGTGCACCCATACTTTCAAGTAGCAATTTTTAATTTTTAGGTATATTCGCCGTTTTATGCGCAAGCCATTTTTTTTTAAGAAGAAGCCTGACATTTACATGCGCATTACATTATTGGAGGTACTATTTAAAGCTTCAGAAAAAATATACTTCTAGAATTACAATCCATTAAGTTCATAAGGAATGCCATTTCTTTCAAGGAAACAGTATTTCGATATACATTGAAGTCTATAATTCTTTTTCTATGCTCATCTTTTTTTTTATTTTTAAAGCTCTCATTTTTACACCCAGCGTATAACGCGCATCTGTAAATTCCAATCCTATTTTTTGTGTTAAAAGTGTACATTATACGCCGGATTTAACGGTACAAGTTTTCTTAAATGTATATTTATCAATGTTATCTGTCTTTATAATTCAAAACAGAAGGGCAATAACTTAAAAAAAGAATGATTAAGGTGGAAAAACTCACATTTCCAGACACATTTGTTTATTCAAGATTCCTTTTCGAGCACATATGCATAAACTACAATCCTTAAGCAAACTATTTTGTGAAGAATTTCAGGAATGTGTTGGATTTCGACTCTTATGAATTCCCCTTACCCCCACAAATACATGGTTTGTTACATAACTTCGTCAAAATATGTTTTCAAAAGTACAAAGTACCTTTAGAAGACGATTTTCAAAACAATCAATATTGCTTCAAAATAATAAATACGTTGTGTAAACTCTCCCAAAACATACCTACGAACGAGAAACATTATTATTTTAGAACAAAGCTTTCAACTAAAGCGAATTAATTTACTTTCGGAAACTACCATTAAATTTTGAAAATTCATCCCGCACTTCTCTCCTCTATTTTCAAATTGAATTATTTTTAGAGGTTAAAAACATGATTGGAATCTATAATCATAGCAAATGTAGTTTTGGAAGAATATTTTGTTAAATAATTATTTATTTAAATCACGAACTTTCCATGTCATTCTGAGATGGACAACAAAAAAAAAAGATCATTTTCTGAAATTATCAAATAGTTGCACACCCGACCAAAAGATTCACTCTTCAAACACTAGCAACTTATGTAAAATTCAATCGTAGCTATCATTTGCATCTTCAACCCAACAATAAATAAGCAAAATTCTTCTGTATATCTGCCTTAGTGTCTCCAACTCAGAATCCACCGAATCCTCCCAATCAAACACAGTGCCTGTACAACTTATCCTTCATTAATTCGACCAAATTTGTACCAATAAATCTCTCTTTCTGTTCACTCTTGGCCCAAAGCTAGAAGCTTCGAATAATAAGAATTCCACAATAGCTTTCCTCCTAAATATTTATTCGAAAGGTCCTTCGATGGGATTTCGTGGTTCAATTTACAGATTCATTAATTGTAGCAGTCAATCCGAATAATTGGGACCCTTTTTCCGAAATTGATGTTTGCTGTTCGATTGAAAACTAAACCTTATTTTTCCATTTGGCATTGATTTGTTCGAAAAGAGTGAAATTCGAAAGATGGAACTACGATTTTCATGTTTTGTTCCGAAAATTAAGCCTGGTGAGAGTAGACGCCCAGACAGAATTTAAGTTTGGTACGTTTAGTATTTCCTTTTCTGAATTCGATTCTGGTTCGCGATTTGAACACGCAAGTTCAAATCACGTCCGGGTCACCAAATTTATTTCGTAATATATGTATCTATTCCAAGGTTCCGTGTCGTTCAATTCCAAATGGATATCGCACATTTGTCTTCCATCATTTCATTAACAAATCACACCATGTAATACATAGAACAATAATTGCTAGAACAACGAACATAAATTTAGACGATAGCGTCACATACAGCAATCGATTGAATAAAATAAATCGGAACAAAAATCATCGTTGCCACAGTGTCAAACGAAATAATTAATTCTTTTATAACTGGTAGAATTTCCCCATCGGATAGGGAAGATGCGATTAAAATTCCCTTTCGTAAATATTATCAAGAATCTGTGGCACGAGTTGCCTAGCGAGGGCAACTCTCAGTGCGAAACCATAGAATTTTGAGCAAATAAGTAATGATATGGGATTCCGTCCAGGACTTCTTACAGCAATCAGTTAAGCATTATTTGTATTTTACTGTGTTTGAATAGCCTATTTTTCTCGATCGGAAATCTTACAGCTGTTGGTTATGGTAATGTTTTAGTGGCTACGGTATAACTGAATTGTTACTCATGGTCAGCGTGCTTCTGTGGAATCATAAGTTTGAAAGAATCCTGATGCAAATAACAAGTAATATTTTTAAAAAATTAAGTCAGTTTCTACTTAGATCAACAAAGAAAAATTTTATTTTAGCTACTTTTTATGAAATAATAACAATTAATATAAATATGTATATACTTAGGACAGAATCACAACATTAAGTGGTAATTAATTTTCATTAATTATCATTAAAGTATATTGTCATCCAAAACAATCGTGTATATAAAATTTCAGTTCAACTAACTGAATGCTTTAAAACGTAAGAATTTTTTTTTTTTGAGTTTTGACCCAAGTCGCTAAAAATGAAATCAACGTGACTGTATCTGAAATTCTTTAAATAATTAGTTTCAGTCAATTAATTTTAATTAATTATAATTAAATTATCATATTTTTCCTCTAAACAATAGTGTACAGAAAATTTTTCAGCTTCAGTGAGCGTTTTAAAATGTGAGAAAAAAGCCTTTTCAAGTTTTGACCCAAGTCAACAAAAGTGATGCCAACGTGGCTGTACTTGTAATTCTTTAAATAATTAGTTTTAATCAATTAATTTTTATTAATTATAATAAAATTACTGTATTGTCATCCAAGATAATTATGTACATAAAATTTCTGCTCAATTGGGCGCTTTAAAATGTATTTTATTAACGATTGAAAATTCCATGAAGATAAATAAATATTTAAGGAGTGTGAGCTAATAGTAGGAATTGAAAAACTCGTCTTCTAGAGGAAAGGATACAAATTAAATCTATTACAGCTCAAAGTCCTCGTGTTGGCGTGGTGTTGAAGGGGTGCCAACTCAGATATCAACTTGGTAATTGAGAATGGTCAAAATTACGAGGCCCCTGGCAGATATTTTCCCTGTGATGCTTCAGAGAGCAACATTGAAAAACAATAATTTGATTGGTAATTATTCGAAATAGTCGTCGCCAAATTTGGCTAGCATAAAAAACTTGGTTCATAATTAAGATAGATGGTACTTTTCGTTATAACCACACACTTTAGTGCCTTTTTTGTCTTAGCGATTTTTATCGGATGCCTCAACAGATTGCTTCGGCTATTAATGAAAGATGCAACTCAAAATGAGAGAATTTGGCATCTAAAATATTTTATGCAAAAAACAATGCCTAATATGACAAAATGGTTAGTGAAAATAATGTTAACGTTGCAGCAGTAAAAAAAAATAATAACTAGATGGCATTGAGGCTGAACTTTATCGGTGTGGTAAAAACTTACACACACACTTGAGGTAAAATTTAGGTACATTAATCCAGTCATATGTATGACTTCAAAAATCTTTGGTACTTATTCATAGCACATTTGAGATATGAAAGCTGAATTTACAATATTCATTCAAACTTCGCGTTTCACATTTATTTATTTTTTGAAGAAATTTTTTTTTAATTAAATAAAATAAATTTAGTTTTCTACGTACACTAATTTCTATTTATCTAACAAAACAGTAACATATTACAGTAAATTTATTTCATATCAGCTTTTCCATAAACTAAGGAAATAGAACGATTTAAAATGTGTCCATACAGTAAAAAGTTTTAAAATTGACTCAAAGGAACTTGTTTGCCTTTTGAACGAAAAATAAATCACGAATCCATTTAAACGCAGGTGAATTATTTCGCAGACGAATTTCTAATAAAATATCGGGAAGAACAAAAAAAAAAGAATGAAAAAAAAATATTCCATGATTTAAGGAACAGATACAATAATTTCTAAATGTACATACTTATTTTCAGAAAAACCGCTTTTGATCTAATAATTGAGTTAATAGTTTTAATTCATCTTAATTTTAAACCTCATTAATTAAAGTTTAACAATTCTTAATTTAGCGAATTTGTTTCTAAATTTAGCGATAATTCTTGCATTTTTATATTTATTTTACAGTTATAATTCAATTAAAAGAAAAAAACTACTTTTGAAAAATTTTGTTTTAAATCATAAATAACATTATGAAAAATAAATAATCTTATTTAAAAATATAAAGAGAAGAAATAAAAAAAAAGAATGAGAAAATAAAAAGAAATATAAAAAAAAATTAAGAAACGATTTTTTTCTACCTAGGTCAACAAAGAAAATATTATTTTAGTCACTTTTGATTAAATAGTTACAATCAATATAAATAGGTATACACATATGACAGAATCACTCTCTTAAGAGACAAAATAGAAAGCTATTTTCCATTTTCCTCTCTATATAGGGTGTGGGCCTACTCCTTTTTGTTTGATACTATTTATTACGTAATTAAATTTAATTATTCTAATAAAAAAGTATAGTAAAAAAATCACATTCTCAGAAATTAGGCCATTCTAGGGGGGATTCGAAGCCACGACCTTCGGATTAGAAGTCCAACGTGCTATCCATTGCGCTACAGGGACACAACTTGCCATTTTTCTTTTTATATAAGGAGTTAGACAAAAAATTTTGTTTGTTAATATTTATTCATTAATTAAAAAGAATTAATAAATTAACATTTGAAAAAACTGTATTAACATCAAGTGTCATCCGTTAAAAGTTTATAAAAATTATGTATTTCACCTTGAGTGGAAAGTATTTTATTAACGATTGAAAATTTAAACAATATATATATATATATATATGCCTATATATTAAAATATATTTTCTTTGAGTTTCTGAGTGTAAAGTGCAAGATGACTGGTGCCGTTTGATCTTAAATTCGTGATTTCGAATAATCATGAATTGTATTTTTTGTTATTAGAATTTTAATAAATTTATTTCCATTAGACATTTTTAGCCTTTTGTTTTTTTTTTTATGAAACTTTTCTTTTTCAAATCGTACTATTAGTTCACCCTCTCCTACATATACATATATATATATATATATATATATATATATATATATATATACAAATATATATATACATATATATATAAACAAATATATACATATATATATAAACAAATATATACATATATATATACAAACATATACATATATATACAAATATATACTTATATATACAAATATATACTTATATATACAAATATATACTTATATATACAAATATATACATATATATACACACACATATATATATATACATATATATATACACATATATATACATATATATACATACATACACACATATGCATATATATACACACATGCATATACATATATACACACATATATATATATATATACATATATATACAAATATATACATATATACACACATACATATACATATACACACACACACACACACATATATACACACACACACATATATATATATATATATATATATATATATATATATATATATATAGTAGGAGAGAGTGAACTAATAGTACGAATTGAAAAAGAAAAGTTTCATAAAAAGAAAAAAACAAAAGGTTAAAAATGTCTAATGGAAATAAATTAATTTATTAAAATTCTAATAACCACAAAAAAATACAACTCATGATTATTTGAAATCACGAATTTAAGATCAAACGGCAGCAGTGATCCTGCACTTTACACTCAGAAACTCAAAGAAAAAAATATTTTAATTACTTACTGATATATTTAATAGATAATATGCTAATTAACAATCAATAAATCATTGTATAATTTTTACTCTTAAAAAACCACTCATAAAAACTTAATACTTTCCTCATGGAGACAAGTTTCAGAAGGAACGAGATAGAGTATTAGCATACCAGATTTCAATTTTTTATTATTTTTTTTACATCATAAACGACAGACTAACTGAATATTAAATTCATGGAGAAAAGAAACAAAAAGAACTTATTTTCGCCAGATTAGTAAAAGTCAAATTTAAGGTTCTTAAGTATTCAACGAGAGTAACTAGAGACTGGTTTCAGATGACCTATTTAAAATCCATGCAGTAAGTCAAGTCCACGTTGAGGGGGGGAAAGTAAATGAATTGATGAACTTTTTTAATGAAGAAAAAACCAATCACACACACACACCTGGTTATGAGTTCAAGGAATCACTGATTGATAAATAAGGATGTCACAATACTTATTAGTAAATTGTATTATGCATCCATCACCTCTCGAAAACTTCTCCTTTTTTCCTGTCTGTAGAGTAACTGTACGGGAATTTTAAAGTGCTAGTTAAGAAGGATGCGTGTGTAAGGAAATGTAATGCATTAAAAGTGCATTTCGTTTAAAGGCTAGCCGTCAGTCACACATTTAAAAGCAACATGAATCTTCAGGGACACACACACAAACCTTTTTTCGATAGCAAGAAATTTAATATTACTTCATGTGAAATGCTGAAAACGCTTAGTAGAATTTGAAGAGATCAATCTTAGTATTCGAAAAGGGGAAAAATGGTGAATTTTTTAAAACAATTCTTTAAAACAGAGCATGGAATAGACAATACCTGGAGAACTTATGGATGAAGAATAAAATAGGATTCTCTGTTATCCTCTATTTTAGTTTTCATCCTCATTTATCGCCAACTTGACGAATTCAATTTGTAACTAGGGGTCATGAGCCCAGGGCCTCGTCTTCGGTGGGGGTCTCGGTTTGTTCTTGACTCTGTGGTCAAATTTTATTCCCGTACCTATTCTTTGAAAAACAGGGAATTTTAAACTGCATGTCAACTGGCAAAAGTGGTAAGACTGTATAGAGCCCTAGTCCATGCTTAAGCCTAATACCATAAGCAATCATTCAACTCATTGAGTCAAAATGCAGCTATCGGTCCAACCGGCTTGTGCCTAGGCTTCTGAGATTGTGAGTCAAGCATGCTAATTTGTTTCAAATGACCGTTTTAAAGAGTATTTGACAATGCATGGTATGTGCCGAATACATTTAAAGATCATAAATAGGGCCTAATCTTTCATAGGGCCCAGGGCCTCAAACAATCTTAAAATGTCCTTGGGCCCAGGGCTCTAAGAGTCTAATTTTGTAACGGGTACTATTCTGGTTCTTGTACTAATTGTCTTGGGGAAAAGAGTATTCTTTAACAGTGATTTTAGTTTAAAAACCGCTTTCCGTAGAGATGACTTAATTTTATGTAAACGTAACTACTATTTAAGTATCTGTCGTTGGGTATGCGAGTTCATAGTTAATCGTGAAATCTAAGAATAAGAGAGGGTCAACTGCGACTGGGAGGTGGCGCGTCCTGAAATTAATAATCGTCGTAGAATCCGCCAGGAGTTGTGGAAGTAAATAACATTGGTGCTGACCGAGCTTTCGGGTTACGAGAAGGATCGTCACAAGGAGCTCCGACTGAAGCTAAGTGATTTTCATTTCTCTCATACGCCAGATTAAGTGTTAGGATTTCGAATGGCTCCCAGAATTACTATAAAGTTGTATATTCTCATAAAGTGTTAAAAATATAATAAAAGTAGCTATTTTTAAAATCCTGCCAGCTTCTTCCTTGAACCCTCTTACACCCACGACCTTCCAGCAGCGACGAATTTGCTGCTGTAATTCGAACTCGAGAATTCAACACATAAAAGCATTGCTAGAGTCGTTTTTCGCCCTTTTCGCCGAATTAAGGGACCAAACTAAAATTCCCCATAGAATAAAATTCAATAAAAATAAAATAAAGAAACAAAAACATATTACAGAAAAGAAACATCAAGTTATAGTGACCAAATTTGCATTTAACCACTGTTTTTATTCTTTTTTCGTATATAATTCTTGTCTAAATATGAACTTAAATTTCTCTAAGAAAATTTGGTATTTACGTATTATACCTTCGATCAACTTAGCAATACGAAAAAAGTTGCCAATTTAAAAAGTGTCGTCAAATGTTGTCATCATCATTATTATTATTGTGTTTGAACGTGCGCAGGAATGGTTTCCACTACTGGATATACAACGTGGCATTTGGCGGCATCTTTTGATTTGGCGAAGTTGGTCGACAATACAATACGTAAATATTGGAAATTTGGCTCAAGTGTATAGTATAGGGGGGAAAGCCACTTTGTATTTGGCGATTTTTCTTCGAAATTTGGCGAGTTTTATCTAAATGTCATTGTGATATTTCTAATTCATTCTAAAAAAAGTAATAAATAATTCCGAAAAAAAGTACCTTGGTGACCGCTTTTAGTCGCCAAAAAAAAGGATTGCGCCAAGTGGCCCCCCTATACTATCCTTTAACCGGAAATTTAAGTTTTTTGAAAGATAGGGCTGGAAGGAGACAAAAATGTTTATGTAGAAATTACTCCTTAAATTATATGTACTTCAATGTCAAGTATATTGAATATTTTTCCTACGTTCTGTGATAATGTAAAAAGAATCACGAAAAATATAACTAATAGTTGCTTAGGAAAATTTAAGGTACTAAATTAAACTTTAATCGACGCGAAAGTACAAAATAGTAGAGTTTCACAGTACATTCAAAATTAAGATTGTTAGGAAATAAATTAATTCTATGATGATTATTTTTCTGGTAGTGTGATGTAATTTTAGTTTATGTAAGTAACTCAAAGTTCACAGAAATTTCAGAAACCTTACTTTAAATTGTCTTACGTCACACTTTTTTTCAAATTAAAAAGTTATTTTATGTTTAATTTTCTTAAATGTGGTTTGAGAGGGACACAATTTTAAACTTAATAATTATCAAAATCATAACTAAGCATGGCTGAAACAACCTTCGACCTGCTCCTAGGGTCCGTACAAACCCTGTGCAGAAGACACTTTGTATTTTATTCACATTCCGCTTTAAAATCTAGCAATTTCAAATTGAATTCTTTACGTCATTATTAATACATAAAAATTTCACGACAACATGAAAGGAACTGGATAGACCGATTACGGGAACAAAAGAATCCTGTCTGTAAAAAACTGACACCATAATGGAGGGGAGAAATGGATTTATACTTCGCGATGGAGTGATCTGTGAAACTAATAAAAAAACTTACATTTTAGATTTGAGAGTATCTTATTTTTCCAAATACGAGTAGTTCTCAGAAGTAAAATGTAGAATAAATGTTGTGAACATACAAAAAAAAAAACTCATTTGTATATGTAATAGAGGATATTCTAAAGTTCAGAACGAAATTGGAAGCAATGGTTTTTCATTATCCGAAGTAATTAAACTGAAGTTTTACATTAATTTTCAGATTATTTCGGGTAGTATTATTTTATGAACGTGGCTGTATTAATAATTTACAGAATGATTATATACAGATGCAATCATTTGCGAAAGTAATTATGAGTTAATAACAATAAATGAGTACACTTCACAATGTACTATATCGGTGAACTCTTATGAAACGTAGAATTGATAGTACACAGCAAGATGAACAACATTGTTATATAGATGGGGGTTTGAGGATTTTATGCAATCAGTCTCAAAAAGCAAGATGGTTCTTCGGGAGCGCGCGCGATGGAAATTTATTGTCGAAAAACAATACCTAAAATACAGCAGCTATATTCGAAGAATAAATCTCAGAAGGAAATCACACCTCCTACTGCGCTCAGACACAACTATCAGTGTCTAAAATATAAATGTGTAAAATATTATTCACAAGCACTGGCTCGTCCTACACAACAGCTGAAGTAATCACTAATTGCTGGTCGACTCTTCACGGTCAAATCAATCTCTGGGCCAAATCAATAAGCCTGTTTATAAACAAAGCACCCGGTGATTAATTTGGAGTTTTTTCTCCCGCTTGACGGAGTACTGGGACACTGGGAAATAATTATCTGATTGGTTGCCGGTACATGACGAAGACGGCTCTCACTGGCTCTCTACCCAGTGTGCTTTTTTAAACATTCCTACAGCGTGAATGACACTTTTTTATACTTCAGTCTCTTCCTTGTTTCCCCCACCCAAATATCAATTTGAATAAAGAATATTTTATTTTTTCTTCAACTAGTGCGAGATTTTTACAATTTTATGTACTGTGATAAATATTGTTCATTTTGCTGTATATAATCCTCCTTCTGTTTTTGATCTAAGAAAGATATAAAGCCACCAAATAGAAATTTTCAACAAAATATATACTCACAATTCTGCTAGTGGGATCAAAAATTATCCGTTCATGTTAAAGGATATCAAGACACAAGCTCCGGTTCCGCAGTATTCCTATCAAATCACACCTGAAAATAAAATAAAATTTATGTAGCTGTTGTAATTCAGTATTTCATCATCAAAAGATCAATATAACTCCTCAGCATCAAAACACTAACGTCTTTGCAGTCATTGTATCCTATTCGATTGAATTTCGAAACATGAGGAACAATAAACAATGAGAAGTAATGAAAATGATAGGGACATGCTTCCCACGGCTGATTTGAAAGTGAAGTTACAGAGAGATTTCTTTTTTGTTATAAATCCCACCCGTCATAATTATATCTATTACTTTCAGACAATAAGCGGTAGTTACAATTAAGGTATCCGACTGCGTTCAGAACCGTGATTTTAAAAAAGCGCATAAATGGATAATTTTCATTGTATTTAGTGTCACTTAGATTAGAATACATGTATAAAATTGTTTTAAAGACATTTTGAACAAAACAAATATATATTTAAATACAATATTTTGGCAAAAAAAATTAACTTAAAACATTTTTTTCTCAAAATGTTCGCCTTTTATAAAAAATGCTTCTAAAATAATAATATTTTGAATGTATAAAGTAAACACTTCTCCCGAGAGTCTGAACTAGGATTTTTGAAAAATTCCCATTATTTTCAGAGTTACCACCAACTGAAATAATTTTCGATGTTTTTTGCTGAAAGTTTCTTTCCTCTGTTGTAGTAAAATATGGATAAATCCCCTTCTAAGTTATATATTTCAAAAACTCTTGCTGAGCCTCTGTAGAGAGGTCTGTGAGCTATATACACGCAAAATATTATTATAACAGAAGCGTTTTTCACAAAAGGAGACTATTTTGAAAATTGGTCATTCTAAGTTCATTTTTTTGTCAATTTGTTATATTGTACTTAAATAATTTTTTTTTGTAATACTATTCTTAAAATAATTTTATATACATTTTCTAATCTAAGTTGACACTAAATATCATAAATATTATCCATTTATACGCTTTTGCAAAATCACGGTTCCGAATGTAGTCGGATACCTTAAGTAGGTTTTTGGTACGTATTTAATCGAGAACTTTTATTTAATGAATATACTACGTAAAAATGGTGTTTTTAAAGACTCATATTCATAGTACATATAAAATAAGCAATATTTTGATAAGTATTTAAACAAAAAAAGTCATATAAAAAAATTTTAAGTCAATTCCTACTTAGGTGAACAAAAATTTTTATTTTAGTTAGTTTTTATTAAATAATTACAATTCATATAAATATGCAGTATATACATATGACAGAATCACAATATTAAGTGGCAAAATAGAAAGCGATTTTCCTTTCAATTTTCCATTTCCCTTTCTATATAGGATGTTGGACAATTATTTTTGTTTGTTATTATTAATTCATTCATAAATCCCATTCTCAGAAATTAGGCCATCCCAGGAAGAATTCGAACCTACGACCTTCGGATTAGGAGTCCAACGCGCTATTCATTGCCCTACAGGGACACAACGAACGATTTTCCTTTTTATATAAGGTGTTGGATTATTTTTGTTTTTATTAATTACTCATTAATTAAATACAATTAATGAATTAATATTTGAAAAAACTATATTAATATGAACTATCATCCACACAACAAGCTTGAAAAAATGTTTTGAACTTCAGTGGATGAATAAAAAGCGTTTTATCAACGATTGAAAATTTGAACAAAATATATATCATATATAGGGAGAAAGTGAACTAATAGTAGGAATTGAAAAAATTAACTTAAAGAAATACAGGGATTGTTGCGATTATTAGAAAAAGGGTAGTGTATAATTCTGTGTTATTTCCATCCGTTTGGATCATTTCTACTTAGTATTCGCCATGTTTAACCTAATATTATCGCATCAACGTTGCCCGAGTTATCCCTGGCATTTTCTCAAAAAGAAAAATCAATCTGCGCTCACTTAACATTTATTTACTTATCGGCAGTTTGTTGATAATTGATAGCTTCTAACGCCACGAAAAAATTTTTACGTATACGCTTTAGAAATACATAGACTTACATAGTGGTATTACATAGTGCAGGGATGGCGAACCAATGACACGCGTGTCATTGATGGCACGTGACACAATATTTTGGGCACGCCACCGAACAAAACGATTTTGCATTTTGGTTCAAAATATTTCCGTAATTGATTCGTCGATCAAGGAATTTTCAGCGAGAGTTTCTCAGTTCAAAGAATTATGGGAAAAGCTGAAGTTTATTATATACCTTGATACGACTTCATTTGAACTTGTCCCAATTCGATTGGCTGGAAATTGAAGAATTTAAAATGCAACTGATTAATTTCCAGTCTTGTTCAATATGGATTCAAAGATTTATTGAAACAAGAAAAAGTTGGAATTAATTGAAACAGAAAGATTGACAAGAAATATAAGTAAAAATGCCAGTAAAGAAATTTAGGAAACATGGAATTCAATTCAATACATAATTAATAACTGTTTGAAAAAGCTGTCTAATGCTACTTTAACCATATTTTCATCTACATATGCCTGCGAGTCATTATTTTCAGAGATGAATAACATTAAAGATTTGCTTAGAAACCGTTTGAAGATGAATCTAATCCGTCCTTCATTCTGCTAAAAGTAAAATCTTACAATCCTAATATTATGTTATTTGTCATCTAATCTGCAACAACAGAAGTCACACTAATGTTTAAATTACGCGTATAACTAAAACATTTATTACTATAAAGTGTAAAATGCATTTTTTCGTAGTAAATAGAGTTTTGAGTTGTGTTAGTATTTAGTTTTATTATTTTCCCAGTTAGAACAAGTCAAAATTACTTGACGGCACGTCTATACTTCATTAAACATTTCTTAGTAAAAAATGGCATAAAGGTTCGCCCCCTGACATAGTGCATTCAATTGCCTTTCTCTGGCAGTAGTTGTTTACGTAGTAAAAATATGAATCAAATATCTTTTGAATATACCTCATATTTATATACAAATACCACGCATTAAAAATACTAAACAAATATTTCTCTACATCGGAAATATTAATGTACTTTCGTACATTTTGAGGAACTGATTAGATACGGTAGTGCAGGACAACGGAACAACTATACATTAACAATGCTGTATAAAATATTCCAAACAGCTCTTTCGAAAGGTTGGAAAAACCGATCAAAAGTAGGCGAACTTTATGCACAATTTGGCATTTATATCGTTCGTATAATATTATTCAACCAGTAGGACGAATAATTGGAAAATTATTCTACTTCTGTGAGTCACTTCCACTGCTTTTGTTTTGTTTGATTGTCCACGGACAATCAACGTTATTATGGACCGTTTGAAGAATCGAACCATGAAATATCTTGTTCTTGAAATTGCAAGAAAAATCTTAGATGGCATAACCATGGCCACGATTTTCATGAACAATCAAGGCGTGACGTCACACGGCAGAAATTTAAAATTCTATTCAGGTTTTCTCGATAGATTTAATGAAAATTGCCTTCAGAGACCAAGTAAAAGTAAATACGCAGATCGATTGAAAATTTTTTTATGGTTTCCTCAGTTTAGAAAAAGGAAATATTTACATATTTTCGAATGAAGTAGAAATTTGCACAATTTATATATGTAACCGTAATTTATATTTCATGCTAAGAAAATGGAGGGAAAAAACGAGTTTCGCTTATGGAGTACAATTATTTACTAATTATGAATTACATAAGTGTTGCATTATATAATTACTAGGAAGAAAATTAAGAACATAGACGGTTTCGACTTAAGAAATGCTTATATAATATTTAACATGTCAGTAATAAAACAAATGGAAAAAAACTCGCCATTGTCATAGACGATTTCGATAAAGAAATGTTTATATATAATTTACACCATGTCGTTAGCACTTCAAATAGCGGAAAACTCGCAAATACACATGGACAGTTCCGACTAAATGCATATGTAGCATTTCTACCTTGTCAATAGCAGTACAAATGACGAAATCTCAATGTACATGACAGTTTCGACTTGGTATAGGTACCATGTCAGTAACAGTACAAATAGCGAAAAATTCGCCAATGAACGATATGGGAAAGTGCGAAACTAATCCCAACATTTATTGTTTAGTGATAATCAAGGACGTCTAAAGACATGAGCCATCTGGGTCCGTACCCAGGGCCTTAGTCACAATGGGAACTTCGTCTCGTTCTCAACTCAGCCTTAATAAGATCATGATTTAAATAATTTCAATGATGAAATGTTATTTCCAGTTATATTTTCCGAAAAACTAGGGATTTCGGACGTTATGTCAACTGACTACATGTGATAACCGTCGTGCACGTATAGGCTTAGGCTTACGACCATACATCATCATTAAGCCGTATTCACACCAAGGCTCTCAGCGTCGAGCCAATCAGAGACTTCTTCTCATCCAAGATGAAGTTTCTGATTGGCTAGACGCTCAACTCTTGAAGCTGACTGCCGTGGTGTGAATGCGGCTTTACTCATTCAGGCAAAAGGCTGCCGTCGGTCGAGACGGTTTTTGCGATTGTAAGTTATGCACATTTATTTGTTTCAGGTTTATACAAGTATTTGACAACGTATGCTATGTACTGTCTTTTTTAATGGATCATAGGTGTAGAGGCCCACGGCCTACTTTTGCTTTGTGGCTTAGGGTCTACTTTTACGTAGGAGCCCAGGGCCTCAATAAGTCTCCAGACGTTCCTGGTAATAATGGTTTTTGACATATGCAAGTTCTTTGCCGAAGTCACATGAATTTGAATTGATTTTAATTATCATCATTTTTAGAAGCAGCAACAGATTATTGGCGACAATTCCAACCGCGATCAGACGACGAGATTAGATTATACTTGCAAACTATGCAAGTCACGCTTATGGAAGACATAGCACGGGTTTTACGTGTAGCAGCCACGCGTTTTTCAAAAGTGTGATTATGGATCTGTTAAGAGCCCAAACTTTTTTCAACGGTTCTTGGGCAGTTTTATCATCTTAAAATAGGCAAACATCACTCCTGAATTTATCTACTACCACCTATTTGGATATCTCTAGGGCAGTGACGTTTTAAAACGTTTTGGGGTTCTAGGCCCCTATGCAAAAGTAGGCCCCAACCTCAACCCATTTAAGTGAACATGTTGTTACATATTCCTACAAACTGTAACCCGTAACAAATAAATAAGCGCGACTCACAATCTCACAAATCATGCGACTTTCGACTAAATGAGTAATAAAAATGAGGTCTAAACACAGATAAAGAATATGCCATAAAAACGCATTCTTTACTACTGTTGCCAGTTGGCATATAGTTTGAAATTCTCAGTCTTTTGGAGAATATGTCCCGGTATAAAGTTGACGATGAAAATTATTCAGATCATTATGTTATTGAAGACGAGTCAAAAATGAGACAAGGCTCCCATAGACCGAGGCCCAATCGGCCTATGCCTAAAAACGAAACGCAATTGGCCTGCTCCAGGGTCGAATAGATGCATGGTAAATTATAAAAAAGCCATCGATTCTGTTATTCGATAAGGGCGTTTATTTTAAATTTAAACAGTTCATGCAGAAAAACCTGCTTTTAAAAGTTATCGGCAGAATATAGCTTTAATGAAACTTCTCATTCAATTAAGCTTTCAGAAATGACAATTTTTCCTTGACCTCCATAAAATTACCAAATACTCTATTCGGTATAATAACCATAATATATATAGCAATTAAACACTTAATATTTTCCGAAAACAAAACAAATCAACCCGCGACGTCTCGCAAGGCCCCTTGGAGAATTTCCAACCAAATTACTACAAAACCACGAGAAGACCAAAAACCAAACCAAGAAAAAAAAATTTCAATCATTTTTCACTCCTAATCTTCCTGCTCAATCAGCTTCTGTATAAATTCTATCTAACCTTCATCCAAAATTGCTACTACAATTAAGTTAAGCGCGCCTTTAACAAGCAAAAGAACAAAAGAAAGTTCTGCAGCATTCGCCCGCATACTTTCTTGGGCGAGAGCGAACAATGTAGAAAAAGAGAGAGAGAGCGAGATAAATGATTATGAAATCCCGATCTCATAAGCTTGTATTTGTTCGAATGGCAGATCTAGATCTCGGATCCTTGGAATTGAATAAAAGATGACCCCGCCCTTTTACGACTTGCAAAGTGTCCACCCACGACTTCAAGGATAGGACCAAGGTGGTTGTGTGAAGATCACGATCTTGGATTTGAAAAATGCCTGTTTTTCGGAACAAAGGGAAAAAAGATTTTTGGATAGTTACTGCATAAATAATAACCTTTCTGATTTTAGTATGTCATGAAAAATATTCGTTGTTGTATAGTATATAAAAATATTTAGTTTATTTGTCGATTTTGAAAAAAAGGGGGAGGACAATTTTTCATAGAACTGGGACTTGATCGTGCGTGTAATTTCCCGCTTTTACAAGTTAATTGGCTCTTAGCAGCGGAGGCATAAACTGAAAATTCGTATAGATGAAATCAACTTTTTATTCACGTTTTAACTTAAACAACAGCATGGTAATTTCTTGTTAAAACGGAATTTGATTTCGAAGAACTGAGAAGGGTATTTTCCGTAAATAGCTTTAATTCGAATGAGATTCACGATTTTGAAAATTAATTACGAATTATGAGCAATTACTTTACAAATCAGGAATCAACAAAACAGGAATTGGGTGTTCAAATAATTATTTTTATTCTAATTTTTACCCTAACGTTACTTATTTTAATCGTATTTATCGTGTAAATAATCATGTTCCGAATTCTTTAGAATGTCGAGGAGTCAGTTCTGAAAACAGTTCTTGAATGGTTGAAACGTGATCCTTTAAATGGTATCTGTTAATTTCGAAGAAATGAGTACTGTATTCGAAAAAATAACAACTTGATAAAACAGCGAAAAATAATTATTATTTGAGATACCTTTTCATAAATCCAGAAATATAAATGTAAAATCTGTAAATACATTTACTTACAATATACAATGCTGGACAATTGCTATATAAGGACGGATAGGATAAAATATAGTTTCCACACAAATTCGAATGAATATTTAATGTTCTGGAAAGTACAAAATAACATTGAAAAAAAAAAAATGTTCATTTGATCTGCGTACGGAGAAATGGAACAATGCATCTAAAAGCATAACATTAAGTATCAGAGACATGAGGCCTCCAGTAGTAGGATAAAATATAGTTGCCACACTGTTCAGACATTAGAATAAAGAATATTTATTGTTCTGGATTTATTGTTTGCTGATAGGACGATGTATCTGTCTTCTGCAGGCGTCGTACTGATGCCGGCCCACACCATGAACACGGATACCTTTTCTGGATATTTTCCGATAAAAGCAGTACCGTCGCGCCAGCCGTCTACTACTCTCACATTCCAGTAGTTTTAAATGACTTCCACAGCCGTTTTGAAACAACGCTGTGAGTGATGTCGAACTCCCTGGCAACATCTGTTATTTTTCGCCCTTCTTCGATCTTTCCAATAATTCGGCCACGCATAAAATCATCTATGTGATGTCGGGAAGACATGCCAAAAATTTTAAGTTCGTCTATTAAATCTTTCCTGTAAAACTTTGACTTGAAACAACAACTGTCCACACGCGTCAAAACCTTTAAAGCTCTTATGAACGCTATCACGTGATGAACAGACGTGGAAAAAAATTTGCATACTCATACTTCTTCTTACTAATATCCCGCACTTATTCTAATTTTCCACATTTTGCTTCCTTTCATTTTGTGGTTGCTATGGATGATAGTGTTATCCGTCCTTAGAAATTGTCCAGCAGTGTATATTCACCCTATCGTTGTCAGTATTTCTAAAATTAACATTTATTAAAAGTAAAAAAAGAGCAGAAAACAGTGTTAAAATATTATAAAAAGCTCTTTAAAAGAAAGTGTCAAATTATGAGACCGATCATGCTCCGATTCTAAAAATGCATTATGCTGAAGCACGCCACGTATGTTGTTTCCCCTGTAACAATACTCTTCTAATGGAAAAAGTGAGTTTCACAGGCGAAGTTCATTTCTCTGCGAAAATAAGATTATGCCAACCATAGAAGATATGACAAGCGTGTTACCAGGCGGGCGACTTTATCGCCCTCGCCACAAATTTAGAGAAAAATACGATATTGTATTTTTATTATTACCAACTTAAGGCTGTTTTCGCCATACGTACGAGAGCATGAACTTGACGCGGAGCACATTTTCGGACAGAAAAAATACCTCAATTTTTATAAGAATTTGTGACATTGTAACTCTTGCATTTGCTTATAATACAGTGTTTTTAAAATTTCAAATTATTTCATTAATAATTAGTTTCTCCTTTTAACATGTGAAAGGATGGCTCACTGAGCATTACGGTATAGGGGAAAAATGCGGAAAACATTTTATAAAAGAAAAAATGTGTTAACTCGGAAAAAATTGAATAGTTTGATATAAAATAAGTGATTCTCTAAAGCAGATGTCGCCAAAGTGGTGGTCCGCGAGAAAATTTCGCTGGTCCCGAGAAAAAATGTGGAATATACTTACTTATCACGTTATGTTTTAAGATGCATTTAAACATAATTCGATTCATAACAATAATTTAACACTTAAAAACATACTATTTGTGGTCCGCGGGATTTAAATTATGAATTTACTGGTCCGTGAGGTCAAAAAGTTTGGTGACCGCTACTCTAAGGGATAGTGAAGCCAGAATATAATATTAAAGTTGGAGTCCTTTTATATCTGAAAAAATATTCGGAATTTGGTCCCTATTCTTTAACATTAGCCGAAGACAGCCTTAATGCAGATAGTTCTAGATTTCAAATACTAATTATCAAAAAACATTGAAATTAGGGTTTATTGCTGATTATGTATTTCTTTTTTTGCTTTTCTCCATTATAATGATTTTTTTTCTATAAACAATTTACAAATGATTTTGCGAAATAATTCTTTCGAAAATGTAAACAAATATTCCTATTAATAAAAATAAAGATCATACTAACACAGAAATATCAGGACAAAGAATATCAAATCATTATTATTTTCAAACGTACTTTATGACGAATACATATCGTTCTTTTTCATTAATAGATAAAATTTATAATAAATTTTTTAAAAGAACCATTGATCGATAAGTATAACAAAATTGTAACTTAAATTAAAATCTAGATAATCTCAAATATAATTGAACACTATTACAACAGCTAATTTTATAATGGAATGTAATTAAAAAATATTTAATGATTCAATAATATCTTACATGTTTCACAAACGATATAATGAAAGCAAATAAAGAATAAAACTGTTAGAATGAATTTTAATTTAAAAAATCTATATTCAAATAGATAAATTCGCATAACGTAAAAAAGATAACTTATGTTTATCCATTACTTAATCTTGAAAAACACACTTAAATAAATTATTTTATTGATAAAATCTGTAAGTATTTTAAGGATAAGTGGCAACACCAGAAAAATTTTTATAAAAGAAGTCATTGCTATGGAGACAAGACCACATTGGTAATGTATTTTTTTCCGCTTTTTTTTCTTCCATTTACTTTCTTTTGTGTTGGGTTAGAATATTTTTGAAGTGAACATTTGGCTTTCTTCGAAAAATGAAGTTATTTCGCAGAGAACATAATTTAGATTATGAAAACGATGCATTTTGTGTGTATTTTAAGATTTCTTCTGAACTCCATATTTTTTTTCTCATCCAGTCTTCGAAGAAAGGCTTTAAAACGATTTATCTTTTTAGGATATAGTACATTAAAAAAATGACGCACACATTTTATTTTTGGGGGGCGAATTTCTTATAAAAGCTGGCAGTTATTTTTACGTAAATATGTACCGTAAATTAATGTAAGCAGATCATCTTAATAATACTCCGAAAAAATTGAAAGAGAGAAGAAAAACATCAACGATTTGAACTAGTATTACTTAACTTAAATAGTAATTTATGTAAAATAATAAATATATGGACTTACAGACGAGTAGCAAAAAGGGATTTTGAAAACATTCATAAATAAATTTTAATAATAAAGTGAAAAGTTTAAATTTACACAGAAAAATAACAGAATCAATATTATCAAATGAAATTTCATTTATATTCAGTAAAAAATAAGAGTAACCCATTTTCTTAAGGTTAACATTCTAAACTGTGATTTTGAAAAAGCGCGCATAAATCTGTGAATTTCTTTTTTTTTTAATATTTAGTGCATTTGAATTAGAGAATATACATATAAAATTCTTTCTAAAAACTATTACAATAAAAAATCATTTAAATGCAATGTTTTTAGAATAAAATGAAACAATGACATGTTTTCAAAACATACTCCTTTTTTTGGAAAATGCTTCAAAATTAATATTTTGCCTATATATAGCTAGCATTTCTATATCGAGGCTGAACTAAGCTTTTTGAAAAATTCACATTATTTTCAGAGTTATGATCAACTTAAATAATAACGGATGCTTTTTTGTTCAAATGTTTTATATCCGATACAATAAAATATAAATAAAACCACTCCTAAATTACATAATTCAAAAATCCCAGTTCAGGCTCTGTAGAGAAATCTTAGCTATAAAAATAGGCAAAATATTATTATTATAGAAGCATTTTTCATAAAACGAAAATGCTTTGAAAATATGTCATTTTTTCCTCATTTTTCGTTAAAAAATGCATTTAAATAATTTTTTCTTATAATAATATTCATAAAACACTTTTATATGTATATTGCATTTAATATGTCACTAAATATCAAAAACATTTATCTGTTTATACGCTCTTTAAAAATCACGGTTCCGAATGTAGTCACCATTTTGTAACAGATCAATGATAACACACACACACACACAACGATAAGGTTCATAAATCTAAACCTAAAAAAATAATCAGTGTATTGAAAACAAATATTTATTTAACTATAGAGACTCATAAGTTATATATAATATTTTTAATACTTATACAACAACAACAAACAAATAAAGTTGCATCATATATTAAAATATCCCTGGAATGTTTTAAAATATTCAGTGTTTTAATGGACAATCAAATGAGTGGTACACAAGAATAAAATTTTTTTTCTAAAGCTTGATATTGCACTAATAGATAGTAGAGACAACATTAACAAATTAATACATCATATTATACTTAAATTACGAATAAGGAAGTACATTTTCTTTTTCAATTTTTGAAGAAAAATAGTAAATACGAATAATTAATTGTGTAAAGACCAACTTCTGTCTCTTTGTATACATTTCGATATAACTTCATTCTTAAGAAATTCCAAACTTACAAAAGAACTAGAATAAAACAAATTATCGCCACTACACGAGCACGAAAATTCTTTTTTATTAGGACTACTAAACTTAAACTCAGTTTATGAATGATGTGAATGACTAAAAATAAGGGAAAAAAGGCTTAGCATAGGAAAGAAAATTTCTCAGTAACTATTTGTCTTTTAAAGTCTTCACAAACACTAGTAGTTGCGAAATAGTTAAAAAAAAATGATCACTACAGTCACCGAGTCGATTGTGTGTAGGCGAATGTCAACTTGAACGCGTCTAAGATTCGAAAAAACTAAAAAAAGAACAAAATTTAACTACGTGTGTTCCAAACAATCGAACTTCTGCTACCGCTGTCGTCTGGCTTTGTTTTGAAATAGCGGAAACGCAGATGTAACGTTTCTTGGAATGAAATGACTAAAATATGGAAAAGCGCATGAAATTATACGCAGGTGTTTGAAAACAAAAATGAAGGATGAGGAGAATTCTTTATTTTTCACATTCGAATTCGCAGACGTTCTGGTATAACAGAGAATAGCTGAAAACGTTTTTGTATTTTAAAACAGATAAAAAATTATTAAAATTTATTCTTAATTTTTTTACTTTATTATTTCCATCAAGTAAAACATTAGATATATTTTAAGAAATTTTTCGCTTACGGTATTAAAGAAATACCATTTCAAACAAAAAAATACCTACATTTCCCCCTAAAACGTAACAGTTAAACAACACAAAAAAAGAATAACTTGCACTATTTCCCCGTATTCGAATGAAATTTTTTATGCGTACACCAAAACATACCACAAAAAAAGTATCGATTTAATATTTAGTTATCGATTTTTCTTTTTTAAACCACGCATGAACTGTTCGTATATTAATAGTTTTTCACAGAAATATGATTATATCGCCAGATCATCGTGTGTAAAAAAGAAACTTATTTGCAAATCAACATTTGATAGCCTGTCCCAGTTCTTTGAAGGCGTCCTGCCGTCTCCATAGGAACCAGAGAATAGGGGGAAGGGGAGTTGGAAATGCGTGATTCAACCCAATTTGAGGAAATAGTTCGACCAACTGTTATTGCTTTGCAAACGATAGCTCAAAGCGTTCGAAAACTCATTCCTTTTTTTCTCGGCGAGAAAGTGGCAACAGCTGGAAATAGAATTAAGTAACGACTGGAGTAATAATAATCTATTATCTTTGTAAAAGCAATAAAAGGCGAATTTGTTTGATTTTTTACAGAGACATTAGATCAGTGATTCTCAACCATTTCTTTTTTTTTTTTGTTGTGGTACACTTCTAATAATTTCAAAATTTGGCGACACACTAACAATAAAATAAGTTTAAAAGAATTTTACTTATCTGTGTAACACACCATGTCAACCAATGGTAACGAGACATTCCTGTACTTATATAGACACACAGACGTGTCGGAAATTGAGCAATTTTAATAACAGGAATACTAATACTCATATCAGTATCACTCAGAATCCTTGTAATACTAATTTCTCGATATGTCTCGCCTGCACCAATTACTTCGTCACCATTATTCATAGAAATCCATCGACTCTAGGTGCGCCAGACGTCCAATAATGCTCTGGAAAACCCCGGGAGATTTTTGTTGGGCTTCCCTCAGTCAAGGTTTAAGTGGATTTCTCATTTCGTTATGCCGGAAACAAAAGAGATTTTATTTTACTGAACTCAACATTAATTTTAATTTGAGACAAAACCGATATGTTTGATTTTAATTGGCGAAAATTAACTGAAGCAAAGCCGTATTTTAAATCAAGGAATTTATTCTACGAAGGTGTATGGTTCATTTTTTATATGTTATACGAACAATAATCCTTTCTCTATAAATCCTATTTTATTTATATTCACTAAAGGGGTATCCGACTACGTTCGGAACCGTGATTTTAAAAAAAGCGCATAAATGGATAAATTTCAGGATATTTAGTGTCACTTAGATTAGAATACATATATAAAATTGTTTAAAGGACATTTTGACAAAAAAAATGATTTAAATAGAATATTTCAGCAAAAAATTAACTTAGAATAATCCTTTTTTCAAAATGTTCTCTTTTTATAAAAAATGCTTCTATAATTATGATATTTTGCTTATATAAAGTAAAGACTTTTCCAGAGAGTCTGAACTAGGGGATTTTTGAAAATCCACATTATTTTCAGAGTTACCACCAATTGAAATAATTATCGGCGTTTTTTTCTTAAAATTGCTCCCCTCTGTTGTCGTAAAATATGGATATAAACCCACATCTAAGTTATATACTTCAAAGATTCTAGTTGAGCATCTGTAGAGAGGTCTGAGCTATATACAGGCAAAATATTATTGTAACAGAAGCATTTTTTACAATAGGAGAATATTTTGAAAATGGGTTGTTCTATGTTCATTTTTTGTCAAAATATTGTGCTTAAATAATTTTTTATTGTAATACTATTCTTAAAACAATTTTATATACATTTTCTAATCTAAGTGACACTAAATATCATAAATATTATCGATTTATACGCTTTTGCAAAATCACTGTTCCGAACGTAGTCGGATACCTTAACTACAATCCAGCCGATTGGGTGGGGTAGTTGGTTAAGCGCTGGTCTTGTACGACCAAGCTTGCATGTTCGATTCCGGCCCAAGTAAATGGATTTTCATGATGCAAAAAAATCGACAGCGTTCATGTCGTGTGATTATGCGGCATGTGTGTTGATCCCTGTTTAGTTTGGGTGCTCTCAGAAAAATTAAATTCCTAGTATAGTGTCGCATATTCAGAGCTCAAGTGCCTCACTCTGAGGAAGAAACTGGGCGTCAAAATTACACTGTGATCACTCGCATCCCCCTAAGAAGTGACACCAGATCCCGGAAAATGTTGGATCTGTTACGATAAAACTCCAATTGAAAGAGATAAAAAAAGTCTTTTATTCAATTCCTACTATTAACTCACACACTCTCTATATATTTATCATGGTGTTAATAAAATACATTTTAAAGCGCTCAATTGAGCTGAAATTTTATGTACATGAATATTTTGGATGACAATACAGTAATTTAATCAAAATTAATAAAAATGAATTGATTGAAAGTAATTATTCAAAGAATTACAAAGTCAGCCATGTTGGCATTATTTTTGTCGACTTGTTTCAAAACTTGAAAAAAATTTTCTCACGTTTTAAAGCATTCAGTTATTAACTGAAATTTTATATACACGATTGTTTGGGATGAAAATACGATACTTTTAATGATAATTAATAAAAATCAATTGCCACTTAATGTCATGATTCTGTCATATGTATATTAATTGTAACTATTTAATAAAAAGTAGCTAAAGTAAAAATTTTCTTAGTTGATCTATGTAGGAATTTACTTAAATTTTTTTTAAATTTTACTTGTTTTTTTTTATTTAAATCAAATTTAATTTTCAAAACCAAAAAGGATGAAAATAAAAAGAGCCGAAGAAAGAAATAATACGAAGTGATATTTTATTCAAATTTTACTCTCAACCAATGGGCAAAATTCATGAAAGTCACATGATAAATTAACATAATCATGTGTTATACTTTTAATTCAAAGTCTCATTAGATTCATACTCGATTTTCTACTCGCCAAATTCAGATAAATTCTCAAATTTGATAATTGGGTAAACATGTTCAGATATTAAGGTTCTTCAAGAAGTTTTTCAAAATTTAAAGAAAAAAAGATTCTTATATTTTAAGAGTACATTTAAATCCAGTGTATTTTGTTTCCCTATGTGCATTCTTATTAGTGATAAGTATGTTTTTTTTAAAGAAATACCTACAAAATGCAAAAGTTGGCAACAGTAAAGCACATGAACTGATTGGCTGGAAGCAGATGTTTGCTTTTATCATGTCACAATGACGTCACATGAATTTAGCCCATTGGACTCTGCTGCATTATTAAAAAAAAATTGAATCTCATGAAGTCCTCAACAATTTCATCGCATTAAAAAACTTTTACAACTACAAAGCGCTACAATTATTACAGGAAATTACAAAAGCAATTATTGAGGGGAAAATATATTTTATTTGAATCAAAAGTCTTTAATTTTAAACTTTGTACTTATCCAAACGTTTCGAAATTAACTCTCCGTTTTAAATTAAGAGAAATTTAAAATAATTTTTCTTTCTTTCAGCGCTAAAGCGTAGATGAAAACCTAGGAGTGGATAAAGAAAGATACAAGCCCGTCGTCGCAGAAACATATTTTTAATACGTCAAGATTTTTCAAATTTTTAATATATGAAACAACGCGAGCAAAAGAATAAGCTTTCATTATTCTTGTTCTTAAGGGCATCATCGTTTTAAAAATCTCACTTCAGACAGTTTTCAACAAAATAAAACGTATTTATGGAATGGCAGATGTTTCCAAGAGTAACGTGATATTAAATAATTCATTGAGAAGGGGGGGACATGTTTGAAATTAAGAAATATACACATTCAGATTTCTATAAATATAACTTTTTTTTTCTTTATTCTAACACACTATCAGCCGATTTTTTTTAAAAAATATTTTTCCTTTAAAAAAATACTTTTTTCTTTTCTTAAATTCAACTAAAAAATATAAATATATAAAATAATACTCATTTTTTAAGTGTATCTTAGTGTAGTGTAAAAGGCAATAATATATTTTTATGTTTAATGTGATACTTCACGAACATTCCTTCCGAATTTTTCAATGATTATCATTGAAATTAAAACTTGCAAGCACCCATGTCATAATTACTTTAACTGACTGTCTCAAGATTCCGAAGTGCCCTCTAGCGACCACTTATCTTAAGTAGAGGCCAGGTGAGGAAAGAATGTGGTCGCTATACGAAAAACCGTTCGTGTTCTTTGCACCTTATTTTTGTTAATGATACGCACTGTCTTTGTATAACTTAACTTAAATTGATAAATAACTGCTACGCTAAAGAGACTATTAAACTCAACCTCGAATTAACCATCTTTAGTTTAATATTTAACGCGTCCAACGCTCGACACTTATAATGTCCCCATCATGATGAGCAAAATACTATTTTAACAAGATATTATGATATAATATATAATATTTGATGGCATTTGAGTAATGATCAATTGAAATATTAAAAAACATCGCTTTATGTGAATTATTTTCTCAAATTAACTGAATCATTTTTAAAAATTAGTGTTGTTAAATGTCTAAGATGCTAACCTGGAGCGGCTATAGGGCTGGATGAACCGGACCACTGCCCGGGATGGCATTTGGATCGAATTTGGAAAATATTTTTTTCTGTTAGAAATAAAACTCGACATATTTTTTGAAATATTATTGGGTGTGAATTTGGTATTTCATTTAACGTATTTGATTTCCTTATTTTGTACTCAAAGTTTAATGTCAGTTTTCTTTTATGTTGAATCTTGAATAATTTGAGGCTGAAGTAAATTTTAAATCATGACATTTGATATATTTACACATCTTTCACTCATAACTATCTCCCCATCCACGACTTGGGTGGTCACAACGGACATTCCTTTCACCCATAAAATGTCCGGTATCAGCTATCCAAAAGGGGACAGGGGTAATAATAGTTTTTAAAAGATAGAGAGCCACAAGAGATGTTTTATTTTAGTCTTGAGTGTAGTTACTATAAGTTATAAAATAAACGTTTGTGATCCCCATCATCAGTAGATTCTTTTTCGAAGAAATTGGACTGCAGAAATGGGCGATTTTTTTCATAATTTTACTCATTTGAAATCATAACAGGTAATTATGTCCTGAATTTCAAATTATTTTGTATTTTTTAAGACTTAATATATTGTTATGCTGCCTTTTTGTTTGTAAGAATTAATTAAGTTTTATTGGTGTGTATCTATGTGAACAATTTATCTTTTTTAATTATAATTTTTCAGTTTGGTGAGAGGGGGCAAACCTGCTAGAGCCAGCTCTGTGCTAACCCTAACGTTTTCGAAATTAGAGTTACAAATGTTGTTCTCAAAAAGAGAAGTAAGAAATGATAAAGACATAGATTCGCACAAAACCTAGAGGTAATCTTGCTGAAGATAGCTGAAAAATAATAATAAGGAACAATGTACGAGTATATTAATGAGAAAGTTGTTGAGTGCTGAGTACATTGAAACATAGGGAAACCCATGATGATAATTACACATAAAACGAGATCAAGTGTAAAGATAAACCTCCCACACGTTTCGAACAATCTTAAGTGTGGTACGTAATGAGCTCGTTGTAACATTTTCCGGAAGTAATCTCTTGAAAAGGTTACAAACAGTAAAAAATATAATTGTTAAGTACTATTCGTTTTTAAACTAACAAATGTATTAATTCCTTTATTATGTTATTGAGTAAAAAAAAATACGAGGTAAAAAAAATGCTGGTAATACTTAATGTGGTTCCTTTTCGAATTGGTTTTTCTTGGAATTCTGTTTTTCTTTAATTCAGTTAAGGCTTCCAATACTGTGGTCATTTAGAACCAGTATACGTAATTTTTATTCAGTAAAATTACAATTTTATTCCATTGATTTAGAATATGTATGCATTTGAATGCAATAAAGAGCTTCTGGGACGGAAAAAAAGAAACAAATCCAAAGAAGAAACCTTCTTCACCAACATAACCTATTTAATGAACTATTTTTTTTCTTTGAATTCTTACTATTAGCTCACTCTCTCTCTATATATATTTATCTTGTTCAAATTTTCAATCGTTGCTAAAATACTTTCTATTCATCCAATCCAGTTCAAATAAATCTTTTTAACTTGTTGTGGATGGCACTTAATATTAATACAGTTTTTTCAAAAATTAATTCATTAATTAAATTAATTACCGGTTTTCGACGCCAACTTAGATTCGTCTCCATTATTGTAGCAATGTAACTGCTAAAACAATGATAAAAGTTGGCGTCGAAAACCGTGTTTTAAGCCAAACTAGCCAAATCGAGTGTGCATTGTTGCAACAATGCAGACAAATCATGCTCTTTTTTTCAGTTCATATATATATATATATATATATATATATATATATATATATATATATATATATATATATATATATATATATTACAAATTGAAATTAATTATAAAAACTAATATAGTGTAAAAATAAAAATTACGAAATAATTTTTTGAAAATAACAAAATATAATTATTAATATAATTGCATAAGGTAAATTTTTATGTAATGAATCAAGTAATAAAATGCACAATTAAATTCTGAATCAATCTTATTGTCTCGAAGGATTCAAATTTATTATTAAAGTGCTTTAAAACAATTTTCAAATATGATTTAATAGAAACATTATAAATTAATAATGTACTAATATAATACTAAATTGTTAATTGTCTCTGAATTTAATTATTTCAGAAGATTCAAAGATTTTCAGTAGCGGACATTGGAAAAGGAAAATATAAATCAATTTAATCCCAAAACACAATTCTTTCCAATTTCTTCCTTAAAGATTTTTGAATATTTTAATACGTTAATACGAATTCAATAAATAAAATACTGATGATAATATGTTTCCTTTAAAATGTTTTTCAAATGACATTCCAATGCCAATTGTTGTCATGACAACATATAAAGAAATATAACCGTGTCGAAAGTTATCTCAATTACATTACGGTTTCGAAGAGAAATACAAATATTATTTTCAAAAATTTATATATCTTATACAGAAATAATTTTAAAACTTTCGATTGAGCAAGTTTATTCTAAATGAAAAAATTCGAAAAGTTTGGAGTTTCCCAATAGTTATTTAATTTAGTTAATAAAATAGTTTGTTAGTAAAATTATTATTTAGTTTAGTTATTAAAATTCACCGTCGAATAAAAATATATTAACAAGCACTTTCGGAGTTACATTTTAATTGATAAATCTCAAAATTCGAGGAAAATAACAAAAAGTCGTAATAAATAATTGGAAAATAGGCGAAGGATTTATATGCCAAAAGAATAATTTACTATATACATATTAAAACCATTTCTTTAAAAATCGAAATGTTTCAAAATATTCGTTTTAATACATTTAAAAATATTAATAATTAATAACAAGGAAGCATTATTTTTTGCGTGTGTTGGGATATAAAATTTATTAACTCAATTATATAGTATGATAAACATTATTTAAATTATTAAATATTATAGCAATCAGTATAATAATTATTTAATGGATTTATGGAAAATCGAACATACTCACAGTAACTGTACTGTACTAATAACACATAAGACACTTATTTTATGAAAGTTTAGTGTTGTTTTGACAAAAAAAAGGCATTTTTTTAAATATACTTAGACCACACTTTCAAAATAAACATTCTTTAATTAGCTAATAGTAAAGAATGACAAATTAAACCATATACATTGATAAAATTCTGATTATTAAAAAAATTTTCATCGCAATACGATAAAATAGAACAATATTTACTATGTAAGAAATAAGTGAAAGAAAATAGTTACATTCTAACGAAAGAAAAATGTTAAGAAAGATTAGTTACAAAAACAGGAAATTACGTCAAAGAAAAAGGCGACTTTCTAAATCTTTGAACATCTGCATTTTGAAGGGAAACACTTACGACATTTTCCCATAACAAACATTACTGAATATCAGGTTTTGAGTCCAAGGTAACAGAACGTCACTGGATGGCTTTTTGAAGAAATTGTAAAACAGGTGCTGTCAATTATACAAATTAGAAATAGGAGCAGGTTGAAGTAGTCTATTTTGTGTTCTCATCCAGTATTTAATAAGCTTTGCAAAAATGCGTCAAAAGAAAAAGTAGTAACAAATTATTTTGATTAAAGATCGAAAGATCATTTTTTGTTATTAATATTTATTAAGTAATAAAAATTGTTTAGTAATACTTTCGAAACATAAAACATTGCTAGAATAAATTAAAAACTAACAAAAAAAGATTAAAACTTATAACCATCGGCTACAATTATAACTAATTTCACTATAAATGGTTTGTAAATCAGGTTATAAGTAAGTCACGGCTGTTATTTAAATTTAAATAAATGTATTAGACCACTGAAAGGTACATTTACTTGATTTTTATGACGATTAAGACAATTCTAAAGAAGATTTTGGTACTATTAAGATGACTGAGTACATTAAAAACTGATTTTTTTAAAATTTTGTTTTAAGAATATTATTACAATATATAAAATATTTAAATACAATTTTTTTTGCAAAGAATGAAGAAAAAATTGCATATTTTCAAAACATTCTCCGTTTATGAAAAATGCTTCTGTAATAATATTTAGCCTATATATAGCTAGGATTTCTACACCGGGGTTGAACTAGAATTTTGGAAATATTTTATTTAGAAGTGAATTTATTCATATTTTAATAAATAAGAGAGATTTTAACAAAAAACATCCGTTATTATTTTCAATTGATCATAACTTTATAAATAACGTGAATTTTTAAAAAACATTCTAGTTCAGCTCCAGTATATTAGCCACATATAAAGGGTGTTTTTTTAGAGGTATAGAACTTTAAATTGCAATAAAACAACGATGTATTATTCGATTGACATGAATTTTTTTTATTAGAAAGATAATCTTGTGGCATTACATTTTAAATATGATTTCTGGCATAGGACTGCCACGGATGTAGTCCAATCTGGACGTCCAATTTTCGATGACTCTTTCCAACATTTGTGGCCGTATACCAGCAATAACACGGCGAATGTTGTCTTCCAAATGGTCAAGCGCTTGTGGCTTATCCGCATAGACCAATGACTTTACATAGCCCCACAGAAAATAGTCTAGCGGTGTTAAATCACAAGATCTTGGAGGCCAATTCACAGATCTAAAACGTGAAATTAGGCGGTCACCAAACGTGTCTTTCAATAAATCGATTGTGGCACGAGCTGTGTGACATGTTGCGCCGTCTTGTTGGAACCACAGCTCCTGGACATCATGATTGTTCAATTCAGGAATGAAAAAGTTAGTAATCATGGCTCTATACCGATCACCATTGACTGTAACGTTGTGGCCTTCATCGTTTTTGAAGTACGGACCAATGATTCCACCAGCCCATAAAGCGCACCAAACAGTCCGTTTTTCTGGATGTAACGGTGTTTCGACATACACTTGTGGATTAGCTTCACTCCAAATGCGGCAGTTTTGTTTGTTGGCGTAGCCATTCAACCAGAAGTGCGCTTCATAGCTAAACAAAATTCGCTTATGAAAATCGGGAACAACGGCAATCTCGTTTTGGGCCCATTCGACGACAATTTGAAAGCGTTGTTCAGGCGTGAGTCTATTCATGATGAATTGCCAAACCAAACTGAGAATAAATCACTTGACAGCTGTTAAATCGGTCGCCATCTTGGAAAGTAATGCCAACTTAAACTTCTATACCTGGAAAAAAAACACTCTTTATAAGCAAAATATTATTATTATAGAAGCATATTCCATAAAAAGAAGACATTTTGAAAATATGCCATTTTTTCTTGTATTTTTTGCCAAACAATTACATTTAAATCCTTTTTTCTTGTTATAATATTAGTAAAACAATCTTTTATGTGTATTCTAATTTAACTAACACTAAATATCTCAAAAAATGATTCATTTATACGCTTTTGTAAAATCACGGCCCCGAGAACGAAGTCAATCACCTTAAATCGAATAACATGATATCAAGACGTTCATAATATTTTTGTGGTTAACAACTTGAATTGTTATATAATTTTTCCCAAAATAAAATTTCATTTTTTTCTGTTGAAAATTATCGTTTGTTAAATTTTTTTTTATTTCCTGAGGACGTATGACTTAAAAACATTTTTGAAATGAAAAAAATAAATATTAAATCTTCAATTCTGATAGAACGGCGCGAAAACGGCAGCAATAAATTAAATCGACAAAAATAACAGTATACAGTATACTCTTTCACACAAATATTTTTAGAATTCTCTGAATGCAAGAATTAAAAAACAAATGTACTTTTCCGTACCGCCGGCGCAAATCTCGCCAAGTTGGCGTTATTGGCGGTAACACACGATATACACATATAAAATATTAATACAAGTGAGTTCTCATTGTGGTTTTTCCATCCAGTTTCGATATATTGTAAAACAGACGTTACTGATAAGAAGAGACCACGATTTGTTTTGAAAATGTGGTGGTTAACCAATAGGAATATTCGATTTGGCGTTGGTTGTATCATTTTTGGCGACTTTATTGCCTGCGCCGGCAAAACGGAAAAGTACCAAAATAAATAATGAATACATGCATGAGAACAATAATAAAATTTGAAAATACAAAGAAGGTTTTATATTCTCATTACAATTTTCCATAAAAGTATTCTTTTTTTCTCAAAATTATATCATTATTTCACTACACCACATCAACAATCACAAAAGTAAAATGCATTTTTGCAGAAATAATACAACTCGACCAAATTCACCGGTTACGTTCAAAACTACTCCAGACTTATACTCCACCATTAAGCTTTTCAGTGGAGCAAAGTAGAGAACAAAAAAAGGGGGAGGGGGAAGAGAATCCATTGTACTTTACTCAAGGCCGCAGTTCAAGAAATTTCTAAGAACAGCCGCATATAACAATTCCCCGTTTTGTTTTGATATTTTTTGTTCCGTCTATCTTTAAAAAGCTCTTTTTCCCCCACCGTTGAGATGCTAATCCTCCTCACGCGATGATTACCAATCACAGTCACGGTTAGTGAATTTTGCAAACGATATTTTTTTATTCTTGTCTCTTTTGGAAGCCGAAAAGCAAACGATTGTCCAAACTTTTTTTTTCTTTTTAATTTTCATGTGCTCCTTCATTCTTTTTTTTTTCTCCTTTCTGTTACGCCATTTCCTGTCGTAGATTGAATAACTTTTTTGATGACTAGTTTGAGAACTAGGAGTACGGGAAACCCAGGAACGTTTTCGGGTCGTTTCGCGGAAATTTATCGGAACTTTTCTTTGGCGAATATTGGAAATGTTCTTCGTTTACGATCTATTTCTCTGCAAAAGAAAATTCTTTTTTTCCTTCTCACCTAAAAAAATATGAGCACAAAAAAATCGATATTTATGGCAAAAACTATAAATCATGCAATAGAAGATGAAATAACTTAGAATAATATCACACCACATCGATAAAATGCACAGCAATTATTGTATTTCTCTTTCCGCCACAAAGGGACAAACCTACGTTCTTATCTCCTGACTAAAAAAAAACGTTAGCATTAGGGATTGCAATACTGGGATACCAAAAACCGGTATTTTGAGCATTTTTACAATTTTTTAATACCGGTACTCACAAGCTTAAATAGCGGTTTTCCGTATTTACTAGATTTTTTTTTAATTGTCTCCACTATATGCTCAGGGGTCGCCAATCTAGCGTGAGTGAGTGAAGATTAACGTCGCACTGTTCAGCTGCACGAGGGCTTTTGGCGACGGACCACGTAATTTTGAACCATGGTCAAGTGATGTGGACGACACCTGAGCTGGCACCCCCCTCTCCTAACTACCACACCAGCGGGAGGACATTTCAGCTCTCGACAGATTTAGCGTGCATCGCTGCCCTACACGGCGGGTCTTCAGTGGTACTGGACTCTAACTCGTGACAAAGCCAGCCACGATCCGATGCCTATACCACTCGGCTACCGCGGCCTGTCGCCAACCTGGCAAAATAGTAGACGAAATAAATTAGACTGTGAATATAAAGTTGCATCGTAGAATCAAGAGAAGGGATAAAATATGTGAATCATCGAAGGAAGCGGGCCCAAACTGTTCTGTTACAACTCAGAGCGATACTGCACACGCGCAGGCTTCGTAGTCAAATGTTCGAATTTGTGAAAACAAGGTTGTAATTGTGAAGAAAGTGCGTATTTTTCGTAAAGTTTCGATATTTTTTAAATTGCTGAGTTTGTTATTCACATTGCATTTACATATCATACTTGTATTTACATTTATCATGATTTTATAAATGAAAAGAAAAAAGAAGAAAAGAGACTAATTCAAATTTGATCAAGTTTATAGTAAATTTTCTTAACATATTTTACCCACAAACCTTATCCGCATTCAGAAGAATTCGGTACAGCTATCGAAGATGATTATGACCCTAATGTCGTTGGTTAAAAAGAACTGTCTCTTGAACAAAAATTAAAATTAACTATAAATAAAAAAAATTCAACAAACCAAAATACAATACAGAAATATGCAATATCCAAAACCATCCGACGAGAAATGGATTTATTTGAAGATGAGAGATTTAGAGGTAAATACCACTTGGCAAGGTATATCGCGTATTGCTAACAATACCATCAACTACCTTAGATGACGAAAGAGCGTTTTCAACAGCTGCTAATTTTTGCACATAATTAAGTTCCAAGCTTAATGACAGTACAGTTAATGCATTATGTTTTTAAGATCACCTTTCAAAAATTTATAATAGTACCACAGACTGAATAATGATATTTTTTGTGATTTAAATAAATAAGATGTTTTTGTGGTTCTTTATGTACTGTTACAATTTAAAAATTACAAATTAATTTTTTGCGATATTTACACTCTCTAATAAAACTGGCAAATAAAACAAAGAAACGCCTGTATTTTCTTTCTTTTCCTAAAACTCCTGCAACCAGTATTAAGATCTAAAAACTTCCGAATACCGGTATTGAACTTTTGGTCCAATATTGCAATCCCTAGTTAGCATTTATTTTATCATTTTATTATTCTGGTTAATATTTTATTCCATGATCACAAATTGCCGATTCAAATGCTCCAAATATTTACTTCTCGCATCAATTATGTTGGAAGTGGCGTCAATCCCAAAAACATTTAGTTTAGGTGTTGTTTTTTTCGTTCTCAGAAAATTAATTTTTTATTAACTGTTATTTTCCCTGTTTTTGTTCTGTGTCTAAGCCATCTTCTTTTAGATGTTTTTAAAAGATACTGAAGCGGTGTCTTTAAGATGTAAATAGGTCCAATAAATTAAAACTGCAATTTTCCAGCTATATCCGTTACATTTTTTGCTTAAAAACGGTGTGTCATTCTTCTCTTATGTCCTGAGGCGAAACAGATGTAGAGTCAACTCTTGTTGTGTTAGTTAATTCCCCTAATAAGAGGGATGTTCCTTCAGTTCCTCATTTTTTTAAAGATAAGATAAAACACCAGGTGAAACAAAAAAAATCACCATTTGGAACTACATCTGATCCTAATGCAACGTAGTGACCCCCAGGTTTGTTTAATTCTTGGGTAAAGAGAGAGATCACGCAGCTTTGGTCAAACATTTTATTTACAAATCAATTTAGAAAATTAACACCATTAGTATGGTATCTATTCTTCACTGCTCCGCTGCCTGTCACTGGAAAAAAAGATCAAGTTCGAATCACACCAGATCAATCATTGGTGCGGCTGCCCCGCAGTTTCGGTCGCTCCGTCGTGTAGAAATCATGATCACAGTCAGTTGATCTCCTGATGATCTCCATCATTTTCCGAACGACTCTCTAAGCTCCCGTGGTTGGTACCATCGATCATGGTTCCAACCACGATTGTTCTTTCAGGACTAAAGTCTGTCACCACTGAGATTATTTATGTCGTTGTACCTCGTAAGCCATATGGAGGGTCTATAAACCGATCTGTCAATCTGGAAATACACTCCTTGGAACTTCTTCCTCCCAAAAGACTGACACTCGTTCTATACAAATGTATCCCTGCAAACATGCGCGAGGGGATGACAAAGGTCTGTCGTGACAGAGATTAACTATGTCGTCGTACCTCGAAAACCATATGGAAGGTCTATAAATGGATCTGTCACTTTTGGGAATACACTCCTTGGTATTTTTACCTCACAAAAGACTGGCCCACCTTCCATACAAGTGAAGGTCACCCAGCATGTGCGAGGGAACGACAAAGGTAAGTTCCGACTGAGATTTTTTATGTTACCGTACCTCGTAAACCATATGAAGGGTATATAAATCGACATGTGAACTTGGGAATGCACACTTGGGTATTTCTTTCTCACAAAAGACTAACACTCCTTTCATACAAGTGCATCCTGCCCAACATGTGCAGGGGAACGACAAAAGTATGTTGCGACTGAGATTTATTATGTCGCCGTACCTCGTAAACCATATGGAGGGTCTATAAATTGACCTGTCACTTCGACACTGTGAATACACTCCTTGGTATTTCTTCCTCACAAAAGACTGACACTCCTTCCATACAAGTGCATACCGCCCAACATGTACGAGGGAATGACAAAAGTATGTTGCGACTGAGATTTTCTATGTCGTCATACCTCGTAAGCTATATGGAGTGTCTATAAATCGACTTGTCACTTCACACTGAATACATTCTCTTCTTCCCAAAAGGCCGACATTCTTTTCATGCAAGTGCATCACGGCCAACATGTGCGAGGGAAAGAATAAATGGACGGCTGTCCAAAGATCACTTTACCATACTTATCTTCTAAAGATCATGGTAAAGAAAAGGCATCTGTTTAATCTATTTGTCTCTGAGTGTCGGAGAACAAAAAGAGGGGTAACATCAAGTAGTTTAAGAGTCGGCGCAACATCTGTTTTGCCCCAGGGCTTCAAAAACAACAAGGGTAGTAAACGTTCGTCTAAGGATGTAATGCCTCAATATTAACTTTTTCCTACCAGAATTACCTTTCCTATAAAGCATTCAGAATTAATTTTAAGGCTTTTAAAATAATTTTAAAACATTAAAAGAAATCTAACTGCTGATACTTATAAAAAAATAACCAAATATATTACATCAAGAAACTTTAGCCTTACTTAGGTCTGAAAAAATAAATTTACGTAAAATAATAAGAACCCTACTTTCTTCTTTTCACGAATTGGAACAAAATACAATATCACTAAAATCCAATAAACTATGATTACTAAACATTATATTAAATATAATAGAAACCGAAAAATAAGGTTTATGAAAACAACAACGGAAACAACAATTTACAAAATTAAATCTCAATAATAAGTACCATAATTGTTTGAAATTGCATTCATCTTTTTAGACATGATTGGATATTAGATTCATAAAACAATAAATCCAATATCGATTGTTCAACCAAAGATTATAGTAAATTTTGCAAAAACTATAATTTTTATGAAATAACATTTTTACTGCGCAATATTAATCAGAATTATCTTCCAAAAGAAAGCGAAAGAAATATGTGACATGAGTAGAAAATGATGAAATGTGATTATATCTACTCTGAAATATATTCCATTTTATTGTGTTTATTATTTATAAAAATTTTAATTCATTTCTCTAAAGAAACTTAATTAAGTTTATTATTATTGTAAAAAGTAAAAGAAAAAGATATATAGCTCTGTGAATAACAGCTTTTATTACTCATATAACTAGTATTATTTCCTAATTTTTGTATAAAAATTCGACAATAGTGTTGTTGTTTTTTTAAAGTTTTTACCTTGATTTATTTCGAATTCTCCTTTTCTTATGCTATTAAAACAGGTTTGTAAACAATGATGACTGAAACAGAAAAAAAGTCAAATTTCATATTTCATCTTCTTTCCTGCACCATTTTTTTTTAATTTAGAAAGCTCAATCTATTTTTTATTTAAGTACTTCGAATTATTTTTTAAAAAAGAGAAAAAAAGAGCTTTCTAGATATATTTTTCCATAGTATAAATTAAGATATCCTCTAAAATAATTCATTCAAAAATTTAAGATTTTTTTTTAACTTTAAGGATAATACGTTCATGCATTTATACATGTTTATGCATTTATACGTGTATAAATGCATTTTTTATAAGTATGTAGTGTCACCTAAATTATAATATATATATATGAACATAGAGAATTGTTTCAAGAATATTATTGTAATCAAACATTTTCTTTAAATGCAATTTTTTGTAAAAAAAATAAGAAAAATTGGCATATTTTTCTAAACATTCTCCTGTTATGGAAAATGCTTCTATAATAATATTTTGCCTATATATAGCAAAGACTTATGTCCAGAATCTGAACTAGGAGTTTTGAAATACATATTTTATATTCATATTTTAATATTTAAGAGAAGCGAAGAATTTATTAAGAATTTAAAAAACAAGCAGTTATTATTTCGATTGATAATAACTCCGAAAATAATGCGAATTTTTCAGAAATCCTGTTTCAGGATCTGTACAGATGTTTCAGTTATGTGTAGGGAAAATATTATTATAGAACCATTTTCCATAAAAGGAAAAAATTTTTAAAAATATGTCCTTCTTCCATTCATTTTTTTGTTAAAAAATCGCATTTAAATCATTTTTTATTATAATAACATTCTTAAAACAGTTGTGTAAGCGACTTCCTCCGAAATCGCTCCCTTACCGTCCTGCCTACCTTAAGATGTTGGAAGGAACAAAGCATGAACAGAAACTTTCATGACCGATCTAATTTATTAATATTCAATCACACTAATCAACCACAAAGTACACTGCAAAAAGAAGCCCTAGGAGTGATATAAAAAAAGCAACAACCGTAAGTGAATAAGCGCAAGCTAACAGATCAATTTAACCTTCATCAATCCTAACCTATCAATCCACTAACTTAGAATAGTGGCAAACTCCGTTCTCTTAAGGTATCCGACTACGTTCGGAACCTTGATTTTGCAAAAGCGTATAAATGGATAATATTTAGGATATTTAGTGTCGCTTAGATTAGAAAACGTATATATACAACTGTTTTAAGAATATTATTACAATAAAAAATTATTTAAGTATAATATTTTGACATAGAATGACCCATTTTCACAACATTCCCCTTTTATGAAAAATGCTTCTATTACAAAAATATTTTGCCCATGTTCATCTCAGACCTCTGTACAGAGGCTGAACTAGAATTTTTGAAATATGGAACTTAGAAGTGGGTTTATCTATGTTTTACGACAACAGAGGGGAGAAATTTTAAGAAAAAAAACGCCGATCATTATTTCAATTGGTGGTAACTCTGAAAATAATGTGAATTTTTTCAAAAATCCTAGTTCGGACTTTCTGGAGAAGTATTTGTTTTATATAAGCAAAATATTTTATTATTAAAGAAGCCTTTTTTTATAAAAAGAGAACGTTTTGAAAAAAGGTTATTCTAAGCTCATTTCTTGCCAAAATATTCTACTTAAATAATTTTTTTGTCATGTCATGTCCTTAAAACAATCTTATGCATGTATTCTAATCTAAGTGACACTAAATATCATGAAAATAATCCATTTATGCACTTTTTTAAAATCACGGTTCCGAATGTAGTCGGATACCTTAACTCAAGTGGCGTAAATCATCTAAATCTTACCTTAGTAACGTTGCAACAGATGCTCCGCTCCTTCTCCTCCTACAATAACTAAACTTTAACTTTATATACTCTAATTCATCTGTATATCAGGTTTTTTTCTTGAGAGGTATGGCTGTGAATTAAACGCGAATGCTAGCCCAAAGATTCCCCAAGAGGATTAGTAGGTGAAGGTCGCATAAAGACCCGTCACAGTTGTATGTATGTAATCTAATTCAAGTGACACTAAATACCAAAAGCATTACTCATTTAAACGCTTTTTCTCAACATCACGATTCCAAACGCAGTCAGGGTGAGTGAATGGGAGAGAGATTTATATTAGCATCGCACTGTAAATCAAAGCGATGGCTATTGGCACCGGACCTCACAATTTTTAACCTCGATCAAGGTGACGAGGACTACACCTGCATTCCAATTTTCTCTCTTCAAACAATTAAATCTCTCCAGCAGCGACTATCACTAATTTACAAAATAGCTGTAAATTTACAATCTTTCAGATATTAGTAACTCCGTAAATGTCGAAGTGCTCGTTTGAGATGAAATTTTCTACACGCGATTGTTTTGGGTGATAATACGATAATTTAATTACAATTAATTAAAATTAATTGACTGAAACTAATTACTTAAGGAATTACAAATACAGTCACGTTCGCTTCATTTTTAGCAACTCGGGTCAAAACTCAAAGTATTTTTTTCTCACGTTTTAAAGCATTCAGTTGGACAGAAATTTTATATACACGATTGTTTTGGATGACAATACGATACTTTAATGATAATTAATAAAATTTAATTGCCACTTAATAATGTGATTCTGTCATATGAATATACATATTTATATTAATTGTTATTATTTAATAAAAATTTTCTTTGTTGACCTAAGTAGAGAAATTTGACTTAAAAAATATTTTTTAAAAATAACTTGTTAGATCTTTTTTATTCTTTAAAATAAATAGTAACTTTATTAATTCAGAAATAAAAATAAGGAAATCTGATTTTTCTGCTAAGATATATTAAATCCCTGTAACTGAGCAATTATTTCTAACTATATATATCCCCCTCTACCTCCTTAATTCCCAAATGGAACAAATTAACGGAAGATAGATCCTCTTTCATTTTTTCCCTACAGCCATTTATTGAGAGTGCATTTAACTGCGCAATGAATTTAATTAAGCAAACTGATTTGATTGGTCGTCTCGGAAGCTTGATTGAAATCTATGTGTCTCCTATAAATGTACATCTCAAGCGGATAATTAACTCATTACGAAATTTATCGAGAAATGCTTTTCGCAAATTAAAGATGTAATTACATTTCGGTTTTCGAAAGAACTAATTTGTGACCGTTTGATGAATTCATTTTTTTCCCTTTCTTTCTATAAATCTCGGATTCTGTTGATAAATGAAAAAAGTTTGCAATTTGAGATCGACGCTTGGTGATAGTTAAGAAATTTTTTGTATTAAATTTCGTAAAAATGTAATGTAATTAAATGTTGTTTTTTAAAAAAACAAAACAGAATTCAGTATAATTTTTTACATGTAGTTTCTTTTTTTTCGAGCGAATCTTTTCTAAGTTAGAAGTTTTTCTATGACAATTTTTTAATATGATGCGTGTTTTTTTAATCTCAGAAATAGGGAGGAAATTATGCAACTACGAGTTTTTTTGTTATTGACAAAATAAAAAAGAAGCAAGAGTAATATATATTAAAAAAATTAAGTCAATTCCTACTTAGGTCAACAAAGATAAGTTTTATTTTAGTTACTTTTTATTAAATAATTACAATAATATAAATATATATAAGGATAATTAAATTAGATTAAAAATTAAATTCCCTATCTAGCACTTGATTCATCTTTCTCAGTTCTCATCTTCAAGTATCAAACTAATCACCCATTTATTTCTTCCGAACATATGGCCTAGCCAATAAACACGTCTAATTCCAGATCGTTAGATTTAATAGTCAACATATGTCAGCATTAACTTGCAAGCAACCTCTTCAAAGCAGCGATACTTACCATATGTTTTTCAAGTGTTATCCACTTGAAACCACCACCATGGCGTGCTTTTTACTCCCTGCTCTTAGCGTCAGAACAGATGTACAAATGAAAGAATAAAGGTCGTCTTTTCACTTTTCTAACTTTAATCTGATTGTCTTAAAAATCATGACATATATATATATGACAGAATCACACTATGCAGTGGTAAAATAGAAAGCGATTTTCCTTGCAATTTTTCATTTTCCTTTCTATATAGGGTGTTGGACTATTTTTTTTTGTTTGCTACCATTTATTCATTAATTAAATGTGATTATTCTAATAAAATTGTATAGTAAAAAAGAAATCACATTCTAAGAAATTAGGTAGGAGTCGAACCCACGACCTTTGGAAGTCCAACGCGCTACCATGACGCTACAGGGACACAACGAGCGATTTTCTTTTTTATATCTGGAGTTGTACTATTATTTTTGTTAGTTTCATTAATTTAATAGAATTAATGAATTAATATTTGAAAAACTGTATTAACATTAAGTGTCATCCACGACAAATTTAAAAAAAATGTATTTGAACTTGACTGGATGAATAAAAAGTGTTTTATTAACGATTGAAAATTTGAGCAAGCTATATATATATATATATAGGAAGAGTGTGAACTAATAGTAGGAATTAAATAATAGTACGCGGCTCTCTTTACATAAAATAATATGGTCGAAATTAATTTTGCGAATCAAAATCTAGAGCTATGCATGTCATTTAATTACGATGTATCAAAAATATAAGCCATGTTTTATTTAAAAACAAGTAATATATTAAAAAAATTTTAAGTCAATTCCTACTTATATCAACAAAGAAAATTTTATATTTTAGCTACCTTTTATTAAATAGTTACAATTAATATAAATATGTATATACATAGGACAGAATCACAACATTAAGTGATAATTAATTTTTATTAATTATCATTAAAGTATCGTATTGTCATCCAAAGCAATCGCGTCAATAACATTTCAGTTCGCCGGAATGGTTTAAAAAAAAGAGAAAAAAACCTTTTCAAGTTTTGACCCAAGTCGTCAAAAATGATGCTAATGTGGCTATACTTGTGATTCTTTAAATAATTAGTTTTAATCAATTAATTTTTATTAATTATAATAAAATTACTGTATTGTCATCCAAAATAATTACGTATATATATAAAGTTTCAGCTCAATCTAGTGCTTTAAAATGTATTTTATTAGCAATTGAAAATTCCACCAAGATAAATAAATAAATCAATATACAGAGATTGTGAGCTAATAGTAGGAATTGAAAAATATAATAAATCATCTTTACATATTCCATTTTCCTATTCTTATTTATCCAAATCGTAAATCCCTGCATATTCACACGACAAAAACTTTCCTTTAAAAACGCATTGATATCGACTTGCGAGAGAAGATAGCATTAAAAAATATGCTATTTAAAAAGACAGGAGATTTTTACACCATCAATTATAATTAATGCCTCATTTGTCAAACATTTACACACGCTACAGGGATAAAATAATGCATTCTTGAAACTTCAAGTGGTGAAAGTTGTAGATAAAAGTTCAAGAAGTTTATTTGAATGAGAAAGCGGCGAACTGAATGTTGTCGAAAAGCCTGAATTATGGCATAGCGTGCTATCTTAATCTTTATAAATTATCCTGTTTGGAATTCGGCTTAAATCATCATTGAAAGTCAAATAAAAATAAATCTTGAAAGGAAAACACTGCATCCGAATTAAAACCGGTTATTCTTTTTTAAAAAAAATGTAAAAATATTTTTTAATATGATGCAGATGGAACTAGATAATGATCATTTCTTTTTATACGTGCTTAAATTTTTCGCGATAAAATTATTTTTTTACTTCAAGTGTAGTTAAATGAAATGAGAAATCACAGAAATTACTTCACTTCTTTTCAATGGATTAAAATTATAATATTTTTAATGAACTTACTATTTCCCTCCATGATATTTTGGACCACAAAACAAAAATATCAGCAATCAAACGCCAAAAAAATAAATAAACCATAAAATAAAAATAGATATAAATAAATTTGCATTTAAAAAAATATTTCATCCTTTTTTTTTCAGGTGATGCTCCGGATTGGTGTTTTACTATGAAGACCTAGTACATTCCCCGAGAGCTGCTATCTCTTTTAAATGCGGCACCGAATATGTGGTATACCAATCACCACAAGTAATTTTGACACCCAGAGGTAAGGCACCCAATTCCTCACGTTGCAAAACCATACAAGGAATTTAATTCTGCCGAGAGCACTTAAGGCAAACAGGCACCTAAGGGATATTTTACATACCGCATAATCATACGACATGACACAGTCGATTTTTTTCATCATGGAAATCCACCGGCTTGGGTTGGGGTCGAACCCAAGAGCTTGGTCGTACAAGGCGGATTACCAATATTTCAAATAATAATAATAATAATATTAATTTTTTTTTGTTTCAAATGGCAAATTATGAACAGCTGCAGCAGAGAACAAGTATTTATATAGAAAAAAGAACACAGAATACAAAAAGAAAGCGGAAACTGAGTTCACATTAATTAAATTTATCTCTAGTTTCCCAATAATGTTCGGATAGAAAAGTCATGCGTAGAGCAGGACATTGGAGAAGATGCACGGTGTCCATGAGCTGCACAGAGTGCAAATCGGGCGAGGAACAATTTGAGAAACCGTTCTTTAGATTTTAATTTTGCCGAGAGCACCCAGACCAAACAAGCACTCAAGGGAACTCTTACATGCCGCATAATCATGCGACATGGCTGCAGTCGATTTTCTGCATCATGAAAATCCACTAACTTGAGTCGGTGTCAAATTATACAAATATTTATCAGATAAAATACGATATTGATACAAATATTTATCAGATAAAAATATTTGATAATAATGTGTCCACGAAGAATTATTTTGGTCAAAAATGACTAGAATAACTGTGAACCACACAAAACACAAACATTAGTTAAAATGCACTGGCCTTCAATTGGAGTTATCAATTAAAAATAAAATATATTCAAAGACTATGCAATCATGCAAAATTAATGAAACCCAACAAAATTGTGTCAGTAACGAATTCGTGAAATAACATATTTGATTCAAAGTTATTACAGTAAATAACAGACCATTATTGTACAAGTAAATAAAAGATCACAAAAGATTTATTCTTAGCTATTACACGCTGCCAATTCGAAAACTCAAAATAATTGAATACACAAACGATAATTAAACACACGAAAGCGCTAGAATTCTAAATACAAATGGAAAATATATTTAAATGAAAGATAAATACAGACGATAAAATTCACAAATTAAATAAAACTGTACAGAATAATTGAAATTTTGTGAATTATACAGCTGATTCGAATCTTTTTTTACACTGGAATTGAACGCGATAAGCAAAAAATATTGACCCAAAACAAGCCGATAACCTATTAACCTTAAACTATAAGATTAATGACAATGCTTAAGATATATCTACAGAAAAGTCGTTACCTCAGCGGTATGGTGGAAAGTCAAATACACATTAAAGGAGAAGATATAATCATAGGATCACGCGTTCAAATAGTTTTCAATAAATGTTTATTTTTAATATCAAGGCATATAGCGAAAATTTTAACTTTAGTTTTCTGTTTTTACCTATTTATTAATTTTCATACTAACTAGTATTCATCGTTTTTAGCATCATTTACCAAGGATGCAAATGCAAGCTGTTTATTAATTACAGCAAACAACATGAGGAAAGTAATAATTTCAGAAAATTGGATAGTGCGGTTTACAAACTTAAAAGAAAAAAAAAAGCAAATTATTCATAATTACTAAGCAGGAATAATGTGAAAAATATACAGAAAAACAAAAAAATGTCTCGTGTTTTATCATTGCTTTAAAATATATACAATTAGGAAAGAGGAAAATATTAGGGTTAACTTACGTTTGTGTGCAAAACGATAAATAAAGTATAGTACATGTATAAGGCGATACATAGATATGTCGAGAATATATATTTTCTTAAAAAATTTATTCAAAATTAAAAACTCTTATATAAGTCGTCCAGTTTTCCAACATGTCGCCATGAGTGCGAAAATGCTGTTAAACGTGAGGAATATTTTCTGTAAAGCAAAACGCCAGACGCCAATGGCGATAGTTTTATTTTTGGTAACCATATCTGTAGCCAGCACATTTTTTCCCATTCATTTGTTATCTTGTACACTATCTGTTCTAATCACACTTTCGGCGCCATTTTTTTTATGTTAATAAAATGAGCGAGAAAAAAATTCGCACACAGCACTTGATCGTCAATCTGTGGACTGTCCTGGAGGGAACACTCACCACGTGATAATCATATGCATTCAGATATTCTAGTGAATGAATGAATGTGAATTTTACGAACTATTCGAAAACTCGGATTCATTTTGAAGACACCGATTTGAAGTCTCATTCAAATTTCTTTAAAAAAAACCAAAGGGAAATTGTTTGTGCATGGCCAACAAAAAAAAAAAGTTTAAAAAATTTATTTCTTTGATTCCCCCCAAGATAGCGGATCTGTATATAAACCGACCTCTTTAGTTTTAACTTTAAAAGGTTTAAATTCTCGGTTTGTACCCGGAATCATTACAGCAGTATAATAATGACAACATAGCCGAAATTAAATGCTATTGGTAGAACTAGTTCAATAATTGTAACCAGTTGGAATACGAGTATTATTTGACACTGAATACTGCATTCGAGTATATCATCCAATTAAATTGCAGAGCGTTATTACCTGATGAATTTCATTACTATTTCAAATGGAATGATTAATTGCAATATCTCATTATTAAAGCGCCCGTTTGTACTCTAAATTGAGGTACATCGAAACATTAACTATGTCTAATTAAAATCAAGCATTAGATATAAATTATAAATAGTAAATGATGAATGTTGAATAATTGATGCAAAGAGAAGTTTAGAAAAGTAATAGAAAAGGGAGATATTAGTGACGTAGATCAAGAAGTTAACTGATACGTGGACTATAATAAATCGGACCTCAAAAGGCAGAACTCAAATTTTAATACTTTAGTATGTGTGTTTTTAACTTCATTAGTACTTTCTATGATACGGTAAGACCCCGCTTAACGCTATTCCGTTTAGCGCTGTTTCGGTTTAACATTCTTTTATTTGAATTGTGTGGTATTCCCCTAAATTACACACAGCAGTAGGCTTCCCGATATCCGAAGCAGTTTATCTATGTTTCTTCTTTCCAGCGATGTTATACGAACGTATTTTTATCGTTTATAACATTTGTTAACGTTATTGTCAGTATAAATTTATATAATATAACGATTGCTATAGTGACAAATATTATGATGTTTAGTTTTTATCATGGTTGATAGTAAAAAACACGAAAATAAAGCAACAAGAAAAAAAATCAGGAGCAAATTTTGCCAGGAGTCCAAAGGCAAGACGGGGCGTTATGGATGCCTTATCCACTTACCAACAGCTTCTTACAGAGCGCCAAAGGAAAACGCAAATTACATTAGATGCCTTCATGAGAAGAAGGCAGAAAATTGGAAATACAGAAGATACTGTATGATCTCTCTGAAATGTAAACATACTAAATTAGAATTTTATTTATTTTTATATGTATATTCATTTATTATGTTTCTATATTTGAAGGAAATACATTTTTGTTTTATTGTTATAAAACACATAATTAATAAATTTAATGGTAAAATACCTGGCCAATTTTCTACCCATCTTCCCCTAACCCCTTTATTTACATGATGAGGTAACCTCGTTTAACGCTGTTTCATATTACGCTCTACTTTGATGGAACCTATATCACGCGTTAAGCGGGGTCTTACTGTACTGATACAGATGCTTAATATAATTATGCACACGTTTAAGGGTCCTAATTTAATGGTTATATTATATACAGAAATGACAACACAAAACGTCATATGATAAATGAAATCCCGTGTTCTCCATTGAAATCAAAGCTGTAAGTAATCCTGAACATACTAGCGAAACTTTGATACGATTGAAAATATGATAAGGTAAAGATGTTCTCTAGCATTAAGATTGTGATCAAAAGGTTTTCAAAATTAAAATAAAAAAATTCTTATATTGTGCGTGTATTTGAAATCCAGTGCGTTTTGTTTACTTATGTGGATAATTATTGTTAAATTTAAAAGAAAATTCCAGCTAAAAACAAAAGCAGACAACAGCGAAGAGGCACGCACACACACGTGATTGCATCTATTATGACGTCACACGAATTTATGGAAACGCATGATTGCAGTAATCATGTGACGTCATAGTCACATGAATTTACCTCAGGTGCAGCAAGGATTTTTAATACCCTGCTAAAAATTTTGAAATTCTTGAAATTGTTTTTGCACATTTATAGAATCCAAATATTAAACAAAAATTATGAAATGTTATAAACATCAAAATTAAACAATTATGAGCATAAATGAATAAGGTATTTGAATCCCCTTTTGAGAGTGAAAAAAAAGTAAGTTTCCTGTGTAAAATTTCTATTCTTTGTATTTTTTTTTCCTTTCATAACCGATTTTTTTTAAAACAAGAGTTTTAGGTTAAGTACGAGTGGCAAAAAATTTAGGATTCAAATAATGATAGTTTTCAAAACATTAAAGGGCCAGGGTAGCCTAGTGGTCAAGGTATCGAATCATGGCTGGCGGGTCATAAATTCGACCCCAGCACCACTTAAGACCCGCCGTGTAGGGAAGCGATGAACGTTAAAACTGTCGAGAGCTCAAACGTCCTCCTGTTGGTGTGGTGTGGTAGTTAGGAGCGGGGGTGTCAGCTCAGGTATCGTCCTCGTCACTTGAACATGATTCAAAATTACGAGGTCCGTCACCAAAGGCCCTCGTGCAGCTGAACAGTGAGTCGTTAATAATCACTCACTCACTCCAAAGCATTAATCCACTACAGCGTAAGCATATGCAAAATATTAAAAGCAAAGGGTAAAAACAGTCAGAAACTTCGAAATTTTTCTCTTCCCAAACGCTTTTAGTACCATTGTGTGCTAAAAAAAGATCGGGGGAGGAAGAAATCCCTTTAGCCACCTTTTGTCAGCACACACTTTCGTGCAAGAAGCTTGGAAACCGCTGAAACCACCAACACTTCAAGGGTGAAGCCAACGAAAAGAAAAAGGTGGGGGGAGAGGTAGTAACTAAATAAAACTGGAACGCTATATCCCTTCTAGAGGGGCTGAAGTGAAACCTCTAAAAGTTTCCAAGGTGTGACACCATGGTCTTGTCAATCGAGTTACACGTTGCTACGGGCAACGTCGTAAAAAATTTTATTGTCATTTCTAGAGAGAACTTCCTTTTCCTCGCCAACTTGAGTCAAAAGGTAGTGTGGCGATAAGATGCAAAATGCAGAGCAAATAGAAAGGTAGAATCACTTCGAGAAAAGTTCCGAGTATCCTTTGCGATGTTTCTTGACACAAATCACGAGTTTTTCGTGAAGATAGTTCTTTGTGCGTAAGAACTTTTTGGTCTCTTCTTAGGATTTGGAACTGATATTTCTCTGTTTACAGTGAAAACGAAGGTTTAGGCGTCAAATTTTAGAAAACCCTGATGATACCCGCCTTTTGTACAGCAACTTTGAACTTGACTTCTTTAAAAATAAAAAGTCAGTCGATGATAGAAATTGAAAGTAAATTTATTTTAAGAAAACTGCAACAGAACAAACTTCGTTTTTAAAAACCCGCCTCTTAACGAAAATTTTAAATTTATTCAAGAAGAGATGTGAAACATCGGTGTTTCTTAAAAAAAGTTTACTTTTTCAAAATTCAATTCCGCTAATATGAAATATATTAAGAAAAAAACCCTTAGAAACGAAATTTAATATACAAGGATTCCAAAATGCAGCATTACACTTTTAAAACATAAATGAAAATAAGCAAAGATCTACACCTCAGATTTTTTTTAATGTTTCATAAAGAAAATATCAAAAAAATAAGTTTTTTAAAAATGAAGTCTTAATTAGATGGCGCTATAAAGTTTTGCTTCAATGTCATTTTTAAAAATGGCTTCACCTCAAGAACAAGCGCAAGTTGTAGAGAAGTTTATTAAAATGAAATCTGCAATACATATACAGTGTGGATTTTGAAGCATTTCTGAAGTCAAGAGGTGACCAACCCAAATAAGCTCGCGGGCGACTTCGGAAGAACTTTACAGTCCCGCAGGGCCCGCATATAAAAACATATCTTTTTTTTTAGATTTGGATTCATTACAAACATTTTTTTGGAGTGGAAATTTAAAACAGACTGATATATTATTGTTTTCATTGTTTTTCATGTATACAAACATAAATAATAAAATAATAATGCAATGATGAAATAATGTTTAATTTATTTAATTAGTGAGATATCTGTTTCTCAACTCTTTCACTTAGTTTCTGCAAGTTGATTTCAATGCATATGTATTTGCGTATCGTAATTGATGTTGCAGATTTATAGACAAAAAAAAAATATTGAAAAAACAAAAAAATATATTGAACAAAATAGTTGCAAAGAATCTAGCGGGCCGCGGGTTGTACACTCCTGTCCTAGCATAAGGAGTTTGATTGTATTGAAAAACATTCTTATATCTCTCACCTCTTGAATTAAAAAGGACAGGACTTGCACTTTTAAAATTGAACTAGAATTATCTTTTACGCTCCCGTAACCTCCACTTTTAAAGGGGATATCCGCAAAACCCCTTTTAGTGGATCTTTTCCAACAAAATAAGTGGCCGCGGTAGCCGAGTGGTATAGGTATCGGACTGTGGCTTGCTTTGTCATGGGTTCGAGCCCAGTACCACTAAAGACCCGCCGTGTAGGGCAGCGATGCACGTTAAATCTGTCGAGAGCTGAAACGTCCTTCCGTTGGTGTGGTGTGGTAGTTAGGAGAGGGGGTGCCAGCTCAGGTGTCGTCCACGTCACTTGACCATGGTTCAAAATTACGTGGTCCGTCGCCAAAAGCCCTCGTGTAGCTGAACAGTGCGACGTTAATATTCAATCAATCAATCCAACAAAATAAACATGCTTGTCAAATTTCAAGCCTGGAACTAATAGCTCACAAACGGAATTTTTTTTTCAATAAGCCCTGTAACCCCTTTGATAGTCCATTACATAAAACATGTTCTTTGCAGATTTAAATTCAACAAAAGACAAATACCTACCAAATTTCATTACTGTATGTCTAGTAGTTCAGAAATGGGAAATTTTCAAATATACGTCCCTGTAACTCCTCCCTTCACCCCATAAGAATTGATTTCCGCAAAACCTGTTCTTAGCGGATATCTATTCAACAAAACAAACATGCTTACCAAATTTCAAGTATGTCGGTCGAATAGTTTAAAAACGGAAATATTTATCTATAATGTCCCTTAACAGGGGAGTAACGTAAATCCGGCACCCCAGGAGACCTAATAGTTACGGCTTTTTAATATTTTTTTATATCTGGCTTGGGACCCAAAACCTGACAATGCAGGGCGTAATTTCTCTGTTACGCCATTGCCTCTTAACTTCCTTCCCGCCCCTCCCCGAGGGTCAATTTAAGCAAAAAATCCCGTCATAGCGGATCTCTGCTCCATGAAACTTGTTACTTCTGCAACTTGATCGGCAAAGGTCAGATCAAGTCCCATAAAATTCATCATGGCAAAGGGCTAAGTGACGCCTACCATAGCTTTGAGCATCATACAAGTGACAGAATTACTTAACTCGGTTTCACCTCAATTTTGAGGGAGAATACCCAGGGGGTGGTCAGGGGGTCCCCCACTTCTCTTCCACCAACCTCACGAGAAGACTTGAGGCTCAACGGTTATTTAAAGAAACCCCATGCCGCGAAGGCACTATACATTTACAAGCATCCATATCTTCTCCGGGATTCGAACCCAGGCCCAACGCCACAGCATCGCTAACCACTATACCGGATGGGCGACGTAAAACATTTTAATATTCATTTATTATATTATAACAAATGTTAACAAAAAGTGTTAAAAAAATAAAGTTTATTAGATATATAAATAAAATCTTCAGTTTTTAATGAGCAGAACGAGTTTCAGATACTTGTAATTATACAAACTTCATAGAAATAATAATTTTGCATACATATTTATCAGTTTATTTTCAATTTTGTTTATTGTGATTCGTGGAGCCTCTGGGTATGCCTTGTGGAATCCCAAGGTTCCGTAGAACACAGTTTGAAGAAAGAGAGAGAGGCCACACTGTGTTTTCCCTCCTAAAATTATTATAATTTTAACACTATGCAACGAGTGATAAGAAATCCTTTAAAAGACGTTCGATTGAAAATTTATAGAATATTTAAATCCTCATCTGAAACAAGACACAGAATTCAAACTAATTACTACAACCTTCATCCTGAGGCAAATAGATTATTTTTTTTTAAAGTAAAACTCGGTAACGGTTAAAACACAGTTTTACAATAATCTATTCAAAAATGCAGAGGGGAACATACGGCAATGACCTTATAATCAATAAATGGTTGCCAAAGTAATCTGTCCATCCCTCGATAATGCGATTATCGCGATAATTAACTCAGTCTCATCCAGGCTACCTTTTCCATTTTCTGATTTTCCAGCCGATGAGCGCAGTCATCCGATCCTAATCTACCCAGACATCCCTCTCGGAATGAAGTTCCTGGAATAAAACGTTGTCAACTAACTTCAGAGAGGGTAATTTTGAGAGAGATTAATTTGATAGAAACCTATAGGGGGTTTGCAGGATTTAACTCGTTTGAAGCTGTGTGAGATGGAATATTTTCGTGATAATGAGAATTATTCAGTTAGAAACAGAAGATAGTCAAGGTTGTAATAATCTGATTGGTTGAATAATGGTCTAGTAAACCTAAACAAAGACCGCCATGCATGTTGATACATTGTATATATGGAGAGTGGGATGCCGACTCGGATATCGACCTTGTCATTAGATTGAAGTTTAAGATTTAAATGGTGTGCTGGGGTTGTGTTATGTAGATATTTAAGTGAAACAGAAATTGAACCACTGGCGTAGGAGGATCCCTGTATCAAAATTGCTTCGGGGCCCTTTTTTAGATGTGGGAGCCCTATTAGGGGGACTGTAATTGCCCATGTTGAGGAACCTGTAGCTTGGGGGCCCCGCATCATTCATATGACTGATACGCCCCTGAATTGAACTAAATTTTAATCAAGTAAAAAATTGATCTGATAGACTATAATGAACTCATCTAAATATGAATTGATCATACTAGAACGGCTAGTCTCAAGCACCGTACTACCTCGAATAACGCGCACGCAGAATTGCACAATTTTCGAAACTCATCGATTCGCATTTTGTTTGAGAAAAGAAAAAAAATTCTTAAAATTGGTGAAATTGATAATGTGATTGAAGTTGTTGCTGATCTTGCCACGTAAATAAATTTAAAAGTGTATGGTGTTTTCGTTCAAGAACTGCTGGATTTCCGCTATAAGATCTGACAATCAATGAGCTCATAGAAATGCATGAGCAAGAGCAAGACATTGAAGAACTTGAGATTTTAGATCCAGTTCAATCAGAAGATCGAACGACGATTGGGAATTTTACAGAAGGCCTCAGTTTAATTATAAAAAGGACTACAAAAGGCTAAAGACTCCAACGATTAGCTTCTTTTCAACCAAACATGGAATAAAAAAATTATTAGCATGCTTAGAAGAAATCTTTGTGGGAGAAAAAAAAATCTTTGAGCCGGCAAATTAATATATAATTTCTCAGATTTTATGAAATCTTGTACATCAAAATAGCTTCGGTTTGCGATTTTGTATTTGTGTTACCTCGGTTTTTGTCAGCCCTTTTTTTCTGCATTATTATTTTGTTTCATCTCCGGTCCCAAATAAATATAATTATACGCATTTGCATGCGAAATCATACACAGACTTAAGCGAATTCGACGTATGCGGTTATCACTCAGTTCCACCTATCGCTAAAGATCGGGGTATTACATTATATATTTATGAAGTTAGCAAGAATAAATCACACACATACAACACACTTCCCCAAATCATTTCCTTAAATATCGCAAAGTTATATTCTAACTTGAAACGTATAGTATTAAAATAAATTATAGCTTAAAAAAAAACTAAAAACACACCTTTTATAGTTAATCGAACTAAGTTGTGTAACTTAATCTTTTATTCGCCAAATCTGGAAATGGGTTTTGAAACTAGTCGCCAGATGGCGGGATGGAATCTGAAAATGGGAAATCGTTAATCCTGATGATCCTGATCAGGACAATGGGACAAAATTATTAAATTATGGTGTCATATCGGTCGTGGACAAGTGAGCAAAATTTCCAATCAATCTGATCTTTAAAAGTTAGTAAAAACTGAGTTCAAAGATTCCGTTACATACAGGTGAAGCTTATAAAAGGATGTTAAAAGGCACCTTTCTGTGAACCTCAGTAATCAGTGTTACATTAATCTAACAATTACGTAAATAACTTCGACTTCAACTTCCTGAAATAGTACCAATGAGTGAGCGTTTATTAACATCGCACACAAAAAATCAACACGAGGGCTATTGGGAACGGATCGCGTAATTTTGAATCTCGGTAAAGAGACGAGGATGACACCCTAACTTGGAAACAAACCTCCTCTCTCCGAACTTTCACACCACACCAATGGGAGAGTTCTAAGCCTCGAAAGATTAAACGTGCATCAATCCTTCAACACGACGGTCTTAAGTATTGTCGTAGCTAGTTCTGAGGGGGCCCTGTATCAAAAACCCATCGGAATCCTTTTTTTTAGATATGAGAGTCCTGTTAGTGAAACTGTAGTTACACATGTTAGGGAGTCTGTAGCTATATTGCTTATATCGTGGTCCCTTTACAGAAAGTGGCTATCCAATCAAACAACGCATAGAAAGTATTCCCCCTTAAGAATTAGTGAAAGGTCCCAAAGATAACTCGGTACAATATGAATACAAATTGTAAAGGAAAATCATAACAGCGGTAATAAGTTTTAACATTGGTATTCTGGGACAAATACCCTGAAATAGAGACAACCCCCCTCCCTAAAGATCATAAAACTATTGCCAAGTATTTTACAAAATACTCGCATATATAACATATATCAGGAAGTTTTCAACTGGAAAATTAAATTATTTAAATTCTGATTAACAATATAAGGTCTCTTCATAATAACTCGACAATATTTCTTGATAATATTCACTGAAGCAATAAATACGTGGTCACAGCTATATGGTGCAACAAAATATTGTAGCCCTACACATCTACATATCACATTTACACTGTAAGAAAGTTTGTGGTCGCGGTAGCCTAGTGGTCATGGTCACGAACTTGTGGCCGTCGTGTCATGGATTCGAGATGTAGAGGGACTAATGCACATTGAATCGGTCGAGGTAGACAGTTCTCGCGTGGGCGTAGTGTGGAGAGAGAGAGAGAGAGAGAGTTTGATGGTGTTGTCTTTGTCACTTGAACAAGGTTCGAAATTGCGAGGTATAGTGTTAAGAGTCTTCGTGTAGCTTTATGAGTGAGTGAATGAGAGTGTGAGTGAATGAGTGAGTGAGAGTGAATGAGTGAGTGAGAGTGAATGAGTGAGTGAGAGTGAATGAGTGAGTGAGAGTGAATGAGTGTGTGAGAGAGAATGAATGAGTATGAGAGTGAATGAATGAGTGAGAGAGTGAGTGAGAGAGTGAATGAGTATGAGATAGAGTGAATGAGTGTGAGAAAGAGTGAATGAGAGAGAGAGAGTGAATGAGAGAGAGAGAGCGAATGAGTATGAGAGAGAGTGAATGAGTGAGAGAGAGAGTGAATGAGAGAGAGAGAGAGTGAATCAGAGAGAGAGAGAGTGAATGAGTGGGAGAGAGTGAATGAGTGAGAGAGAGTGAATGAGAGAGAGAGACAGTCAGTTAGAAAATATTAACGTCTCACTGTTCAGTTACTCGAGGGCTTTCGTGCAGCTTTATAGAACGACGCTAAAAAACACTCACTCATTGTAAGGAAGTGGCAGTTAATATCTTTAGCAATAACTTTTAAAAAAAACCAAGTTAGTTTTGAGAAAACCCCGCGAGATACCAATTACAAAATTAAAAAATACCATTACGCCTCTATTGTCTACATAATTTATCTATAATTTACCGGATATTTGACCCTACATAGATACAAAATACCATTCAAGTACACTTCACTTATTAAAAACCTATATCTTCATTAGCGTCTTTTATTTTCATTTTTTTATTCATAAATAGCCAAACCAAGAAACAGAAAGGAAAAAAGGGGTTATGTTTTTTAACTATCTATTCATCATTCAATAAGCCATCATAAATTTTCAACAAAAAAGGGACCTATTCACACACTAAAAAAAAAAGAAAGAAAGAACCGTTACATGTCCGCAGAGACCGGGCACGTCAATAAAACCATCAATACGTCTAATTTATTTCAAGGATTTTCGTACCTGTTTCGACCATGTTACGTGAAACAATATCCCACGGCCGATTGCCTCAGAGCAACCTTGGCGACAAACAAGAGACGATTAAATTCGGAAGCGTGACGAGAAGGACGAGTTTGCGGAACATCAGTGCGTAATTTCGCATTTTTGCGAAGGATGTTGTACGGCAGATGGTGTCGTGTTTCATGGACATGGAGTCCCTCGTTGAAATTGTGAAAGTTATTAATAGTTATAGAACACATTAATTCATTCATTTGTTGCAATAGCTTTTGTTTTGATCTCCTTCTGTTTATTGTTATGCATATCTTGAATTATCCAATCCGTTTTAGAGATTTGTGAAATGGAATACAGCTTAAACTTTATTGTTTCAAGTAACAGTCATTACACAAAATTTAAATTTGTACACAGTAAGTACATAATATTTAAAGAATTATTTAAAATTAATAAACATGAAAGAGCAATTTGAACGGTATGCGCGAGATTACCAAGTGGCAGGAATACAAACTTCTGCCTCCCCCCATTGTGCTGCACCAGAGGCGTACACAAAGGTGGGATTTGGGAATTTAACCCCCTTCTCCTTTATAAATCAATAAATATTCAATCTTACATCTCGACAATTCCTCGTCAGCGTGTTTTTTTATGATCCTTTGTAATTTTCTTTCGTATTACTTATTAGATCAAGAACCCCACAATCAATACAACGCCATTTTTGGCGCACATTTTATATTTCAGTGCCATTTACGGCACAAAGTTTTAAATGTTACAGATGTGTACGGCGAAATGTTTTAAATGATCCAGCTCAGCACATTATCAATTACACTATGGTTTTCGCCGTCTTCTATGGCCGGCCGTGGTAACTGAAGGCCTTATCACACACGCATGTCTCGAACAACTCAAGTCTCTTTCGAACAACCGCTTCGGCAAATTTTTCGAGCAGGTGTGAAGGTGAAGATTTGCCGTAAGCAAAACGACAAGCCCCCACGTCTGCAGCGCTATATCTTCAAATTGAAAAATTATACGTCCATTTTTCTGCTTCGGAAAACGAACTCCCAACATTATTTCTATTCCACTCGAGCTTTTGTTGATGGTCATAAACGGAAGTAAAGCACCGTTCTGCTTAAAAAATTATACACCATTTCTGATGCGTTTAACGAAGCCGAGGGTTCCATCTTTACCGCCATCTTGTTTATGAAGTAGGGAGACGAAACACCCTTTTGGCCGGAATTTCGAATAATTTTTCCCAACTTACAAGGGAAAAGTTGTTCACAGTCGTTGCTATGGCAACTGGGTAGAAATTGCTTGAAAGAAAAATTGCTCCAAATACGTATAGGTGGGTTAATTGATTGAATATTAATATCACACTGTTCAGCTACACGAGGGCTTTTGGCAACGGACCACGTAATTTTGAACCATGGTCAAGTGATGTGGACGACACCTGAGCTGGCACTCTCTCTCCTAACTACCACACCACACCAACGGGAGCACGTTTCCGCTCTCGACAGATTTAACGTGCATCGTTGCCCTACACGGTGGGTCTTTAGTGGTACTACGTATACGTGGGATAAGGCCTTTAATGTTTATCAGGGGTGTAGCCCCCACCGTATCAATGATACGGGCCCCCAAGCTTTGGGTGCCCCAAAAGGTGAAAGCAAAAAAATCACAAAATGTTAAGGGGCTTCTAGAAAGGGCCCATCAAGTAACTTTGATACAGGGCCCACTCAGGATTAGCTACGCCAGTGGATCTTATGTTTATGAGCTCGTGTCTGGAGAATCACGGGTGCGCGTCCTGGTGCCGCTGAAGACTGAAGGGGGCTGATGCCTGTTAAAAGTGTCGAGCTCTAAGCCCTTCCGTTGGTATGGCGCAATAGTTTGGAGAAGGGATGCCAGCTGAGGTGTCCTCTCGTCATTTAGGTCCGTCAACTTGTGTTGCTTTATATTTTTACTCTCACTCAATAAGACAGTCAAGACCATTGGTAAAGAATACCACCCTATTTTATTCCCCAACTTGTTATATTGGAAATGTCACAATTATTTCCTTTCTATTACGATCATACTTATACAATACCACGAAAAGGAACTTGGATTATCAATTGGTGGTTGAAGCCTATTGTTTAAATTGAATGTATTGTTAAAACTTCAAGCAAAATCAGGCTCATCAAACACTAAATTAATACATACTATTGAGTCAGATAATCATTTATAGAAGTGAAACTACTCGCACATAAAAGCTACTCTGATTTTATTAGCTTTGAAGATACTCTCCTATCGAATCTCTTCCTCATTCAAAATCTCTACTGCATGCCTCCCTAAAGCATTTGTTGTATATACTAATCACCATCCTACACAAATACCTTTTGTTTAGAAAGATGATTAAAACCACAACTTCTCATCGATAAATCATTTGTTATTATGTTTTAAAACCTCTTTTACAATCCCTATTTCCTCTGACATGAACCTACTTAATCCCTGGAGGGGTGGAAGACTGCACTTTCCGTTAGATAACATTTCTTCTGGAAGGTGTGGTGAAAACACAGATTAGCAACAGAGAAAGAAGGGCGTGGCCAGAATTATGTCACAGAAAAGGAACGCGCCTGTCAGCAAATCACTGCTCATCTCTTATCGGTAAAGTCTCGCAATTGGATTCTTTGGTATACCACCCAATGCTAAATTTATCCTTAATCTTTGTTTTAAATTATAATCATCAAACGTGGAGACGCGGAGATGTTTTGATTTATGATTTTGTTAGTCACCTGCGTAATTTTGAATGATTCTTTAAGATCATTAGTTTTGATATAATTAAAAGTGTGCCGAGGGACCAATTAATCTTTCCAAAACAATGTAAAACTCATAGATCTGGTCACGATAAGAGATCTTTGTTATCAATATACTGAATATATAATTTTAAATTCTCAAATGTTTTAAAATTTTATTTCGTAACTTTTACAATGCCTGCGTGTGAATTGATGTTCTTATTTGCAAAATTAGAAACGGAGGGTGGAAGGTTCGAGATCCAGAGCCACGGAAGCCCTGTGGTTTAGAGAAGGCCGATGCACGTTAAGTCTGTCTAGGCTCAATGTCCTTCCGTTGGTGTGGAGTTGTAAATTAGGAGAAGGGGTGCCAGCTCAGGTGCCATCCTCATCACTTGACCGAGGTTCAAAATGACGAGGTCTGTCACCAAAAGCTCTAATGTTGCCTCGTGTATAGTGCGGTGTAAATATAACATATCTCACTCACTCAGTATTACCATACCCAATTTTAATACTAGTACTTATTAATTTGGTTAACATAAAATACTATGATGATACTATTTACAAACCGTCAAAATTATAGACCTAAGAGATCTAAACACACACTGATTTACTTCCTTTTTAACAGACAAAATATTTTCTACCGGTCTTGACACTAAGGAAGTTCTGGAAAGGTACTGCAGTCCTCTCACCAGAAAAAAACATCCTTACTTTTCCCACCCCAATACAATAACTGTTCTTTATGCAGCATGGCATGGGTCATCACTCTAATGTTAGCGCATGGTTCTAACATCAAACGATTGGCATTTACACCAGTCGATAGATATGTAACTTCGGGCCAGCTGCTTTCAATGGGCTTAGCGTTTAGTCGGCGTCACACATTTGTCCCCCAGCTGACTATACCAAAAGGAACCCTATTATAAAATTAACTTCCCGACTTTTGTCTTTGCCCCTTTTAGGCTAACGTCTAAAAACATTATCATTGCACATAAATGAATTCGTTATGCGAACTTATATGCTGTTTTTAGTCGATGTCTACGGGGATGCATGTGAATTCCACCTTATAAATATTTCGTATTTATTATTTATTTGTTTTACTCCGGCCAGCCTCAAAATATTCTAAGCATCTTGAAATATGAGAATGTTTTGTTTTTCTCAAAAATTACAAATTAAATAGCCAATATGGTCCCTACTTTTTACGCATGACACAAAATCTTGCAACTTCTCCATGATGAGTACTCGTCAATCACAGTTAACTGGCCAATTAATGCTTGAATTATACTTTTTTTCATCCGAAAAGCGTTTTGGAGTTATAGTTTAACAATTACGAATTAATGGAGAAACAATTTGTTTATAAATGTATATGTGTGTGTGTGTGTGTGTGTGTGTGTGTGTGTGTGTGTGTGTGTGTGTGTGTGTGTGTGTGTGTGTGTGTGTGTGTGTGTGTGTGTGTGTGTGTGTGTGTGTGTGTGTGTGTGTGTGTGTGTGTGTGTGTGTGTGTGTGTGTGTGTGTGTGTGTGTGTGTGTGTGTGTGTGTGTGTGTACAGCAAATTTTAAAAAGAATAAAAAATACAATCCACATATCCAACCAATACAGACTAGTCCATAACACAGCATCCTTTTTCAACAAATTCCGACGCAAATTATAATTCATGGGTTTACTCAGCTCTATTCAAGTGCCAGGATATCACGTTTGCTTTGCTAATCAAAGGAGCTAGACAGCAACACAATACGTTTCAGCCAAGTCAATACCACTCCAGTTTATTCTACATGGAAAACAACTGGAGAGAGAGCGAACGGTATTATCGTCTTAATCTATTTTAAATCGTTCCCCGCTGGCACGGAATTGTGCTGGCGAAATGAAGAGTCATCAGATAATGATGAAGAGGACAGGTCATTATCTGGACGAGAATGACTCGTTCCGAACCGTGATTGTTTCGTCTGAAATGAAAGTGAACGAGCGGTAATAGATTACGGGAACTATGGCCGCAATGCCATAAATTGTCCTCCTGGATGGGGCGAATATCGTAGCGCAAAGGAAAACGATGAAAAGATTGGAGGAAAATCGAATGCTTTTGAAGTCAGGAACAATATGCAATTACAAGTCAGACTGCTGTCGAGGTTTAAGGGATATTAGAATAGAATCAACAGGATTTAGCTATTATTATAAACTAAACGTGTGATGTCCATTGTTGTTAACTAAATAGCATTGTAAGCTATTTTAGTTTGTTTTGGTAATTCTGTTTGTTTATTAGATTATTTCCTGGTGGTTTTTGTCCAAATATGCAAAAATTGAAATGCGTTTCCTGTAGTAATATTTAGCGACATTCTAGGATGCAATTGAAAGAAATTGACACAGTGAAATGGATTATTTCCTTAACAGGAATAGCTACTAACTTATTTGAGATTTTTTACCTATTTTTTTGGAGTACGTCGGTTAAGACTAAATTTTACAAGTTGAGACTCACTTTTGATTTATTTCAAAAACTGTTCAAACCACTTAATTCAATAGGAAGAAAGTTCTAACACACGCAACAGTTCTTTCTTCTCATAAATAAATCACCAGTAAAGATTCGTTCAATTAAATGAACGAATCTTAAAATTCGTTCAATTTAAACGAACGAATCCCTAAGAAGATTCGTTCAGTCATATACCGTAAAATCCGGCGCATAAACGCGCACTTTTAACACAAAAAAATAAGGTCGAAATTTACGGGAACGCATTATACGCCGGGTAAGAAAAGAACGTTAAATTTGAAAAAAAAAAAGATGTGCATAGAAAAAAATTAGACTTCCACATGTATCGAAATACTGTTTATTTAAAAGAGTCATGATATTTCTTATGAACTTAAAGGGTATATAGTTCAAGGAAGATACTATTTTTACTAAAGCTTGGAATAATGTCTTGAATAAATGTCTTCAAATCTTAAGAGCATTGTGCATATACATTTCAGGTTTTTTCTTAAAAAAAGGGGTGTGCGTTATACGGCGAATGTACCTAAAATTTTTAAAAAATGCAGCTTAAAAGTATAAGTGCGCGTTATACGTCAGAGTTACGGTAAACTAGTTAAAATTTATTTGAAACTTCACGTACGTTATGTTAAAAGATTCTTTAAGGAGAAATTTTTTTTTTAAATATGGTTAATTTTTTTAAGCATTACTCTCTATACTTTTAAATAAAACTCGTGTTAGATAACGCATTGAAGATAACCATGATGAACTGGAAAACACAGTCATTACGTCAAAATAGTTGCGGGAACTTTGAGGAAGAAACATTCTCCCTCAAAGTTCAATTTAACTTCAATATTAGTATAAAAACAAGATTAGTGAGTGGATATTACTGTCGCACTGTGTAGCTACTCGAGGGCTTTGGCGACGGACCTCGTAATATTGAATCATGATCAAGTGGCAAAGACGACACCTGAGCTGGAACCCCTTTCCTAATTACCAGACCTCACCAATGGAGGGATGTTTGAGCTCTCGACATATTTAACATGCATCGCTCCCCTACAAGGCGGTTCTTCAGCGGTACTAGACTTGAACTCGTAACACGCCAGCCATAAGTCCATTACCTTGACCACTAGGCTACCGCGGCCACATAAAAACGAGATTAATGTTGTGAACTATACCAATTCAACGATTACAAGTGATAAATTCTGTTTCGTGTAACCATATATTTCTCACTGCATCTTGAAAAAAGGTGCATTATAATTTAATGAATTTTTTTTCGGGGGAGGTTAGAGAGATGCAAATAGATAGCTACAAAAAGTTTTTATTTCCCAAATCATCATACCTAACGATATTAAAATAATTGAAAAAGATCACATCAAGTATTTGAAAGTGGTCAATAGCAGCGATCACCAACCGATGGTAATTGAAAAACTTTTGACGGTCAGCAGACAAATTGGAACACAATATATATTTTATGAAGTATCAGTTTCAAAAATGATGAGTAACAAAACGTATTATGTAACATGGATTCATACATATTTTTTTTAAATTTTAGTTGTTGCTTTCAGCTAAATTCTTCCAGAATTCAACGCGCGCGATTTTTTAGCTACATTTGAAAGTACACCATGGCAAAGTGGAGGGGTAATATTGCTGACATTGCTTTGCATTGGCAGTTTATTTTTGCTCTTCGTGAAATTCCTTTTCTGAAATATGGAAATGTAAATAGAAACGTAAATAAGTGACAATATAGTTATAATGGCCAACCATATAGCGGTCACAACCAAATATAAAATTTTAAATTTCATCGTCTATGAAGTTCTAAATAATAGTGATCGCTGGTCTCTGTAATCCTAACGTCATAGAAGATTTTTAATTTGGAATATTTTTTCTAGGCAGAAAAATGCTTTAATATCCATCCAGTATCGTTATAACAAATATATCCGTTTACTACCCAACGCTCTTAAAATTTAAAAACATTCAACAATTATTAAAATTTTATCGTTAGCACTACTGCGTCCAATACGATTTTCTCAATTTAACCAAATAACGGCATACATTTCACCTTTGAATAAGTAGTAAACGCATGGCCAAATTAGCCTTATGATTCAGAAGCGGAAAGAGTAAGGCAACTGCACAAAACTTACCAGAAATGACATCGATTAAGAAGCACAAAAGATGAATACCGCAAAGCCTCTTTCACAAATTAAACGAAATTTGTTCTTTGAAGTTAACAAGTCATAGTCGAACGGCAATGTCTTGTTTTTTTATGGTACCGCCAGTGTTTATAAATCTGTTCCAAGTCACCCTGAAATTGGAAGGACACTTTCCCGCATGTAAGGTTCACTGAGCTCAGAAGGTCATTTAAACCGAGTTTATACGGGCAACCTTATTATTCTTATCACAAAGGTAGTTAAAACGTTTTTTTAAGTAACACTTATTACAAACACACACACAGGGGGTATTTTTGAAATCTTAGAAATCTTCTTAAAAAGAGGATTTAATGTAATCTACAGACATAGAATTTTTTTAAAAAGATTGTGAAGTCGGACTCCGGTTTAACGAATTCATCGGAACCGAATATTTTATTCGTGGTTATTCATTACATCGGGGTCCAAACAAAATACAATTTTTTTTTCATTTACTTTTTGGAAATTCTGTTAATCATTACACAAAAAATATTCGTAGTTAGAAATTATACACTTTTTATTCAACAGCTAAAAATACTGTTATATAGTGAATTATTAAGCACCAGTTCGTTGGAAATTTTCATAATCTTAAAAATCTTTTTTTTTTTAAAAAAAACCTTTGTTGTGTATTGGGATTAGACAAGAAAGAAATTTCCTATCCTACTCAAGACTCACACTATAGGTTACAACAATGACTCATCTGCACCCTGTAAAGTCTAATAATGATCTTCACCATTTCCCGTTGAAATTTCTGCTTTCAAGAAAAGTCTTTCTGTTTTTCTGTTCCGGACAAAAAAATGTCATTTGAATAAAAAACAACCCCCCAATTTTTTCTAACACAAACTAGTAAAAAAAAAAAAAAAAATTTCCACAACTGCTGAAATAATTCATTCATTCGCAGTTAATTATACGTTATAAACAGCGGTTTTTGCTTTCTTTTTAATCGAAGAGAATGTAGAAAGAATTCGCTTATTCAGGGTTTATTGACTCCAATTTAATTGGGAAAAAGAAAAAATTCGTTAAACAGGGATTCATTGAATCGGGATCCGACTGTAAATTCTCCGCAAACATTGTCTGTTCCGGACATGTCATTTTATTGCATTCCAAAGTCCTCAGAATAGTTTTACAGTGAGTGAGAGTGAATATTAACGTCACACTGTTCAGCTACACGAGGGTTTTCGGTGACGGACCTCGTAATTTTGAACCACGGTCAAGTGACGAGGACGACACTTGAGCTGGCACTTCCCCCCTCACCTAACTACCACACTACACCGACGGGAAGACGTATGAGCTCTCGACAGATTTAGCGTGCATTGCGCCCCTACACCGTGGATCTTTAGTGGTATTAGGCTCGAACTCGTGACATGCCAGCAACGATCCGATACCTTGACCACTATGCTACACCAGCCCCTATATGCCACCGGCACTTACGGGGTTAAGCAAAAATGAAAGGCAAAATTAGACTGAAGTCTCCAATAAGAGATGGAGTCAGTGACGCACATAAGGGTCCGGACTCCTCCCCCCATAGCCATTGATTTTTTTTCGATTGATTATAATCTATGTACATAGTATGTAGAATTTATAATTGAGTATTTGTTATTAACACTTAATTTTATTATTTAATGCTATTTGTTTATTCAATAATTAATTTTTTGCTATTTTTGTTTTGTTCCCGAAAATCGACAAAATCAAAAGAATATTTTGGATGGCGTATTGAGGCATGATACGAAAATCGTGGACTTTCGACCCTAGACCCCCTGTAAAGATTAATGTTTGTGCCACTGGATGGAGAGAATCTTCTAAATTCAAAGTATAAAACGAGAAAAATATTGCCTAAAACTCTTCCAAAACAACCCCTTTCCCCAACAACACAAGTACGACTCTCCCCCTCACCACTATACCGACAAAAGATCAACAACCTCAAAAAATCCCCTCTCACAAAAGTTCAATTTCAAAACCGAATCAAATCACGACATCACATTCCGCAAATCGAACTTCATAGATGAGCAATAAAAAAGATTACGCAAGCCGCAATGAAACACCACTATCGAAAACCCTCAACGCCTCGTGTTGAGATTACGGAATCTGACGATGAAGACGCAAACGAGTCAAAGCACTCGGCAAGGCTGTTGACACCCTTGCGACAGGCAGAAGATGGTAATTAACGATGACACCGAGCCGGCTGCGGAGATTGAAATCAGCTCCAGCTTCCTTTGTCTTCTTCGTCTTGGGAAATGCTGCCTCCGGGGGCTTGTATCGAGATCGGTAACCGTTTTTAACAATTAGAGAAGCATTGATCCTCTAATTTGAGGTTTCAAGGTTGGGAGGGGAGGGGAGTGGAGAATTGGCGTGTGCGTGTGGGGTGTTTAAAAGAAATGCAGGTGAATACAATTAGTTGGAGGGGATTCGGAGTTTTTTGGCCGGGTGAGGAGAAAGAATAAATAGTGAGAGTGTGTTAACTTGGAAGCAGGCGCGCTCCCAATACTAACGTTAATGGTCGTGTAGGGTAAATGAGTCACTTGCCAATCCTTTTTTATAATTATTTTTATTATACAAGACAAATATCATTATTCCAGTGAATAATTAAATTCTGAGAAAGTATACTTCCCTACTTTTAAGGATTTTTAAGGAAAATTCTTCTTTGATGATTTGAGGGAAAATATCCATTAAACTGAACCAAGAAGTTCTAAATGTATGTGACTATAAGGGACACAAATAATGGGCACTTTTCGCTAACATTTCAAAAATGTTATTTGCAGGCAAAACTTTCATATTTCGTTCAAGTTATTGTAGTTTTATTGTCCTTTGATGATTGACAAATAGCATGTTGGACTTTTTCTTGCGTGTGTCTGTTTGACAGGACGAAGTATGCTCCACTTAGGGCTTTATATTTTTCTTGATGGAGTTCCTTAGTAAACAATTGCAAATTTTCCTTTTAATTAAACGTTTCAAATTCATCGCTTTTCTCGAATTTACTTTTGCTATTATGATTAATATGCATTATTTGAGCAGGTTTTTCCCTTTCTTGATCAGTTTCAACTTCATCGAACAGAGATCGCGGTTGCCCATTCCTCTTTTTTTATATTCTGCTCATTTACATTTATAAACCACAATAGCGACGGTACTGTAGCGCGGTATCTAAAAAAGCCAGTAACAGCCACCTGACAGAGATGATCCCTTTTGTCTAGTGATTATGTTACTAGGCTGCGAACCCGAAGGTCGCGAGTTCTATCCACCACAAATACATAAGTAAATTAAATTTTCATTTTTTTGTATACCTTAATAAACATGTAAGCGACACGTGAGAATAAAATTCTCCTGATAACAAATGATTGATTGTTCATGACTTAGAAGCAACATGAAAGTAAATGGCAATGATATTTGCAATTCTTATTCATGAATAGCACCTGAGCAAGAAACCTACTCTCAAACTTCCACACCGCACCAAAGTAAGTGCGTAGAGACTTCACAAGTTCAACGAACCTCAACTCTAATACACAGCGGATCTTTTGCGGCATCAAGACATGACTCCCCCCCCCTCCCCGACAAAACACGGCCGCAACAAGGCCGGCTGAAAACTCTCAAACATGACCACCAACTCATGGTGTCATTTCAGAATTGATACCCGTTTATTTTTCAAAGCCTTAAGAAAATTTCATCATTGTCTTGTTTTTCCGTAAACATTACGCAATAAATTGAAGATCACATAATTATTGAAAGACTATTCAGAAAATCTTTTTTTCTGCAGAGACGAGTACTTTCAAGTTAATATTTTTAAAGAAAAAAGTGGAAACTGACTCTTGTGTTTAAATAAGAACATAATTTAAAATTCCTATAGGAAGACATGGCGATAATTTTATCCAGACATTTAACGTAGTTGCTGTAATTTTAAACTTTCAATCGAAAAAAATATATATATATGTGCGTCTACCTTTAAAGTTTTCCAAGATTTTGTGGAAAAGTTCGTTAACTCCCAATACCAAAATGGAAGAAGATTTTCGAGTCGAAGATTTCAACGGCCTTTTTTAATGAGCAGAAAGAGGAACTTTTTAAATTGACTAAGAATCTGTTTTTTAAATTTAAAACGATTCAATAAAATTCCCAATTACTGTGATTAAAATGTTTATTTTGTAAATGTTCACACTAATGTTTTTCAACCATTCAATTTTCTCTGGATATTTTGATTTTTTTTCACTATCCAACTGAATAAGTGTAATTAAAGATATAAATATAAGATGAGCATTATCGTAAAATTAGTAAGAAATAACCGAGATATTTGGATAAAGTTTATATGAACTAAATTCAGGGGCGCAACAATCCATGTGGACTAAGACCTACTGTGCCTATCTCAGTTTACATGACTTTAGGCGCTGGGGAACATGTGCAGATGTTTCGGTTAAGCAGTCAGTCTGACGCGAAGCTCCCAGTGTTCAGTTCCCAAGCCAGCTTGGTACTCATTTATCAATCCACTGAAGGGATGAAAGGAGAGTCGCCCTTGTCCAAGCTAGGATTTGAGTCCCGGACCTGTGACGTGGAAGCGCAATACACTTCCACTCAGCCACTGGGCTTCTAAGTTTATATACTGAAAATTAATTTTTATCCGTAAGTAAAATATGTAAATCACAACTGCGAATGAAGTCACCCAGGCTGTACAGTAGTTAGTAAAGCAGATTGCGGTGCCGAAGGACCAGGGCTCGAATCCCGATGAAGACATGGATGTTAGTTAATGTATAGTACCCGTGTGGCATAGGGGCACTTTAAGTATTTGGAGATGTTGTAGGTAGGGGAAGAAGAGTGGAAGACCCCCTCAAAATTGGGGTGGAATGGAGCAAAATCGTACTGTCTCAGGACTCAGCGATTGTCTGGTACTAAGCTTTTCTCAAAAACCATGAATGAAATTATACCATGAATTAAACCATGAATGATACCGTAAAATCCGGCATATAACGCACACCTATACTTTAAAGCTGCAATTTTTAATTACTAGGTATATTCACCGCATAACACCCACCTCCTTTTTTAAGAAGAAACTTGAAATGTATGGGTGCAATGGTCTTATATTTTTTGAAGTCATTTATTCGAGATATTATTCCAAGCTTTAGAGAAAAAAAAATAATATCTTTTGGAACTACATAAATTCACATAAAGTATGTCATTTCTTTTAAATAAACATATTTCGACATATGCAAGAGACTAATTTTTTTCTATGTGCTCATCTTCTTTAATTTTTAAAGCTCTAATTTTTATACCCAGCGTATAACACGCACCCATAAATTTCGATTTCATTTTTTATGTTAACAGTGCGCATTATACGCCGGATTTTACAGTAACTACTTTGTCCTTTCATTTTATCCCGTGATTAGAGAGAATAATACTATTCACCCATTGTAATTCCTTAACTGAGAAAATGTGGGGATTCTGTCTCTTGTTTTAGTTGTACTTAAAGAAAAAATGGACGCAAAATTGCCACTTTCCTCATGTTTAATATTTTCCACTCGGTTAGTCTCTTCTGGCACGAGTATTTCCTAAATATAATTTTTGAGGCAAAAATACAAAATCTTAAATTTTTCCAGACATATTAATTTGAATTTGTCACTTATGATAATTAATCCGAGCTTGAATACCTGACATCCCTTGATACATATGGAAATCTATCTTGATCTATAACTAGAACATCAAACATTTTTAAAGATTTAAACAAAAAATTTTATATTAACAGAAATATCTAAAATTTCTATTTTGATTCAACATATTCCTACGCTTCTGACTAAACGAATTACAAAAGTTTCTCAAAATATATCCATACGGTTCATCATTAGCTAACATTTTGGAATTAATATGTATACATATTTATGTTACGACAACAAATTTGGCAACAAGCAATAACATTTTTAAAAACTGAACTCAGCTCCACCAACGGAAACTCGGGAAATTAAATCCTCGGAAAAATATTTACTCGAATATCATTATCTCGTGATTTGAATATTTCATTTTGAACGAAGATTTCGGACTCGGAAGGATTTGTATAAACATATGATAGAGAAATATTCTATCCTCTGTAAATAATCTCGTACACTTTCGCTTTTCATAAACCCCACATTATATCCAAAAATTTAATGTAGTATAACATACATTTGAATATCTGCTTTCACTACACACATCTACGGTGGAGTATATCTATTCTGTTCCAAAAGTAATATCTGAAATATTAAACGAAATAAAAAGCCAAATATTGACCAAATTGAAAATTCTATTCTATGTATACGTATTTGCATCGTCTGAAAGTTATTTCGAACGATGCGAAGCAAACGATTTTAAATGGAACGGAATGTAGAAGAAGGAATTTTTTTTTTTTTTATCTTTCTTTTCAGGATGTAAATAAAATCAATTTTTATTGTCAGAGAGGGGATACATTTATATGTTATTTAGCCTTTTCAATTTTTTTTAATAGAATCACTCGAATTTTTGGGGTAGATGGAAATAAGCATGTTTTTAAAATATCATACATAGTATTTTTTCATATTTTAATGCATTTTTTCTTTTAAAATGAATGAGTTATAAATGAATCGATTTTTGTTTGTCACTGTATTATGAGGTTTTTAAAAAAAATGTTTGACAGCAAAAATGAATTTTATAGTCAAACTTATCGTTTTCATAATAAAAAATGCAATCTGCCTATTTTAAGAAAACGACCAGAAAAAGATACGGAAAAACTATATAATATAAAAAACTATAATATAAGAAAAATTATATATATATATATATATATATATATATATATATATATATATATATATTATATATGACAAAGAAAAATTATCGTAAATCCTCAGGTGAAAGATTTAATTTTTTTTCGGGGGGATTTTTAGTAATTTTGATTAAAATATCGATTGAATTGGAGAGTTATTCAATTCCTACTATTAGTATTAGTATTTATTCATCAACTCAACTTCAAATACACTTTTTTAAGCTTGTAATGGATGACACTTAATGTTGATACAATTTTTTCAAATATTAATTCATTAATTCAATTAAATTAATAAATAAATAGTAACAAACAAAAACAACAGTCCAACAGCATATATAGAAAGAAAAAGAAAGAATCAAGCCTTACAGTACTCGCATATGATGTGTAACATCTGACATGTTATCGTGGTAAATACTGTTACAAATTTTGTGTAAATAGTGTAAATAATTTGTATTTGAATGTTTAATGCATTTATATTACTCTATGTTATATTTATTTCATGTTAAAATTGTACTATTCACAAGCAGTGAATAGTACGCCCCTTACGTTATAATGGCGATTGAATGAGAACTTGGCGAAATCTTGGCGGTAGAGCCAAGTTGGCATCATTTTTGGTGACCTTGTTGGCGGTCAATTTGGTGACTTTGGCGACCATTTTGGCGTCATTGGCGATCTTGTTGGCGAGTTCGGAACCCTCTGGAATCTTCTAGAAAGTAGTAGATCTCTCCACTAGTGTCACGTTCAATGACACGAGCGGTTATATTTCTAGAAGTTTTTGTCGCGCATATAAAAGAGGATGCTCGCCGGTACGGCGAGGAGACTTGATTAAGCCAGCGAGTAGTGAGGATTGTTTTGACTAGCGAGATTAACTCGGCTGTGCTTGTGAATAATCTTTACTTACGTGCATTTTTAAACACTGTTATTGTGTTTTATTTATGTTGAAGGTGTGAAGACCTTCGGATATTTACCCTGTGAATATTGCCGATGAACCCTGTATTGAAAGGATTGGATTTTCGATAATACATTCGCATCGCTTTTAAAGAACTGATTATTTTTCTTTGTGATTGTTTTTGCATAAAATCCTTGAACCCTCGGATCTACGTAACAATACGCAATAGTAACTTAAATCCTGAAAAAAATGAATCAAGTATGATTGGAAATAATTTTCTATCGAATAATTATATCTTTAATGAAAATTTTATCTAATATTTAACACAAGGAGCAAAAGGCAATTTTTTTATCAAAGAATATTTATTCTTGTTCAATTTGGGGAAGAGTGGATGAAATACACTTGAAAATGGACAGACAGGGATTTCGGTGGCCATATACATTTCTCCGAATCAAACGTTTCAAAAAATTAAAGATTTCCTGCATTTTGTACTTTTACGAGAAACAGAAGATGGTTCTGCTCTTTTAAAAATAAACTATCACTCGCTTCCCATGATTTTGAGTGAGATTGAATTGAGTTTTGAATCGAGTATGATTAGAAATAATTTTCTATCGAATAATTATCTTTAATGAAAATTTTATTTTGGAGTAAAAAAAAAAAATAAATGCAATTCTTTATCAAAAATATTTATTCTCGTTCAATTTGGGGGAAAGTGGGTACAATAGGCCTATGATAAGTAAAATATGACTCATATACTTGTGATTTCAAAGTATTATAAAACCATTGATAAACAGCGTCAATAACAGTACCAATGTTATCTGTCGAAATATTTCGATTTGTATTCATTTCGAACTTTAGTTCATCAATCAAAAAGCTATGAGCGGCTCAACTTCTGGCAAACTGAAGTTAACGTTGAAATCACCACTCAAAATCATGGGAAGCGAGTGATAGTTTGTTTTTAAAAGAACAGAACCTTCTTCGGTATATGGTAAAATTACAAAATGCAGGAAACTTTTAATTTTTTGAACCGTTTGATTCGGAGAAATGTATATAGCCACCGAAATCACTGTTTGTCCATTTTCACACAAATATGTATTCTGCCACACAAATGTCCCCACTATCTTAACTAGCCATACCCAGTCCACTTGTTTGACGATAATGTCCATATGAGGAGTCACAACATGTGATTTGTTCTGTTTGCTATTGACAGCGACAGGAATTAACCTGAAAGTATATGAAAAAGATACCACTCTAAAATATTTATTCAAATAATTCCATATCCCTTACTCATATATTCTTAAAAATGTTGAACTTTTTCAGACACTTAACAGTAAATATAATTATTAATATAGTTTACACATATAAAATAACTACAGATTTCTTACACGATGAGTCCTGAGACTTTGACAATTTAGCGTAAGGGGATCGTAAGTTTATCCTAAATAAGAAATCGAATCTTTTGAAATGCTAACTAACAAAATATCGTTGGATGGAAGACTACAGTAACCAGCTATTTAGAGCTACAACCTCATATCAGTAGGTATTTGAGTGACTGTAAATGATTGACTTTTGCCCTTTGTTGAGATCAAGTGCTTTGAATATATAATAAAAATATTGGAGATTTTTTTTAGGAAAATAAAAATTTAAAATATCAGAATACATTAAAATTGAGAAAAGAAGCTTCAAATTCGGCACAAAGCACAGAAAATGAAGTTAGAATTTCGATCTTGGGAGGGCAAGGCGAAACCGACCCATGGGAATGCAGCTAGAATCACGAAAAATAGTTGAAAAGAAAAACAGAAAACAGCTCTTTTTTAAAAGCTATTAAAAAATACTATCATGAATAAAAATAGCACAGGAACATTAAAAAAAGGGATCTGTCGGAATAATTTTACGAGGAAAATTAAAGAGTAAATAGTAAAATTGAAAAAAGAAGAGAATCTCTGGAAATTGAACCCACAGCATCGGGATCGAGAGTCTTTGACCACTAGACTACGGGGGACTTGTGGAAAGAGGTGAAATAAGCATTTGAGATGGAAGAAGCGAAATTTGAAAGGAAAAAAATAATTACATGAAGAGAGGGTCTGAGAGAATATTTCTAGGTCTGTTGAAATTAGGATTAAGGATATATTTTTCTAAAAGGTGTTTTTTTAGAGGTATAGAATTTTAAATTGCAATAAAACAACGATGTATTATTCGATTGACATGAATTTTTTTTTATTCGAAAGATAATCTTGTGGCATTACATTTTAAATATGATTTCTGGCATAGGACTGCCACGGCTGGCTCGGATGTAGTCCAATCTGGACGTCCAATTTTCGATGACTTTTTCCAACATTTGTGGCCGTATATCGGCAATAACACGGCGAATGTTGTCTTCCAAATGGTCAAGGCTTATCCGCATAGACCAATGACTTTACATAGCCCCACAGAAAATAGTCTAGCGGTGTTAAATCACAAGATCTTGGAGGCCAATTCACAGGTCCAAAACGTGAAATTAGGCGGTCACCCAACGTGTCTTTCAATAAATCGATTGTGGTGCGAGCTGTGTGACATGTTGCGCCGTCTTGTTGGAACCACAGCTCCCGGACATCATGATTGTTCAATTCAGGAATGAAAAAGTTAGTAATCATGGCTCTATACCAATCACCATTGACTGTATAACGTTGTGGCCTTCATCGTTTTTGAAGAAGGATTCCACCAGCCCATGAAGCGCACCAAACAGTCAATTTTTCTGGATGTAACGGTGTTTCGACATACACATGTGGATTAGCTTCACTCCAAATGAGGCAGTTATGTTTGTTGACGTAGCCATTCAACCAGAAGTGCGCTTCATCGCTAAACAAAATTAGCTTAAGAAAATCGGGAACAACGGCAATCTCGTTCTGGGCCCATTCGACGAATCTACGCCTTGCTTGATGATCGTTTTGATGAATTGCCAAACCAAACTGAGAATAAATCACTTGACAGCTGTTAAATCGGTCGTCATCTTGGAAAGTAATGCCAACTTAAACTTCTATACCTGGAAAAAAACACTCTTTATATCCAAGATCGAGAGATTACTAGAATTAACAATATTATGAAAGAAATTTGTTGCAATCTTTTTAAGAAACTGTCTAATTGACAGTATTTTACTTGCGGTCCTGAGGTTAGTGTTAATCATGAACCATCGAGCATTAAAGATTTGACGAAAGATGACGCTTTGAGAAGCTTCAATTTGATTAATATGGAATCTAAGAATATAAAAACAACAACTACCAACTAGAGTTGGACCCGATGCGAGAGTAGTGAAAAGACCCCCTCACGCGCGCTCATTGGTCAAATCAAATAGCTCGCTCTTACGTCACTTCTTGTTACCCACATCCGTCCCTTTCGACGAAATCGCTCCAACAAAATTCGGTAACCGAGAGGAAAGATGTTACACATCAAAAATCATTCTTTGCGTCCCTGCAGCGCAATGGATACCGCGTTGAACTTCTAATCCAAAAAAATAGTTCGTTCAAATCCCACCAGGGATGGCCTAATTTTTGAGAATATGATTTATTTCTACTATACTATTTTATAGGAATAATTAAATTTAGTTAATAAATAAATAATAACAAACACAAAAATAGTCCAACACCCTATATAGAAAGGAAAATGGAAAATCGTCTTCTATTTTGCCACTTAATACTGTGATTCTGTCATACGTATATACATATTTATATTAATTGCAATTATTTAATAAAATGTAACTAAAATAAAAAAAATTTCCTTTATAGACCTAAGTAGGAATTGACTTAAATTATTTTTTTTATAATGCTTGCTTTTTTAGTCAAACATGCAGTTTTCATAATAATTAAAATACAATATACCTATTTTAAAAAAAACGATCAGAAAATGACAAGGAAAATTATAATATAAGGAAAAATTATGAAACTATGATAAATGCTAAGCTGTAAGATCGAATACTTTTTTCGGGGGAGGGAGACCAAATGAGGATTTTTTTGAATCCGTTTGTTTTTACTATTTTGATTAAAATATCGATTAAATTTGAAAGTTATTCAATTCCTACTATTAGTTCACACTCTCTATTTATTTATCTATCTTGGTGGAATTTTCCATCGTTAATAAAATACATTTTAAAGCGCTCAATTGAGCTGAAATTTTATATACATGATTATTTTGGAGGAATTTGAAAGTTATTCAATTCCTACTATTAGTTCACACTCTCTATTTATTTATCTATCTTGGTGGAATTTTCCATCGTTAATAAAATACATTTTAAAGCGCTCAATTGAGCTGAAATTTTATATACATGATTATTTTGGAGGACAATACAATAATTTAATTATAATTAATAAAACTTAATTGATTAAAACTAATTTTTTTAAAGAATTACAAATACAGCCACGTCGGCATCATTTTTGGCGACGTGTCAAAACTTGAAAAGGCTCTTTTCTCACGTTTTAAAGCATTCAATTGAACTGAAATTTTATATACACGATTGCTTTCGATGACAATACGATACTTTAATGATAATTAATAAAAATTAACTACCACATAACGTTGTGATTCTGTCATATGTATATACATATTTATATTACTTGTAACTATTTAATAAAAAGTAGCTAAAATAAACATTTTCTTTGTTGATCGAAGTAGGAAAATTGACTTAATTTTTTTAATATTACTTGTTTTTTTATTTATTTATACAAATGCACAATATTTGGCCACTAAGGCATAGGACTTGATCTAGCTTCCAAAATACTTAACAATAGAGTTAAAAGACAACAATGCAATGCAATCGTCAATAAGGTCTTTATCCATGTACTTTCCAGAGTCAAAGAGTATAGGTTGAAGTGTTCTTTAGTGGAATTTTAAAAGGGAGGGCATTCAAATAATCGTGCTCAGTCAAAAGACGAAATAATGTCACGGCTACAGGACGAGGAAAATCTGGAATTACTGCCTTTAAACTAGTGAGACACTCCCAGTCCTTTCCCTTAGCTTCATTTGACAGGTAGGAGGCAAACCTCCTCTTAAATTCTAATTTAATAAGGAGTTTTGCAGAATTAAAAGTCATGTGGTTATTAGTGGTTTGTAGAATAGTCGTTCCCTATGCCAGGAAATCGGCTCTTTCATTTTCCTCGATGCCATAATGAGTAGGAATCCACTGCAGGATAATTGAGTCCTGCAAAGTGTTCAGAATCTTTATACGTTGAATTTGAAAGTAAAATCGTGTTATTTAAGAAAAACAAAAGAAATCAATTATCTCATACTTTTTTCATAATTTATTGCCAATAAATAACTTACATAACTCGAAAAAAATATCAAAGTTAGAACACTGAAACACATACGGGTGTTGTGTCCCATACACCTGCGCTCTCCTTGTAGTAAGATTAGGTTTGACAGGCAAAGTTTGTTTCCCAGCTTGAAAAGTACGATATCAGCAACCATAAAAAAATCACCTGTGTAACCAGATTGCAGACTTTATCACCCTTGGTGACAAATTTGGTGAAAATACGATACCACCAAGGAATTTTTAAGGAGGCTGTAGGATCAACTTTTCTAGAAATTTCCATAAGGCAACAAAAGAACCTTTAAAACAAGGTCGAGTCAGTTCAGAAGAGAGTTCAATCGTGTGAGTTGACTGAGATAAAAGACTATCTGAGTTCCTGCTAGTGGAACTGTTCTAGACAACCGTTTTTGGAACGTTTTGAACTATTGTAAATAATTTGTTATAATATTTCTTTGTGTATATACGCCGATTTGTCAACGTTATTTTTGTGTACTAATAAATCTGTTGTTACTCAAATAATCGGAGGCTCGGCTATTTTTCCCATATGCAAATTTATAACAATTTTGCAGACGATTCAAATCAAAATGAAATCTATAGAATAATAAAGAAAAAATGGGCCCAGATATACTTTTTTTCCTACTCCCCATTTCATATATTCAACTTTCCATTAATTTTATAACTAAATTTTTAATGTGAAGAATATGTAAATATATATAAACTTACTTCAATGACTTATTATAATAGTTATAATTTAGTTCATCAATTTTTTTTTTGAAAAAAACTATTCATGTAAACATAATTGGTTATTTTGAACTAAATTTTCCGTATTACTAACATATACAGATAATTTTATAAAATACGAATGAAAAATATTAACGCGGTTCCGAATGTTTGTAAAATATTACTAAAATTAATGTATTGTCCAGTCTATCTCCATGGGTATCGCTGTTTAGTAAAAATATTAATTATTTGGTAAAGTATAAAATAAATTTACTTTTAAGGCTGAAGTTTTATTTGTTATTATTGAAATTTTGGTTAGTTTAATGAGGTTTAAGCTCTTTTGAGGATAACGAACGACGAATGTATATCGATTTAAACAAAAGTTTCACAGTTTTGACGCTCAAAAATTGTGTATATCAAATAAAAAAAAGTCGGAACTTAAAATTTGGTTACCTTCGTGAAGATATATCAATTTTAGTTTACAAGACTATTATAAATAAAAATATGTTATTCTTATCACACTTATACATTTCTTTTTGTGTGTTGTTGTTGTTGTTTTTCGTATTTGGTGGTGTAGGTGTAACTAAAAAAAGCTGAGTGGAAAACAGTATTTATTTATATATTTCAGACATTGGGAGAGTGACGACTGTGCAGCTTTTAGCTACAAGTACAGATCGAGAAAAGAGATAGCATAATTCCCACATATTCTCAGATTTGGAAAATAGTAGGAATATAATAATCCATGAAGGGAAATATTTGTTATTTTTTTAAACAATGAAAGTGATTTTAGGAGGAAACTTGGTGCCAGTTTGCTGACAAGAAAATGTAAGCGTAAGCTATTTTGTTTTGTTTTAATTCTTTCTGTGAATGGGATATTATAAATTAAAACAGAGAGTAATTCTTTTAACGTGGAAAATGAAATGATACTATGTTTTGAAAAATGGTTTCGTAGTTAAGATAAATAGAAAAAATATGCAAGTTTGAAATTTAAATTAATATTTGTCTAGTTGTTACAAACACACAAATATAAAATACACACAGAGGAAGAGAGAGAGAGAGCATTATATTTATACGAGTTGATTCAATTTTACTGGTAAAAATGCATTCCGTGTTTTGTCTCCAATATTGTAATGCTAAATGAATTTTTACTTTCGATGTTAAAAGAGAGATACGTATTATATGCCGTCAAATTATATCACCAAATGTCATGATACGTAAATTTTTGAACTGTAGCGGCGGTGCAGTCTGTCTACTGACGAATATACGTTTAGTGTAATATGTGTCATGTTATTGTGATCTGTTTGGATTTGGAAATTGGTCCATAGTATAGTATGAAATTTATGAATGAATTTTATAGTATGAAATTTATGAATGAATTTTATAGTATGAAATTTATTTGCAAAATATTTGTTGCATTAAAAAACAGTACTGATTTATAAACAGATATGTGATTTTCTAAGAAAAATGAAGACATTTTATTCATTTTATTGTCTGAAAATGTACTCGTTTTATGAATCTAAAAATAATTTCAAGCATTTACATTTGTCAAAGACAGCCATAAAAAAACACAGGGGGGTGGGTTAATTATGCAATCTAGGTTTTCAGAAACTCTATTTGTTATTATCAAACGTATAACAAAATATCAGAAATAATTTTTTTAATCTTGGGGAAAAGAGAAATAAAGGCAAAAAACTCGTGCCCAGATATCTAATTTGATACTACATTTATATTTTTACAAAATCCCAAAGAGAAGAAAAAAGAAATATTTCTGAAGAACAATTTAAAAAATAATACAGGTAACAAAATCTAAACTCTTTGCAAAATTTCAGAAATTTCATAACTTTTTACGAAAACAATGGAATATTCAGTATATTTCCATAGAAGAAATCTTGCATGAACGAATATTTTCTCCTCCACCCCCCAAAAAATAAAATAACTCACCAACAAAATAAATTTAGTTCCTAAAAAAATGTACAGACATGAAATGGATTTTTCTTCTTAGATTTTATGTGTGTGTGTGTGTGAACACAATACTATATTGAACACATAATAATTCGAAATTACATACATAGCTGATATGATACAGAAATTACAAATAGATATATATTCTTGTTCGCCATTTACGACTTGCTTTCGCTATTGGAACTTATAAAAAAACCTGAAGTCATGTAACCACTTTCCCTTATTACTGTTCCCACCAGCATCCTATTACCCTCAGCAGCAACAACGAAATTACTTAGATGAAAGTACTCAAATCTGAAGTATTTAAACGTGAACACGAATATCACATTGAAAAAAGCTGATTGGTTCTCGTTGTAGAGATACTTACGTTTTTTTGTGTTATATAAATGTGCTGTAATATATCTATATTGTATTATATATCATTTTATTATATTTATTATATTACTTTATTATTATTATTATAATATTTCAATAATATATCATTTATATACATACTCCGTTAATATATTTTAATTCAAGATAAAAATACATGCTTTTGAAATGTATCATCAACTTCTCAAGATTTAACGAAGAAAAGCAGAGCGGACAACTGAACACCAATCTCGGATCCAAGTTTAGATAGAAGATTAAATAAGATTAAATTTATAAGTTTGCTTTCCCCCAGAGCTCTTCACCTTTTTGCTCGCAAAAAAATTTTTAACTAGAAAAAATAATACGAACCGAGCTCACTGGTTTTTGCTCACACTGCGATGTATTCGTCACCGAATTTCAAAGTCAACTCTTGAGAGATGAGATGTTTTTGTGAGGCGTTTGTAGGGCGAGTGAGTGAATATTAACGTTGCACTGTTCAGCTACACAAGGGCTTTTGGCGACGGACCACGTAATTTTGAACCATGGTCAAGTGACGTGGACGACACCTGAGCTGGCACTCCCCTCTCCTAACTGCCACACCACACCAACGGGAAGACATTTCAGCTTTCGACAGATATAACATGCATCGTTGACCTACACGACGGGTCTTTAGTGGTAATGGGCTCGAACTCATGATATGCCTGCCATGATCCGATACCTTGACCACTTGGCTACCGCAGCCCCAGAGGCGTTTGTAGGGATGGAGGGCTAAAGCAGCTTATATAAATAAACAAAATTGGCTCGTGTCACTGGCGTGTGTTCAAGTTTATTTCAAAGCCAAGTTAGCCATGTGAAGCCACTCATTTCCAAACCCTCTTAAATTTCATCTGCGCGGTTGGTGTTTTCCGTATTTTGTTCATTCCCAGAAGGGAAATCTTTTCATGTTAAGAGGAAAAAATGCTTGAAAATACATAGTAGTTCGTCGGGACCGTTGTATTATTTCGTGTTAACCGATATATTTCGTCTTGAGCGTTTTCGTGTTAAAAGTAATTCGCTGTATAGTTCATAAAACATCATAAAATACTCGGCGAAAAATACATAATTAGAAATTAATGACAGTATAAAAAACTAAAAAAAAACACGCTTTTATATTATGGTAAGAAATTGCAGACGCATTGTTCCCTTTTTACATTAAGAACACTTTTTTGTTTGCTGTATTTGTATTAACCGCGAGCGTTTTCGCTTTAGGGCTCTAGCAATCTTTTAGTCGTCAAATCTGGAAATGAGATCTGGAATTAGTCCCCAAATCTGAAAATGGGAAATCGTTAATCTTGATAATTCTGATTAGAACAATGGAACAAAATTAAAAAAGTATTATTACTGTCATCGGTCCTAGACAAGTGTGCAAGCTTTCGAATTAATCTGATCTTTTAAAGTGGGTAAAAATAGAATTCAAAATTCCGTTACGTATAGGTGAAGCTAATAAAAGGGTGTTAAAAAAACCAAGCATTTAATAATTTGTATCGTAATATAACAAAACATTCATTTTGTCCCATGAAATTACAAAAAAATAAATATAAAACTATTAGAAATATATGTAAACACAATTTCCATCTATTTTGACACAATATAACGATGCAATACGAGAAATTTTCATTAAAATTCAATAATTTCGCATATTTTTATATAGGTATCCGACTACGTTCGGAACCGTGATTTTGCCAAAGCATATAAATGGATAATATTTATGATATTTAGTGTCACTTAGATTAGAAAACGTATGTAAAATTGTTTTAAGAATATTATTACAATAAAAAATCATTTAAGTACAATATTTTAACAAAAAATTAACATAAAATGACCCATTTTCAAAACATTCTTTTATGAAAAATACGTCTATTATAATAAAACTTTGCCTGTATACAGCTCAGACCTCTGTACAGAGGCTCAACTAGAATGTTTGAAATATATAACTTAGAAGTGGATCTATCCATATTTTACTGTAACATAGAAGAGAAATTTTAAGGAAAAAACGCCGATAATTATTTTAATTGGTGGTAACTCTGAAAATAATGTGAATTTTTCAAAAATCTTTGTTCAAACTCTCTGGAGAAGTCTTTACATTATATAAGCAAATTTTTTTATATTTTTATAGAAGCATTTTTTATAAAAGGAGAATGTTTTGAAAAAAGGTTATTCTAAGTTAATTTTTAGCCAAAATATTATATTTAAATCTATTTTTTGTCATAATGTCCTTAAAACAATTTTATATATATATTCTAATCTAAGTGACACTAAATATCATGAAAATTATCCATTTATGTGCCTTTTTAAAATCATGGTTCCGAACGTAGTCGGATACCTTAAATCTCTCAGAACGAGAAACTGCTCAACGAAAAAGAGAACCAAACATCACATATGTGTCAAGAAAACAACCAGACAAAATTCCAAAACGATATAGAATAAAACGACCTACACGATACGACTACAAAATACACCAAGATGTGTGAGGGACAACATTCAAATTCACTTCCTGATTCCCTCAAAGGTCCACCCTTATTAACACGTTTCTACGACTCGGCTTACAAGCAGGCCGCGGCCTATCGACACAGCCTTTCTCTTTTATCCTCATCTCTTATCACGCTCCACAAAAAATAATAATAAAGATGTTGCGATAAATTAATATTCACAACGAGATAGATCATTAGGGTTAAACGTATCCTTTGTGTGGTGAAATCGAGTGCCGCGTAACCGGTTTGTAACCGTTGTTGGTTCGGTAAATATTTCGTTATTTAATTATAAAGAACCGTATGGGAGTTTGAATGGGTATATTCTCCAGAGATCTTATAGATAAATAATTGTTTACGTGACACGTGATTCAAACATTTAAGATATCTTTTTTTTATTGGATCTATATAGTAAATACAATCACGTGTTCTCCATTGAATGTCTATCTTGTTAATTTTAAAATTTAAAATAAAAAATTCTTATATTAAACGTGTATTTTTAAAGCAAGTGCATCTTGTTTACCTGTATTCGTTATTATTGTTGACAAATATGTAATTTTTAAAAGAAAGTTTCTGCATAAAGCAAAATTTGGCAACAGCGAAACGCATGAATTGATTAACTGGAAACACGTGACTGTATTTATCATGTGATCATGACGTAACATGAATTTATTCCACATTAACATAAAATTTAAAATAGTCCTTTTCATAAAATTTCGGCTTGTGATTAGCAATCAAATAAAGAAGCAAACAAATATTTTTAAACTTGAAAACAATACATTAAAAAAAGAAGGATAAATATTAATTTTCGAAATGTAATTTTTTTGGGAGGGGGGAAGAAACACGATATGCATTTATTTTAAGAATTTTTTTTAATAAATTCTGATAATAAAAAATAAAAACCATGTGTGATTTTTTTTATTACAAAAAAGAATAAAATCTCTAAATGTCGTAACTTTTAACAACATTTGTACCACGAGTAGCATATAAAGTTTTAAACAAAAAAGTAATATAATAAAAATTTTAAAGTCAATTCCTACTTAGGTGAACAAAGAAAAATTTTATTTTAATTACTTTTTATCCAGTTACAATTAATATTAATATGTATATACATATGACAGAATCACAATATTCAGGGGCAATTTTTATTAATTATCATTAAAGTATTGTATTGTCATCCAAAACAATCGTGTATATAAAATTTCAGTTCAACTGAATGCTTTAAAACGTGAGAAAAAAATCTTAGAGTTTTGACCCAAATCGCTAAAAATGAAGCCAACATGACTGCATGAGTAATTATTTAAATAATTAGTTTCAGTCAATTGATTTTAATTAAATTATCGTATTGTCACCCAAAACATTCAGGTATAGAAAGTTTCAGTTTAATGGAGTGCTTTAAAATGTATTTTATTAACGATTGAAAATTTTAACATGCTATATACAAGGAGATTGTGAACTAATAGTAGGAATTGAAAAAAAGAACATTTTGAAAAGAATAAAATGTAATCAAAACGAAAAACCATTGAATTTAAAACACAAAAATCACTTTAATACAAAAAAACACAAAATAGTTAAAAAATAATCCGCTTCATGAAACCTTTATTGCTAATTATACGCGACTGTCCATAGCATTCTTCCTCACAAACAAAGCTTCTATTAAATATTTTTATTTGTATCTCTGTTCTCTTAGAAGTTTGAAGCTTATGAACACAGACACTATCGGCTCTGAATTATTAATTTTAAGTGTTAAGAAATGAAAAACTCAGTATTACTTAAACTGACTAAAAATTAAATCTTTAAAACAAATTTTACCAAAAACCCAGCTGTTAGATATACACTCAACTCCCCCCCACACACACACTTTCCGTTTTCCAAAATTTAAAAAGGACACAAAATTTAAAAAATAAAAGATTTAAAAAAATTATACTTTAATAAACTCAAGAAAACCTTGTACTTTAATGCTGTACTTTTCTAATAAAAGTATAAGAGAGTTTCAAGCCATAAATAATGAAAAGCAAATTAATGAACAGAGAACGCGTAAACACAAAAAAAATATAGAAGTTTAATAAGACTAACAAAAAAATTCAAATTAATTTTTTAAAATTTATTCTCGAAAGAAGGCGTATTTGCAGGTTGATTGATTGAATATTAACGTCGCACTGTTCAGCTACACGAGGGCTTTTGGCGACGGACCACGTAATTTTGAACCATGGTCAAGTGACGCGGACGACACCTGAGCTGGCACCCCCTCTCCTAACTACCACACCAACGGGAGGACGTTTCAGCTCTCGACAGATTTAACGTGCATCGCTGCCCTACACGGCGGGTCTTTAGTGGTACTGGGCTCGAACTCGTGACAAGGCAAGCCACGATCCGATACCTATACCACTCGGCTACCGCGGCCACAGGCGTATTTGCAATTTGACAGTTGTCAACGTTTCATTGTGGTTATAATTGTCTTTAATTTACTAAATATCATATGCGTTATAAATATAACGCATTAATTATAACGTTGTGTTATAAGTTTTAAGCAATACTCCGGTAAGTAAAATGAAATAATTAAAATGTGAATGAAATACTACATATCTTAAATGCAAACGATAATGATTAAATAAATAAAAGTAAAAACAAACAATAATAATTTATTTAAAAATAATTGACATAATTATAATTTTTCCTTGCTTGATTCTGAATAATTACCTAAAGCATATTTTACTTTTCCATATACATGATAAAGTTCCTCTAAAATTCATATTCTAATTATTTGTATTTAAAATAGCCAAAATATAAATCATTTATATTTTAGTTCATTAATAAATTGCCCCGCATTCGCTATAATTTCAAAACAGACGATTTTAAGCTTAGTACTTTGTTACTATTTATTTTTTATTATTTTTATACATTTTATATCTCTCATTAGATAATTTGAAATATGCGCAATTATGTTTTAATAACAGAGAAAGAGAGTTTTCTATCCAGCCTAATAGTGAAGAATATTCGAAGTAAGATTAAATCTCTTAATTAAATCTGTGAGATAAATGATTTCAAAAGAGAATTCATTAAAACATTAAAAGTATGGGTTCCATAAATTAATTAGCCCACAATAATTATATTCATTGCTTGTTACATTTGGTTGCGCAAATTGTTCCAAACAATATTTGATTCGTGGTAAATTGCCTTAAAAGTTGTGCAAACTTCATTGAATTTAAAATTTGTTATTCTAAAATTCAACTATTTAAAATTACTGTAAATGTTTCCATAGTGATCATGTAAGCGAAATTTTGTTTTCCACTTCGGAAGAATAAATTTTTCAGAAGATATACTTTTAAATTTAAATTAATGTGCTTTTTTTGTATAATTAAAAACATTTTCTGCGTATTTCATGATTTATTCACTTCTTTTGACTTTCATTTTTATGATTCAGGATTATTTAATAAAATTAAAAATATACAAAATGATAATTATTGAAAATTATAAAAAAAACTATGAAGCACATAATTATGTTTCTCCAAAGAATAAGTAAATGTTTATTTTAAAATAATCGCAGATTGATTCAAAATCTTTAAAATATCACAAATTCCTTTTTAAAGCGTGAAGAATGGCTTTGAAAACTAGATATTTCAATGCGAATTTTATTCTGAGAGTTACATGATGTTACTATTACATCACAGTGTCCTTTTTCAATAGAATATCGGATCAACAACATTCAAGTTTGTAACTGTGATTTTTTTACTCTTTTCTCCTTATTTTCTCTTACGGAATCTGACTACGTACGGAACCGTGATTTAAAAAAAAACACATAATGGATAATTTTCATGATATTTAGTGTCCTTTAGATTAGAATGCATGTATAAAATTGTTTTAAGGACATTTTGACAAAAAAAAATTATTTAAATACAATATTTTGGCAAAAAATTAACTTATAATGACCTTTTTTCAAAATGTTCTCTTTTGTGAAAAAATACTTCTATTATAATAATATTTTGCCAGTATATAGCTCAGACCTCTGTACAGAAGCTCAACTATGATTTTTGAAAAATGCACATTATTTTCAGAGTTACAACTAGTTGAAATAATTATCGGTATTTTTTTTCTAAAAATTTCTCCCCTCTGTTGTCGTAAAACATGGATAAACCCACTTCTAAGTTATGTATATATTTCAAAAATTCTACTTGAGCCTCTGTATAGAGGTCTGAGCAATATACAGGCAAAATATTGTTATAATAGAAGCATTTTTATAAAAGAAGAATTTTTTGTCAAAGTATTGCGCTTAAATAATATTTTTACTGTAATACTATTCTTTAACAATTTTATATACATTTTCTAATCTAAGTGACACTAAATATCAAATATTATCCATTTATACGCTTTTGCAAAATCTCAGTTCCGAACCCCTTACCGACCGATACCTTAAAATAATTCAATTTTTGAGACGCTAAATATATTGCCGTTTTTTTTTAACTGATTCAAATGTAGTTTTTGAATCTTGCGGTATTTCAATACATATAATTTTAAATTACTCTAAATATAAATAAAATTTAAAAGTTACATATGAACTATAAATAAAGTCTCCTGAATCAATAAAATTCTGATTTTTCTGAAATATACATATTTTAACAAACCAATTAAAATTGCTTTAATGTATAAATTATTAAAAAAATTAATTTCCACTAAATGTTATTTTTGTTTTACAATAAAAAAGACTAATTTCTCCTTTTCGGAAGAACACTAGTTAAAGAAAAATTCTAATGATTATCTTTTTACACAGAAATGCTTTACTACTGTTTTTACAATGTGAAAAACAGCTACCCTTTGCCGCCAAACAGAAACGAATATTTTTATCATACTGGTTTTTTTATTTGCATTCCTTTTCATCTTTATTCTTATAATATGATTTCATATTTCTCTCTCTAATTTTTAGATGTATTATTTTCTAACTACAGTTACCTTGAATTTTTCTTACGTTTTCATGCTAATATAAAAACGCATATGCAAGATTTAGAAAACATTACTAGCTATTTGATTTTTATCTTTATTAATGATATTTGTCATATATTTTTTTTAATTTAACATTGAAAATATTTATAACAAGTTTTGATAAAATAACAAGTGTGCGACAAAAAAATTATTTTAAAAAAGGCAAGATTCGAAACCCAATGATGATTCTCTTTACATCAGTTAAATATTTTTTCTTTAACTTAATACATGTAATAAAAAAATTAATATATGATTCGTATAATTTATATCACATAAACATTAATTTATTTTTCAGGGTACATTAGTCATTTCACAAGCCATAAGAATTAGAGACCTTATTGATATTGTACTCTACGAAGTAATCAAATACAGAAAAATTTCAAGTAAAAAAAGTATTACAAAAAATAGAATAAACTGCTAAGAAAATGGAGATTGATTGAATATTAACGTAGCACTGTTCAGCTACACGAGGGTTTTTGGCGACGGACCACGTAATTTTGAACCATGGTCAAGTGACGTGGACGACACCTGAGCTGGCACCCCTCTCCTAACTACCACACCACACCAACGGGAGGACGTTTCAGCTCTCGACAGATTTAACGTGCATCGCTGCCCTACACGGCGGGTCTTTAGTGGTACAGGGCTCGAACCCGTGACAAAGAAAGCCACGGTCCGATACCTATACCACTCGGCTACCGCGGCCACAAGAAAATGGAGAAAAAATGCGAATAAATGAAGTAATCATTCCTTAAAAATTTTCCTAGGAGAAGTATCAATGAGATCAAAGTCTTTTTTAGAAAAAAAAGTTATTTAAACAAGGAGAAAAATTCAGTAAATAATTATAATATCCAGCTATAAAAACAATATGGCAGAGAGCCATGTTTGACCCCAAAGAAAAATTCTACTGATACAAAAAATGGTTTGGTTCTAAAAATCAAAGATTTTAAAATATTTATTATAAAATACAATATTTTAAGTTTTAAAAAAAAGGAAATTATGTCGAACTTTGTTTTGTTTATTCATATTTCAAAAACAAGATGGAAGATTTTTAACTAATTTTTCAACATTATACTTAAAGTTTTCGAATCATCTTTCCCTCTATTTAAACAGCGTTTAATTTACATCAATTTTATCATAACAAAACTGAGAATTTACAAATTTCTCTTTCAGAAAAAATTAATTTCCTTTTTCTGCCACTTAATTAACATAACCTCGACCCAGCTCACATACAAGAAAAAAACATTAACAACGCTTTCACAAACAACGACGTGTCTGTTTTAAAGGACATCATTTCAATAGATATGTTTTGTAACATCTTTTAATGGCCTTTCTTTGATGTTGGAGTTTAAAAGATAAATATATAGGTATATATGAATAGTAAAAAACTTACATGTGGTGTTCTATAAGTTACCGTTTTCTCATTGTTTTATTTCTCGTTTCATTCGAAGCTTGAAAACTAGGTTGAATTCTCTCTCTCATATCAAGTTCTTAGTGAAAGCTACTTTCATGTGTGTAGACTGGAAATAACAACTTTTATTTGTAGTTCGTATGCAGAGAATAGATGAGGAAATTAATAGGTTTAATCCTACTTAACCGACGCTATCACATTCATTAGAACTGAAATAAATGAAATAAAAATTTGTGAACACACACACACAAAGTTTTAAATATTAAAAAGCAATTATAACTTTGGATAAAAAGTAGTTGATGTCTATTAGATTTTGATGTCCAAAAAGAGCTAATTGTTTTAAGTGTCTCTCCATTGTTATGATTTATAAATCCATTTTATCGAATGAACCAATTCTGATTGTTAGATATATTTTGAAATTATAAATTTTATTTTTAACTCGACCCTAATTTTGATTACTTCAAAATAAATATAAAAATAATAATTTCTTTAAATAAACATATTACGTTTTAAACACGTACTATTCAATATCTATAACCCAGCAAAAACTTAATTTCATTATTCATATAATAAATAACATTAAAATCCTTTTTTATTAGAGTACCCATTCACATCCATATATACAAAGGAGAAAAGCGACTCGCTTAAGCACTTACTCTCTCATCACGAGAAGTATTAGATCTACAGATTTGAAATATGACAGGCATGTTCCTTTCATAGAGTAGAGATCCACTAAAAATGGATTTGGCAAAAATTGACTCCCAAGGGAGGTTGTGAGGGCTTAAGGGGCGTTATACATAAATATATAATCCCGTTATTAAACTTTTAAACCTAGAGACTTGAAATTTGATAAGCATATTTCTTAAAGAGAGATCAACTAATAAAGTTGCGGAAATAGACTCCCAAGGAAGGCTGAAAGGGGTTATGAGGGTGTTACAGATAAAAATTCCTGTATTTGAACTGTTAGACACACATACTTGAAATTTATTAAGCATATTTTTTGTTGTATAGAGATCCGCCAAGAACGGATTTTATGGATATCGACTCCTATGGGAGATTACGGGGAGTTACTTGTGGCATATATTTGAAAAAAAAGTTCCGTTTTAACAATAAACCTACAGTAATGAAATTTGGTAGTCATTTCTCTTTTGTTGAGAAAATCCGCTAAGAATGGGTCTTACGGAAATCGACGCATATTGATTAAGGTTAAGGCGCATATATATAAAAAAAATTTCTCTTCTTGAACTATTAGACTTAAAACTTTCAATTTGGCAAACATGTTCATTTTGTTGAGTAGGGATCCACTAAAAAAAGTATTTACAGAAATCCGCTTTGGGAAAAAGTGGTTACGAGAGCATTCTACTTCAGTTTTTGTTATTAAGATCCAGTCATTTTTGAATCAAGAGGTGAGTGTTATATGAATGACTTTTTAATACCATCGAAAGCTTAATGCTATATCTTATATTATGTATATCACGAAATACTCAACGAAGGAGGCGGGGAACTGGTAGTACACTATAATCTCAAAAAATAAAAAAATTCAAGATGAAAAATTTCGATTTATTAATATAAGACCGTCATAATGTAAATCTTGTAATTTGAATTGCAAAGGATAATTCAATCAAAGGTATATAATTAAAGAAATTAATTAACAATGCAAATCGTTAATTACATAATAGAAGAGATTAATGGTACTTCTGACACATTCATTATTTTTCACTTAAAGTATTCATGGCTGGAACGAACATTCCAGAAATATTTCATACACATATTTTATTTAAAAAAAGTTAGTTCGAAATGAGCATGGTTAAATTAGTTTACGATAGATGAAGCACAAATTAGTATTTGTGGAAACCAAGTAAAAGATTTGTCATTATTCCATAAAATTAATGAACCCACAAAATGAAATACTTTTTAAAGGAAAAAAAATTATCGTTTGTAAAGATTATTAATTTTTACAGAAATAAACGTTCCTTAAAAACCACACAAAATAACTATTTATTTCCCCAATCATTATTTACTAATTAATCTAACCTCCATGTTTTAATTGCTATTTTTGTCATTCGAAATACTTTCAAAATCTGCCATGATAAATGAGAATCGTTTACACAATTGATGATACATGAGTAAAATTAAATTATCATTCTTCAAGGTAATTAAAAATGCCATTTTTTAAAGAAACAAAAAGAAAAAAATGATAAAATTCTAAAAACACATAGTTGTAAGCGATTTTTGAAATATTTTATATTAATGATCGTTTTAATTTAACGTTTATTTCGAATTTTTGCAAAAGAATTTAAATAGGGTTTGAGTGGAAACGTTTTCAAGATGTTAGTTTCACGTTGTATTCATTACACAAATTGGAATTGTATAACAGCTAAAAAAATAAATAAATAAGTAACAGAAAGAAAATAAAGTTCACTGTTTTGTGTTTTTAACTTTTATTTGTTTATTTTACCTCGTATTGTTTTCGTGGAGTTAATTGGAAAAGGGTTTCGCTTTCCAATCGAACAGTTGCAATACAAAATAAAAAAAAGGGAAAAATTTTGGCAAGGGAATCAAGTGACAAAATACGTTACAAGACGTGAATACCACTGCACACAAGTAGGGTTTGAAAAGAAAGAATACAAAAGGATATATCAAATATCTTCTATCATGAGTTTTAAATTTTTTGTAAAAAATTCAAAGAAGTGTTTGCAAGTTCGTTATATACTCTATTTCAAATATACGCGATAAAACACATTTCGGAGTCAGTGAGCGTATATTAACATCGCGCGACAAATCAACACGAGGGCTATTGGTGATGAACCTCATAATTTTTTTAAAAGGTCAAGTGACGAGGACGACACCTGAGCTGGCACCCCCTCTCCGAACTTCTACACAATGCCAAAGGGAGAACACTAAGTTTTGACAGATATATCGGGCATCAGCCTCTATACAGAGGTACTAGGCTCGAACTCATGACACGCCGTCTACGAATCCGTTACCTTGACCACTTGGCTACCGCAGTCACAGCTCTTTAGTGGCACTGGACTCGAACTCATGACACGTCGACCTCTGTTTCATGACTCTAACCATAAAGCTTTCGTAACCTCAAAAAATTAAAACATAGAATACATTTTCAACTAAATACTACAATACGTTAAAAACTATGCGAGGTAGTGTGATACTGCAGAAAATACCTGTTTTTATAGTAAATTAATAAAGTCGTTTGCAATTACAGTAAGTGGCCGCGGTAGCCTAGTGGTCAAGGTAACAGACTCGTGGCAGTGGCGTGTCATGAGTTCGAACCCAGTACCGCTGAAGACCCGCCGTGTCGGGGAGCGAAGCAAGCTAAATCTGTCGAAAGCTTAAATGTCCTATCGTTGTGTGGTGTGGTAGTTAGGAGAGGGAGATGCCAGCTCAGAGATGTCATCCTCGTCACTTGAACATGGTTCAAAATTACGAGGTCCGGGGCCAAAAGCTCTCGTGTGTAGCTGAACAGTGCAACGTTAATATTCACTCACTTATTTACTTGGTGTTCCGTCTTTAGATCGGAACTCATTGCTATTAATGGTGCTCTCGATCATACTCTCAACTCTTATAAGGACAGTATCTGGATCCTGACAGACAGCAGAAGCTCCATTCAATATTTGAAGAATTGGCCAAAAATTATGGACAGTACTGGGGTCTAGATATTTTATCCAAATTAGTTAGGCTTGGTCAGAGGAAACAAGTATGTCTCCAGTGGATTCCATCACAAGTGGGTGTGTCTGAGATCGAAGCTGCTGATGAGCTGGCTGGTAGGGGATGTGATCTCTCTTATCCCAGTTCCACTGTCTTAACCCATACTGAAATTCATTCCTTCCAAATAAATAAAATGAATTTGACTTGGCGAAACCCTCCTGCTCACCACTGGTACGCGGCTAAGAGTCCTGGCCTATCTATACAGTGCAGGAGTTCCAGGGCTCATCAGACGACCTTGGCGTGTCTTAGAAGCTGTCACCTGCGTAGTATGACTTTTGTGCAGGGGGTAAAGTCTTTCTTTACCTGCTCCTGCTCTCTCCTTGCTTCTCCACTCTGCTCATCTTCTGGACTACTGGGCCATTTCCCTGTGACAGTTGTATGAAGAGCAAGGCCTGGTGTGTGAGACTATTACGCGGAAAGGTCAAATGGACTTGGTGTAGGCTTTCCTGCTGCAAGGGGATTGGAAACAACAACAACTTACTTAGTATTCACTTACTTGCAATTACATTAAAGAGTACACATTATTGTATGAATTGTTTTCAACTTGTTAATTATCATCTTTTTCATCGCTTTACTATCTTTTACATTCAGAGACATCCTTATTCTTTGTTGAATCACTGTCATTGTACTGCGAAGGTTTTCTTCGAGAACTTTGTTTATAGCAAAATCATAAAAGACATTATTGTAATCAATTTCCGTGATAATGTCATTTTGAGTGCATAGCGACATCAAACTGTTAACCTTTTTATTTTTCATAGTAGATCTCATTTCGTTCTTTACTCTGTTAAGGACAAAAATGCTTCTCGCATGACTTGCTAGGTGGTGGTACATTCGCTGTAATTTTAAATTTTCCCCCTTTTTTTCGCCCTCCAATTTTTTGCGCCCAAGACATTTTCCCTAGTGTGCCTAAGCGGAAAAGCGACTCTGCTGCAAAGTATGTAAGAAAAAAACTTGGAACTTCTCTGTATTCTTTCAAAAGTTCTTTTTTTTATGCTGTATTCTCTTGTCTTAGGTTTTTTTAACTATAGAACTTAGAGACCCTGGAAGGGATTATGAATAACCCTATATTAATTTGCACAATTCTTTAACAATACCTAGGAGTGGGAATTTTTAATGTTTTACATATATTTTTAATGAGCGATATGAAATATTAATCTACGTCAGAAGAAAGAATAAAAATATTTGATTATGTTAACTTTCCTCTAAAACGACTTAAATTTCTTCAAAACTTAAAAAAAAATCAACTCTCATGCATTGCACGAGCTTTAACAGCCATTTAAAATAACTTCTCACACTCCAGAGGAAATACAAAGATAAGAACGGGTTTTCTATCAAAAATTACAAAGAAGTTAAGAGAAAATTGGCGATTATTACAAAATGGTGGTGAAAAGATGGGTTTCCCCAACTTTTCATTGCTAGCAGCTTTGAAAGCCGAGAAAAAGTAAAAAATAATGTCCGGTTACAAAAACTGTGCGATCAAAGTGTCATTCAAGTTGAAAATGTCAGGCTTGGCTGGCCATTATATTAACAATTACCAAAACTACTTTTTTTTCATTCCTTCCAACCTATGTTGAATGCTACTAGTCAATCCTAAACTATTTTCCTTTAAAAAGTAATATTGAAAAAAATAAATAAGTAGAAATGGATGTTTCTTCAAATATATTTGGTCGAGCGAGCGACGGCAAAATTTCAAAAGTTCTATACAACTATTATGCTCTGTAAATTGACCCTCCAATGGACAGGAATAAATTGCCCAACTTATAGAAATGGTCAACAGACAGCAACGAAACAACTCAGATTTATGTATGTTTATTACTTTCATGCTTGACTTAAAATAGAACGCACAAAATTACGCATAACCAAAATAGAGTAAAATTATGCGCATAAAATAACTTTTTTTATCGCCTAGTCATTCTTTCTATTTAGAAAAAGTAAATAAAAACCTTGGTTTGGTTCTTGTTCTTCATAAGTATAGCGATAAATAAGTGTAATGATGATTACAATATGTAACAATACCTTAAAAACTAAATAAAAATTAAATTTTCGCATTCAAAGATAGACGTGAAGTCCTATGACGTCGCATCACCTGGGCTGTGAGTGAGTGAGTGAATGAATATTAACGTCGCACTGTTCAGCTACATGAGAGTTTTTGGCGATGGACCTCGTAATTTTAAACCATGGTCAAGTGATGAGGACGGCACTTGAGCTGAAACCCCCTTCTCCTAACTACCACACCAACGGAAGGACGTTTGAACTTTCGACAGATTTAACGTGTATCGTTTCCCTACACGGCGGGTCTTCAGTGGTAATGGGCTCGAACTCGTGACATGCCAGCTACGATTCGATACTTTGACCACTAGGCTACCGCGGCCATATCACCTGGGCCGTGGAAAATTGCTTAAAAATGGAATTTTAAAAACTTCAAAAAGCTAATTTTTTAAAAATTCTCTTAAGAGTACACATCTCTCATTAGAACCTCTAGTTTCAGTGTTCCAAAATTTACGAGTCTGGGTCTACCTGTTTTTGTGCTACACATCGCAGATACATACATAAGCTTTTAGTATAGACAAATATCACCCCTTTATTTTGGCTTCACTGCTTCATAAACCTTGTAGCGGCGCTAATTTGATGTAGGAGTGCTACGCGCCAAATTGTTTATATTTGCCAAGATGGGTGATAACATTACGATATGGTTATCTAGATATTTTTATCGTGTGGTAATGGGGTTGCCATAGGGATGACGTATATTTTTGTTAATTTTAATGTTTTTTTCACGGTTAACCTATTAATTTAAGATGTTTTAATTCGATTTCTTTAAAAAATTTAACCATTTTCATAGCAATCATTCTTCACACTCAAGCTAATGCTTCAATCTTCTGTTGTATTTTGCGCTGTTTTCGAATATGGATATTTCTAATATTGGTGAGGACCAGGATATTTTTTTAAAAAATATGATGGATGTGCTTTTAATTATTGCTGCAAATTGAGCATTTCCCCTTTTTAAACTTTTAAATAATGCATTTTGAAACGTTCCATGCTCGATGAAATTCATTAAAGAAACTCGCAGTTTTTAGAATATCGCAAGTTAACAGCAATTATTAATCGATATTCATTATTAATTAATTTAAATATATACCATATAATTATCTTATGAAAAATAAAAATTATATAATGCAGTAATGATTACTATATATATAATTATTTTTTATATAATATAATTATGTATAATTATCATATTGATATTCATTCATTGATATTGGTTATTTTCAATACATTCTTATACTACTTATAGCAGTTCTTTAAAATTATTTTCCTGACGATTTGTTACAGCACAGCCGCCATTTTGAATTCCATATCACTGAACAACACGAGTTGCTTGGCGCGATTACGAAATCGCGCCAAGCATACCAGTCCGATATCACACACACACACAAATTAGTTTCTTAAAAATAATATTTTTATTTGTCTTGTTAAAAAATGTATACATTCAATTAGTAGGGATAAGTCTTATTATTTAGATAAAAAAATTTTACGAAAAAAATCGACTATTGGCCAGCAAAAGCGTAAAAATCGGTAAGCAACAGTACGCGTAATCAACTCTACGAGTTTTTACTCCTCAAAAATTCAGTAAAATTATCCAACACACTTTGAGCATTTTTATTCATAAAATCGTATTTGTATAAACACATAAAATTATTCTCATCAGTTATTTTTATAATCTAACAGAAATGTTTACAGCTTTTTTTTTATTGCTTACCTTTTCTTCCTTTATATTGTTCCAAAAAGACTCAAAGATATAAAAAAAAGATTGTGAACACATTTCATTTTCTAACAATAAACCAAAATAGCATCGTTTAAATTGTTGTGGAGTACATTTTCAATTTTAGGTTTTGTTTTAATATTTCCAATTTCCGCTTTTCATACTATATTCACGATAATTCATATATGCATGTATCAATACCAGGAAGAAATCGAGTAGTTTCTGTAAATGCATATCGGTTTTTCTGACTTTTGTTTAAAAAGAAGTAAAAAACATTTACTTCCATTCTTAAATAAATGTATGCTCGATTGTCGTTAATTGCGTGGGCGTGAATCTTTAGCGTTTGAATTCACTTAAGAATGTATATGTGTTAATTGGCCTGGATTTTGAAAAAATTCTTTTTGTATTATTAAATTTACATGCACAATGCGGGGGAGGTAATCTTTAGCATTTTTACTTTCGTGGAAGAATATACATGTATTAATGGCATGGATGTTGAAAATTTAAAAAAGGCAATATATTTTCTGACCTTTAGATGGACTTCTATTATATTGATATTTTTATTGCCGTCTGTGTACGAATTATTTGAATGCATATTACCGAAAATGGAAATAGATTTAAAGGAATTGGAACCTCGACAGCAGGGCCACTTTTCCACTAAGGCACACTAGGTATGTGCCTAGGGCGCAAAAGAGTGGGGGGGGCACGAAAAAAAATGGAGGGGGAAAAAAGAAAAAATTTAAGATTATATAGCGAACAAACCACCGCCTAGCGCATCATGCATGCGTTGTGTTTGTGCGTGCTCGGAACTATGGAAAACATCTACTATAGAAAATGAAAAGCTTAACAGTTTGATGTTGCTATGCACTCAAAATGATACTAGAATGTAAATTGATTGCAATGATCAAAGCTTGAAGAAAACCTTTATTGCACAAGTACAATGACAGTGATTCAACAAAGAATAAGTAAGTCTAAAAGTAATAGATAGTAAAGCGAAAAGAGATGATAATGAACAGAAGCAGTTGATACAATAATGTATACTCGATCCGACAATTGTAAACGATTTCATAAATTTACTGTACTAATTCACAAAAGGGCGGGTGGTCCGTAATGCTATAAGGTAAAAAATGAACGAGAGTGGCTAAACCATGCCGCTGTCCTTTCCTTATGCTGCCGGTTGCCAGTCTGGTACAGATGGAATAATGGAAAGACTATCCAAAGAGAAAAACAACAAATGGGGAAAAAAAGAGTAAAGGCCGTGTCACACGTACATTTTCCGTGCAGCTTTTTCGTCCAATTTTTGGCCTAATCTGAGGGAGAAGGGATGCCGTAAACAAAACGACATGCTCTGACGTCAGCCTCTATCTGCACATTGAAAAATAATTCGCCGAATTTTCTGCTTCAGAAGAATAAATAGAAAAGAATGATTCGGAAGAAAAAAAAAAAAAAAAAAAAAAAAAATTATTTCGTTCGCGCTTTTGCTGATGGGTGTTAAAAGAAATGGAGCATCATCCTATTTAAAATATTATACGCCGTTAAAATATTATATGGCATATATGATGTGTTAGACGAAACCGAAGCTGCCATCTTGTTTATGACGTAGGTCACCGAAGAACCCCATTGGCTGGAATTTCAAGCAACTTTTATTTGGAACAACTTTTTGAGCTCACTAGCAAAAAGTTGTTCTTAAGCCGTTGCTATGGGAACTGAGTAAAAATTGCACGAATTGGACGAAAAATTGCTTGAAACGTGTACGTGTGATACGGTCTTAAGAGAATTGAGGAAAAATCTTTCACGAAGCAAAACTGGTAAGGTAAAAACAAAAGGAGGGGGGGCTCTGGAAATAATGTGGTGGGATGGGAAAATTTGAAGTGGCTAGGGTGCCAAGACAGTTAAAAACGGCCCTGCTCGGCAGATTGAAAGTGCAGCAATACCTCTACATCAGTAGTTCACGAAATTACAGTGCCCATAGACCGCTTTTTACTCCAAGAATTTGGCGATGAACCTTCCGAGTGAAATAACTAAAACCACAACAAAAAAAATTATAAATTTAACTTTATCCTGAAATTGGGGAATGAAAATGAAAATATTACTGATAAATAGGATATTTTGCACAAACTACTTTAAAATCATAAAAATTAAAGACAATATATGTTCTGACCTTCAGATGAGCTTCCACTGTTATAAAATTTTTACTGTGGTACAAAAAATTTAGATTCATGTTACTTTAATGAAAACAGATTTAAAGGACTTCGAACCTCGACAGATTTAACATGCATCAGCCCTTTTTACACCTAAAATTTGGACATGAATCCCCCCAAGTGAAATAATTATTTCAGTGCATAACCGATAAGTTACAAATTTAACTTTGATGTCCTGATAATAATATTAACAAATCTTAGATATAATATAAGACTATTTTATAAATTACCAGAAGTAAAACTTATAATGTAATAAATTTATGAACATGAAGGTATGAAATTGTATTAAAAAATACTTACGTAACATATTTTATCATCTTAACAATACAAGGAATAATACTGCTTTCTGTTCAAAACAAACAAAATTTCTTTTGCATTCACTTCACATCTCGGGATCATGCACAAACCTAAACTGATGGTTAGTTAAATGCATAATTTTTTTATTCTTCCACAATATTTTTGACAAGTTATTGCATATGATGCCGGTGAGATTCCTTTCCTATTTGAACATGCACAGAGGGCCCCAACTGCGATCTGCCTGTCTTCTATCGTGCGACGCTTTGTCATTACTCGTATTTTACGTACCTAACTATAACATTTGACTCTAAAAATGTTTAACACGTAAAAATCCTGATTAATTTACTTTAACTTGTATAATAAGGGAAGCGGGCCCCACAAATATTTTACTCTATTAAATCACGTTATCGACGCATCCCTAAATTAATTTTAATTTGCCACGGACAACTTCAGCATTCCCAAAGACCTCCAGAGATCCATAGGGACCACTTTTGGAATCTTATGTCTACACGGTGATTCTTTAGTGAACTCCACGAACGCTTGGAATCCTTGGGAAACGGAACGCGAAGCGTTCCACCATTCCATATATTAGTGAACTCTTATGCGTAATAATGGAATTATTAAAAAGTAAATTCTAATTAAGTATAATTTGATTCACAGGGCGTGATGCTGTAACTAGAAATTTGGTTGATTTTTTTAACGTCGCTATAATCTCACACGGAACGGAACTACTGGTAACAGACCTCACAGTAAAAAGCCACAGGGCCGCTCCTCAACGCATAACTTATTTACTTAAGTCCCCAGGCGCTGCGGTAGCCCAGTGGTCAAGGTATCGGATCATGGCAGGCATGTCAAGAGTTCGAGCCCAGTACATCTAAAGACCCGCCGTATAGGAACGCGATGCACCTTAAATCTGTCGAGAGCTCAAACGTCCTCCCGTTGGTGTGATGTAGTTGTTAGGAGAGTGAGTGAGTGAGTATTAACGTCGCACACTGTTTAGCTACACGAGGGCTTTTGGCGACGGACCACGTAATTTTGACCATGGTCAAGTGGCATGGATTACATCCGGTAGTAAGGAGAGGGGGTGCTAGCTCAGGGGGTGCAGCTCGTCCTCGTCACTTAACCGTGGTTCAAAATTACGAGGTCCGTCGCCAAAAGCCCTGTTGTAACTAAGCAGTGCGACGTTAATATTCCCTCACCCAGTCCTTAATTCTCCTTTTATATGAGAACGTTGGGATGAAATATGAAATTGGCCGAGATAGCTGCCAATCATCAACTGGTGGTCGGCGTGTCGTGTGTGAGTTCAAACCCTAGTACTACTGAAGACCAACTGAGAAGAGGGGTTGATGCACGTTTAATCTGTCGTGTTTGCGACTCAATGACCATCCATTAGTCTGATGTGGAAGCTCAGAGGGGGAGTCCCAGTTCAGGTGTCGTCTTCATCGAAATTCAATATTACGAGGCCCGTCGCCAGTAGTCAGTGGGGTAACTGAGAATATTAGGGCCCAACTGCAAAGACAGGTTTTGGGCCCCAAGCTGGATCTTACAAAGGATTGCAAAATCATAACATAATGCATGCTTCCCCCCCCCTCGTACCGCAGGGGTGTACGTTTCGCAACTGGCATTTGTCCTCCAGTTACTTTATAGTGTGACATTAACACACACTTACTCACTTACCTAGGATCACTAGACCATGGTTCAAAATTACGTGGTCCGTCGCCCAAAGCCATCGTGTAGCTGAACAGTGCGACGTTAACATTCACTCACTCACTTTCCTAGGGTCCATTGGCGATGAACCTCGTAATTAAGAGCCCCTGTCGAGAACGATACCTCAGCGAATACCTCATTCTCTTAACTTCCTCCTCCTTTCACATGAAAATTCTGGGGAGTTTGAACAATTCAAGCATCGATTCGACTTGATTGTCGTTGGCTATGACACCTGGGTTACTATCAAGGGTCTACTACGACCCATCAGGTACCACTCAGGGTCGTCCTCGTCATTCGATTGTGATTCAAATTGCGAAGTCCACTGCAAATGAGAGCCCTTGCATAATTCTTGGGTAAACATTAATTCAATTCAAAAGGATTTTTTATATACAAAGTTTTTTTAACATTCAAAACAATTTCAATCAATTATTTATTACAAAAACCTCAAATGACGCGAAAAACAGTAATTATACCTTACATATAACCCCTTCCTCATCATTAACTGTCTTCAATCCCATTCATTGAACTTTTACACAATTCTTAGAATCCTCCAAACAATAAAATCAGATTCTAAGTCGTTTAAACAAATAAATCGGGCTTTGTGCGATCCTTTTTTGTTGTTGTTGTTGTTGTCGATTCTATACACGGGGAAAAAAGTATCGTAACACACACCATTCTAGGTTAAAGTAGGCCAAGCGACGCCCCTGGTTACGATTCCCAAGGCCGAGCGTGAACGATCTCGTTCAAACGAAATGATGGTCCGCGGGGAAGATTAGGGAAAATTGGACCGTCTTTGCTTTAATTATCTGATTTAAAGAAATTGGAGAGAGTGACTGTGAATATGTTGGGGAAGGATTGAAAGGGAAAGGGTGACAACATTGAGTGGTATGTCTCGGTATGCGCCCATTCAACTGGAAAAGAATAGTTGTCAGAATAAGACGTTATGGCTCTTACAGAAGCATTCTAACTGAAATGAATTGAAGATCAGGAGAAACTGATAAATCTTTTCTTCAGTGGAGAAAACGATTGAATAGATTAGTGAAGGGGTTTTTCTATACGAAGAAAGATTAAGAATGCAGATAGGAATCAAAAGATTGAATGGTCAAAAAGTGTCATCCTGACACCATGGGGGGGGTAAGGGGTTGAATGTCTTTTAGAAAACTTTTGGTTGGGTGGGGAGAGACAGACAGTTTTAGTTGTCAAGAAGCGTCACTCTGACGCTACGGAGAGTTTGAAGTTACCTTTTAAAATTTTTGGCACGGGAGAGGGAATTCGGATTATACTAGGGGTACTAAACATTTTTTTGCTGCGCCACATACATATGTCAGCCATTTCACGAGGGCCACAAACATATGTTAATTATTCCACGGGGGGGGGGGCGCAACATGAGGATAAATTGGGAAGGAGGTGGGGGAGAGAAATGCTTTAAGATCAAGATAACATTGAAAAATTGATCCTAATATTATAACTCCTGTTTTGTTTTTTTAATTATTTGATATTTTTGTTATCGACTCTAAATTAGAAGCAATTAAGAAACACTCCTTCACAATTAATACATCAGTAAACGGTTTCACATGATTATCAATAATATAACAGTCTTCACGGGATTACCTCTGTGATATTACCACTGACAAAACATTTTCTTGCTGTTGCAAGAATTATTCAAGACAAAACCTATTTATCACCTTTTCAAAGAGATACTCGAGGAAAAGTGTCTCGTTGAATGATTTCTGTTTATTGGTATTTTTTGAATACAGCACCTTTGTGACAAATCAAACAATTACGGATCCCTGTTTGTTTTTCACTGCAAGGTAGTAAACTTCCCAATCGTCCTGAAATGATGTATTTTCTTCGAATATTTTTCATTCGCAAGATATGAAAGATAGTTAAAAATTGATGCCACCCACTGTTTATTCCTCTGTTATCATTAATCGTAAATGTCCCAAATAGAAAAAGAACGTCAATTCGTACACGTACGACACCGACAACAAAAAGCAAAATTGATATATTTGATTTCTTGAAGAAGAATTTCCCACCAAATTTTATTACAATGTTTTTAAATATGTGAATTTCTCAGAGCCATCACTGGGCCACTTAAAAAGGCTCGGTGGGCCGCTGGTTGAGTATCGCTGGTTTATACTATGTTGGTGGACAAAAAGCGTTACCATGAATAGAGACTTCTTGAGGTCCTGGGTCCTTACGCAAAAGTAGGCCCAGGGCCCTCACTTTAACGAAGGCTCCACCTATGACCCTTAAAAATAGACAGTACATAGCATACGATGTCAAAAATTCGTATAAACTATAACCTGAAGCAAATAAATGTACATCATTTACAATTGCACAAACAGGCTTGACCCATTGTCACCTTTTGACTGAATGAATAATAGTGGTGTATGGTAATAGGTCAAGACTTTTACATGGATGACAGTCATCACATGTAGCCATTTTGGCATATCTTCCTAAATTCCCAGTTTTTCGGAGAATACAACCAGGAATAGCATTTGACCGTTGAAATTATTCAAATCGTGATTTTATTGATGCTGAGTCGAGAACAAAAGAAGGCCCTCATTGTGGTCGACGATCTAAACCCGGGTCCAATAGGGCCTTAAGACGACCCTGACCGTGACGCTATGGAGGTTTCAAATGATCTATTAGAAAATGATTAGTTCAATAAAAAAAAGAGGGAGAGGCTGTCTTTTTTTTGATATTACTAAGGTGACCAGTCGTCCTCCTTTAAGGACAGTCCTTTTATAGGTTCTGTCCTTCCCCACACAAAAAGTGTCCTCCTTTTCAAAATTTTAAAGCTGATCTGTTGATCTCTATACAGAGATGTCAGGTAGAAGTGTTGGTAAAAAAAAAGAACACTGAAAGTATATTTAAATTTTGATAAATTAGAACAATGGGAAAATCAACATATTGAAAAGGATGGGTGGAAATATATTTAAACATTTCAAAAACGCGAACACGATCTACACTGGTGTGCAAAACTTAAGCAACAGGTGGGTTTATTGCCAAACCTTCACGAAACATCATCTGAGAGACATGAAATTCCGAAATGAGAGAGAGTACTATGTACATAAAGGATGACGAAAGCATCGGCGCTGAAAAAGGAATACAATGCATACGGTATGGAATAAAAAAAAAACAAGCTTTATTGAACGCATAGTATCGGGACTCATGATGGTATATCCAACAGGAAGAACAACAAGCAGATGTTTCTTAATATGGTATATGCCCTCCCCTCACTGCAATGGTTGCTTCGCACCGTCTCCTCATACTCAGAACCAGCTGGTGCAACATTTCTTGCGGTAGGAGTACCCATTCTTCAATTAGCATCTGTTTGAGTTGTTGGGTGTTCTCCGGATGATGTAAGCGCGTGCTGCAATACGTCTCCCCAAAGCATCCCACACATGTTCGATGGGGTTTAGATCTGGGAAGCACGCTGGCCAATCCATTCGAGTGATATTTTCACTTTCCAGCAGCTCCTCAACAGCAAGAGTCTGATGTGGCCGTGCATTGTCATCCATAAAAATGAAGTCTGTGCCAATGGCACCTTGGAACAGACGCACATGGGGTAGAAGTACCTCCTCACAATAGCAATCCTCGATTACAGACCCCCTATCGAAAATGTGGAGCTCAGTTCGCCCGTTCAGCATAATGCCTCCCCAGACAAGAACTCCAGGACCACCGTAATGGTGTCTTTCCTTGATGTTACTGGTATAAAACCGTGTCCCGATCTCTCTCCACATCAAAACGCGTTGAGAATCGCTTCTGGTACTGAACCGACTCTCATCCGTAAAGAGGACACGACTCCATTGATCAGTTGTTCAGTTTTTGTGCTCTCTGCACCACTGTAGACGGTGGCGTCGGTGGTCAACTTTCAACGGAAGGCAGCGTTTAAGACGGCGGGTGAATAGACCCCCTTTGTGAAGGCGTCTGGCCACAGTAAACCGCGACACTTGTCACCCCGTTGCTGTAGAGTTGCTGAGCAATGACGCTTGCTGACTGCCGTCGGCCTCTTTTCGCCTGCAGGATGATATATCGGTCATCCCCTGCAGTTGTCGTTCTCGGGCGGCCACCACCAACCTTTCTAACAGCTGTACCTGTGGTTTGGAACGCTTTCCAAGCGCGCGAAACGACACTTTAGTTGATTCCGAACTCTGCAGCTACACTGGTGACGGTACGGCCCCTCCTCCAACTTTCCGATCATTCTTCCACGTGTGAAGTCGTCCAGGTGATTTATTCTAGCCATATTTCACGAACTGACTCACTGGCACTTGCAACGAATATGTTGAATTGCGTCTCCGTCCTTCATTTTATTCTACCGTTGAGCAGCGTGCGCCGACATCACGCGTTTTGCGTACGCTCACGTCGCTTCTGACGTTTGGTTCTTGATATTTGCATACGCATGACTTTTATTCTGACTTACTTGTTCACTGTACTGATCTCCAGACCTCCTGTTCTGCAATTTCATGGCTATCTGCTAAATTTTTACATTGTTGCTTAAGTTTTGCACACCAGTGTATATGAAAATTTAGTTGTTCTTTTTGAATTTTCTTTGAGCAGCCCAGGAACTAATGCAGCAGTTGATAAGAGTTTTTTCAATTGGTAATGATTTTTGGACAAGAAAGAAATCAAGATTGAATGTTGGTATTTTAGCTATAGCACTTAACGTAACAAATTCAATATATGTGAAGGATACTTCTAGCACCGAAATTTCCGATATATTCGAAAATTATGTATTGACGAAAAAAACTCATTCAATGGGAAAATACTCGTTTAAGTGAATAATTGTGTGAAAACGGATCTAAGTTTAATTAGAGCATTTTTGTTTGAGTTAATAAAATGTTTCATAAATTTAAGTAGTAATTTCTTTCTTAAATTTTTCGTCCTCCTTTTCCTTGTAAAAGAAATGGTCACCTTAATATTACGGGTGAATGAATATTAACGTCGCACTGTTCAGTTTTGGCGACGGACCTCGTAACTTTGAACCATGGTCAAGTGACGAGGACGACACCTGAGCTGGTATTCCCCTCTCCTAACTACCACACCACACCAACGGGAGGACGTTTGAGCTCTCGACAGATTTGACGTGCATAGCACACTGTGGGTCTCTATTCTCTAATTCCGCATGCATTATCGCGGGAATCGAATTGTTTCAAAAATCTCCTACTGTGTTACACGATGAATTATATTGGTAGATTGGTTTGGCACGCGGAGGTCGCCAACCCCTGCTCTATAACATTGTAAAATTTAAAACATAGTAATTTATATCGGCGCCGTTTTCAATCTGAACAAAGTGTATGGAATTCTCTTAAATTCTACTCCATTTCGCATTCAGCGTAGGTAGACTTAAATGAGAATTAAAATAAGAAAAAGTAATTTGCAAATGAAAGGATTTTAATCGAGATCAATGTGCCTTAACGAGAAATAACATACAATAAGAGTACAAGTAATTGCATAGCAATTAAGAGTCATTATAATAAAAGTAATCGCAGGTGAATGAACTATGAATGCAATCAAAATATATGGTTACAGATTTTTTTCTCAGAAAAAAATTGAAATCTAAATTATATATATATATAAACTCAAAAATTACTTTTCTATGTCTTATTCTTGAAAAGGAGAGATAGTTAAGGACATAAAAAAATATTTTAAAGCACGGCTATCGTGAGGAAGAGGCAAAAAAACATATAATTTACGAAGTTCCTCTCGGATTTCAGATCTTATGTTTCCTCGTCAGAACAATTGATTTTAAAATTAAGTTTACGATTGTTACGTAATTTAAAATAACAAAATTATTGTGATAGAGTCAGGAGGATAGAGCATCTTTACTCAAGGAATACATCGATATTAGCGATTCTTCATCTCTCATTTGAAGTAAAACAATTACTGAGTTAATTCTAACTGGATAAAAGCTAAGGTGTATTAAGGGAAAAACTAAATAATTTGTGTTTTTAGATTGGGCAGATGTAAATCAAATTAATTTTAAGACGGGAATTACGAAATTAATATAACAAAAGCGAGAGAAAAGGTTCGGTTCTTTCCCAGTAAATTTTATTGTATCTTCAATTTGAGACCACGGTAGCCAAGTGGACATGGTCACGGATTCGTGGATAGAGCGTGATGAGTTCGAGCTTCAGTGAACGTTAAATCTGTCACGACACAAATCCTTCACGTTAGTGTGGTGTGGAAGTTAGGAGACGGGAAGATGCGAGCTCAGGTATCGTCCTCATCACTTGACCATGGTTCAAAATTACGAGGTCCGTCGCCAAAAGCCCTCACGCATCTTTATTATGCGATGTTAATATCACTCTCGCGCTATATATAAACTTCAAATTTAAAATCATGGCTTTTGACATTATAGAGCGAGAGAGTGTATATTAACGTCACACACTATAAAACAACACAAGAGCTATTGGCGACTTATCTCGTAATTTTGAACCTCGGTCAAGTGTTGAGGATGACACCTGAGCTGGCAACCCTCTCCAAACGATTACACCACGCGAATGGGATTGACATTATAGAAGTTGTAACTCTAGAGATCGCTCACAGATTGAAGTGAAATGCTGACTTAGAGAAGCTGAGACATGATAAAATAATCAGGGCAAAAGCATGATATAATGAAGAATATAAAAATTTAAAATTCTGTTTTCAATGTATTGAAAATTTTAACAAAAAATGAAAAATAAATATAAATACTCATCAAGAATATTATTCAATAGATTTAATAACTTAATCTGTTTCTTTTGTTTTACATCTTACTTAAAAATAAAAATACTCAATTTTTCAAAATTACCAGCCTAAAAGTTTAGCTGTTTTCACTGAAGACAACCGAAAGGGGTGTTTCAGTTGAAACGGTGGACAATCTGGAGTTTTGCGAAGGTGTGACACCATTTTTCCTACTCTTCTAAACACCAAACCCAGAGGCGTCAAAAGAGTTTCTTTTTTTTAAACACCCCAGATTTGATGAGGAAGTATGCCAGTATCAGTTTTTTCAACTCGCTTTTTATTTCACTGGGCGTTATCTCAAGTTTTTTTTACCCCGGTAGTTGCTAAGGGAAACAACAAGTCTTTATCATCGCTACTAAAAATGAAACTGCTTTTTTTTTCAGTTTGTATAAAAAAAAAACAATTTAATCAATCCCTTTTGTTGGTTTTCCTGCCAATTGTTAGAGAACACATCAATAAGGATTGGATTAAATAATTTTAAAAGCGATTGTGTTATAAAATAAGTTTTTGAATCAGTAACATTTTTCGGAAACAATACTTCAGTGTTAAGGTTTCCGAACACGTTGAAAAATGACCAATTCCGATCAGCATACTCATTTTTGATTTTTTTTAAATTTTATTTTATTGAATTGAGCCATATTTTTGCTTTACAAAACATATGTTATTTTGTTTCTATGCTGCATAGAAGCCGAAATACCATAAATTACATAAAATTAGAAAAACCGGAAGTGTGGGTCTTTAATCTACAAGAAGTGGACACTTAAATTGTTCAAAGTCTATCATGGTCAGTATGATAACTCAAAATATGACAAATGTATTTATATGAAACTTCTTGAGCCTGATATTTATATTATTTTCAAATGATTCTACTAAAATAATTCTCTAAAACTAAACTCAGAGGCGCAACAGCCCAAGCTGTGCTCATCTCAGTTTTCGTGACCTTGGGCGCTGAGGTGCATGGGCAGATGTTCCGGTCAGATGGTCAGTCTGACGCGAAACTCTCCAGTGTTTAGTTCCCAGTAAAACTTGGTATTAACTGATTGACCCACTGAAGGGACGAAAGGCTGGGTCGACCTTCCCCCTCCCCCCAAGGGTTTGAACTCTGGACCTGTGGCGTGGAAGCGCTATACGCTACCACTCAGCTACTGGGCTTTAATTAATTCTCACCGAAATAAAATATTTTGAGTTATGGTCTCTTACTTCAATAATAGCCTCTTAAACGTCACATATCTTATAATATTTATTGTATCAGCTCTAAAATTTTAATATTTTAATAAAACGTTATAAATTAAGTATTTTCCAAAGTTTGTATTTTACTTTAGTAATATTTTTTATACATTTTTTACTTTTTTTCCCTCTAACAATGCTTTGAATTTTTTTTTAAAAATGGTAAAATTTCATTTATAATCATGATTTTTGTAAAATTTAGTTAATTCATTTTAAATACTGATATATATATATATATATATATATATATATATATAGTTAAGTATTACTATTTATTAGTATTGTTTCCTAAAAAAGTATTTATAATGTTTTAGAGTATGCTATTTTTAAAAAAGTACTCTGAATGTGTTCCAATACCTTAATGTTATATTATAACTTTGCTATCGCGGATATAAGTAACTAATTTTATTATGCTACACATTATTTTATTTAAATCAATCATTGTTTTCTCGATATATATACGTAAAATATGCAATAAAAAACCTTTTACACAACTTTTTGGGTTGCTTTGTTTGCTCTTTACATCCCCATTAGTATCTCATATGAATTACTTCCATGTGTTAATAATTAATTATGGAACCATTTAAACATTTTCAAGGTTCATGAATTAATTTTCATTTTTTTAGTTCAGTTGGAGAAAAGAAATCGCTATTTTCTAAACGAAGAATTACTATCGTACTATTAAAATTAAATTTTCCATCAAATTCTGTGTTAATCGTTAGCTAAAATCATGCAATTATTTCCCCATTTTATGCGACCTGTCTTTTCATCGAATCTAAAGTGAACAAATTTTGAAAAATAAATGTTTTCGATTTAGATTATTTAGAGAAAATCATTATAATATTATTTGTATTTAAATACTATTACTAGTGAAATTACAGTCAAACCTCCATGTTACGAACCTCTGTACTACGAATTTTTCTATTTAGCGAATTTTTTTCTGGAACCAAGAACATTTCACGATTTTCTTCGTAAAATAACCTCCCAATAGCGAAGGGCATTTTCTATACAACGAACTTGATTCAATTTTTTTTCTCCCTATTTGTAAAGTATTTCTGGACATTTCAAGTTATTCTCTTTTTTAACACGTTTTAGTAGTTTGGTTATAAAATAATATTTGTTTAATATTACTTGTTTGCTCAGTGGCGTAACGGAGAATATTAGCCCTTCCCCTGCTTACTCAAGTTTAGGGCCCCAAGCCCAAATACGTACTTAGTGTCAGCCAAGCTTTGAGCCCCTTAGAGTCACTGGGCCTCCACCCGCAATGCGGGGGTGTACTTACACCACTGTATGTAATTTAAATTAGAAAATATCCTTAAAATTCATTAATTTTAATATAGAATTATTTTCTTAAAGTTCAAAATACAGTGTATTCCTCGACATTCTTTTTTCTTGTTTTCCCTGCAGTTTTACTTTTTCCTTTTTATGATGGTTAAGATACATATAAAATAAATAGATATTCATTTACAAAAAGGTGGAAACAATTTCTTTTTTTCAATATATAGTGTTTATGAATTTAAAATTTGTTTTATGAGGTTTATAAAGCATATTGAAAGATGAACCTCTATATAACGAATTCTTCATTGACGAACTTGTTTCAGGATTTAGCGACATCGTTAAATAGAGGTCATACTGTATTATAAAACTTACTATACAATAAAACTTAACAAGCGATAGGAAACGAGCGTTTCTATGGACAGAATCCAACTCGTCTTGGCGTGTCAAGTCTTGTAGTGTGCACTCTTGACCCCCTTACCCTACCTCTTCAGAACGCACAACAATACAGATGCATTCCTAATCCCTCACAGGTGAATTGAACTTATCGCTAAGTAATTAGAAACTTGAAGCTGATGCATGAAGTATTGGGAAGACTGACAGCTAAGAAGCTGTCAGTATTCAGCTCCATTTCCAGCATTTTTCTTTCCCCTTGTGAACACTTCCAGCAATGTCGTTTAACAATGTACTCCTGCTTTACACACCCGCATATATATTTTTATTAAATTTTTACCTTCAAGACAATGTTATTTTTATAATCTCATTTTTAGAATTCTAGACAAGAATTTCTATGCTTTTTTTAAACGTCTTTAGGAACACGAATTTAACCTTGTCACGAAAGGTCACGTTTTACGTAGAAAGTTGGTAAAATACGCTTAACGCGAGAACGGTTAAGATTAAATGTCGATTAACCCCCCTCCCCCGCGCGCACCTCTTAAACCGAAATGATTTCCCTTCTGGGAATAAACAAAATACGGAAAACACCAGACACTTAATGAAATGTTTCAGAAATTTTCTGTGCTCTTGGAATGTCCTACTGTAACATCCTAAGAATCCGTTGCAGTAGATGATAATAATTTTTGTATATGTATAGCCCCAATTATGGGCATACAAAGACATTTTGAAGTTTGTTCAAAGCTCAAAAAATATCATTAATGCAGATTTCAGCGACGGGTATGAAATGAATAATACAACTCCTGTTCTTCCGTCATCCGAAATGAGGAACATCATGAAAAGAATGCGCAGTTATTTAGACGCACATTTCGATGGTGAAATGAATAATAAAATGGACGACATCGAACTACTTGTTGACAGTTTGATGCTAAAAATGACAATGCAAAGAAAAAATTTAGATTATTTTCCAAAAACTCGATAAATGTTTAGTTTTTCAAAAAATTAGAAAATTTTGTATAAAATTCCTCTAAGCTCTTGTGAGTGTTTTCTCATTTCCTTAATCTTTATATAAGTGCATATATATTTATATACTTGTATATAAAAGTTATATGCATATACATAAAAAATATGCATATATACATATAAAGCCTATACATATATACATATAAAGCCTATACATATATATAAACATATCTATGTAAATAAAATAAACTCTTAATAAACTTGTTGAAACATGTTTTTTTAATATCCTTTAACAATAATTCTCTTAACACGAAAAGATGCTTTAGACCTTCAATTTCCTGTTTTGAACTGATTGGCTAAAATCGCGTGGTTATCATTATCATGTGACTATGATGCCACATGAATTGAGCCAATTCAGAGTAGAGTATTGAAAAAAAATTGACAAAATATTTTACACGTGACACACGCATCATTGGCACAATTTTTCAGATAAGATCTGTATTAAAGAAAGAAGGGGCAAAGCCAGAGAGGGGGGGAGGTTACACAAACCACTAAGCCCCCTCTCACATCCCACTAACCTTTCCAGATACGTACTGACAGTTATTAACAGTATAACAACCCATTTTCGTGTTAACAACGCTATGATCAATTTCGCCTGTGAATAAAAGCGACATACAAGGCATTTCATTAGCATAAAGAAATCATTAATTCCGAAAACCGTATGAAAGGCATCAATTTGGAAAATCGTAGGGTGAACACTTCAACAGAAAATAATAATGTTTCTGAGAAGTAGTGGTAAAAGTACCGTGAGAATTGCGTTTCAAGTAGTACTAAAAACCTAATGAGAAAAAAAATTATTACGCTTTTACCTTTCACTTCCCCCTCCCCTTTCGCTTTGAAGAAAAAGAAACCCTTTTAAAACTGAAGAACGCTTAGATGAGATCACGAAAAAAACTAAGGTATAAAATTATAATGGGGGATCATTAGATATTTTGTGATTTCGGTTAGGAGAAATTTAACGATGATTATTAGGTCTTGTTTTATGGAAGTATAAAATTCATTGTGGCTATAAATTATAATATCAATAGCTGTTCAATAAGAAATGGTTTTTAAAAAAAATAGAAAAATGAATATTTATTATTTCCATTTAAATTAGTGAATCCCTTTTATATATATATATATATATATATATATATATATTTCTCTGAATTATTTTATTTTATTTACATTTATTTCTTCACTTCTTTTTCTTCCTCTCAAATTATTTTTATATTAATTTTTATTTTTTTTATAAGTCTTAGTGCATTATATTATTTATTCCTTAATTTTATATTTTTAAATTTATTATTTGCTCCTCGAATTGTATTTTAAATCTTTTTGGCTAAATATTTCTTAATACAGCCTTTCATCCCTTCAGTGGGTCGATAAATAAGTACTAAGCTTGCTTGGGGACTAAAACACTCCGGGTTTCGCTTCAGACTGACCCACCTGATCGGGACAACTGCTCATGCACCTCAGCGCCCAATGGTCACGTATACTGGGATGGACATAGTATGCCTTGGCCCTCATGGGTTGTTGCGTTACTGAGCTTATTTCTTAATAACAAGGAAATTTTGCGGGAGAAGAAAATCTTTTATCCGGCAGAGACTAGTATTTTTAGATTTTATGAAACATTCTACATCAAAATAACTTCGGCTTGCGATTTTGTATGTGTGGAAAAGTCTGCTCACCCCTGCCCTAGAACTTGAAGGTGTTTTCGTGGAATCCTTAGAACTAGAAAGTGTTTTCGTGGAACCCCTAGTACTTGAAGGTGTTTTTGTGGAACCCCTAGAACTAGAAAGTGTTTTCGTGGAACCCCATTCCACATACACACACACACATACTTAGAAGAATATATCTCAAAATAATATTTAAAGTAGATCAGCATTTGTTATAAGTACTTAATGCAATGGCATTTAAAAGACGTATTGCATTTATTATTCAAAAAATTTCTAATATAATTTAATTATATTAGAATAATATTAATGTTGTATTAATTAATATTAATTTGTGATCAAAGTGTCACCTACACATGTATTATATTTAGTAACTGTGATATGTACTTGCTTTTTTTCACATAAATTGTCGAAACCTATGTCTATTGTAATTATCTGCAGTCGCATTTCATATTCTGCGTTTGATTTGGTTTTATACTTTGTATATATTTGTAGCCACTCACGCTGAGAAATATATTTCACTTAAATACAATGCTCTTGTACGGCATTAAAATGTTTACAGCTGTGTGAGAAATACTGTGTATTTTTCATGGATTTTCAACCTAAACTTTCAGAGTTGTTCTTGCTTAAATTTAGATTTTAACATCGAATGTGTTGATAAGCTGTTCCCTCTCCTTCATTATAGGTATTTTTCCACAATTACAAAATGGTGCATTTTCCATTAGAAAATTATTTAGTTATGCAAGACATTGCGTTAATTTAACGAGTATAAAATTATCTGGTGGAACAATAGAATATTCACAATCTTGTAGGAAGCATATATAAATAAAGATAAAACATTTTAATATTCACTTATTATATTACAACAAAAGTTTACAAAAATTGTTAAATAATAAAGTTTATTAGATATAAATAGAATTTTCAGTTTTAATGAACACACACACACAGGACGAGTTTTACATACTTGTAATTATACAAACTTCATAGAAATAATAGTTTTGCGAACATATTTATCAGTTTATTTTCAATCTTGTTTATTGTGACTCGGGGAGCCCCTGGGTATGCCTTGTGGAATCCCCAGGGGCTCCACGGGTCAGTTTGAAGACCACTGCTGTACATCATAAATACCGTCTCTTTTTAAGATATCAAAAAGTAACCCTTTCTTAAAAGACAACTTCTCTAAGTGACCAATTTTAAGTGCATTAGGTGTAGTTTAAAAGAAGCCTAATGCATTTTATTTTAAATAAAATAGTAGTTTCATAGCAACTCAGGGAAGCTGTAAAAAGATCACAGGATATGCAAAGACCGGTGATTCTAGTTTTCTCAGCAAATAAGACGGATTTTCTTTTTCATACTCTCCCAGTTCTGTCCATCAATTCAAATTCGATACAACAGAATTGTTTTTTAATCCCATTTTACCTCTTCTCGTATCTCAAGAATACAGATTTATTGCTAGGTTTTCCGTTTTTGACCAATCACGTAAAGAAATCATTGGAAGCATTGCCATAAATCATTCAAAATTCATATTGTTTTTAAAAGAAAAATGCAGAGGAAAGAATCGACATCGACGGTATCAGTTGTTATTGTTGGAAGGAACTGGTAATTAGTAAATCATTAAAGATAAGTACTTAGAAGCGGTTTGTTTTCTAAGTTTTGCCACCTAAACTGAGAATAATTTTCACATAGAAAAACGACTCAATATTAAACATTTACTACTGTTGCGTGGATTAGATTCCACAATCTATCCATAAGCATTTTCCTCAATTCCTACTCTTATAGTTTACACTCTCTCCCATATATATATATATATATATATATATATATATATATATATATATATATATATATATATATATATATATATATATATATATATATATATATATATATATATCGTGTTCAAATTTTCAATCGTTAATAAAATACTTTTTTATTCATCCACTCAAGTTCAAGTACATTTTTTAAAACTTGTAGTGGATGACATTTTTTCAAATATTAGTTCATTAATTAAGTTAAAAATGAATAAATAGAAACAAACAAAAACAATAGTCCAACAGCATATATAGAAAGGAAAATTGTTCGTTGTGTCCCAGGAGCGCAATGGAAAGCGCGTTGGATTTCTAATCCAAAGGTCGTGGGTTCGAATCTCACCTGGGATGATCTAATTACTGAGAATGTGATTTCTTTTTACTGTTTTATTTTATTGGAATAATTAAATTTAAGTAATGAATAAATAGTAACAAAAACAAAAATAATAGTTCAACATCCTACATAGAAAGGAAAATGGAAAATTGCAAGGAAAATAGCTTTTTATTTTGCCGCAATATTGTGATTCTGTCATTGTATGTACATATTTATATTAATTGTGATTATTTAATAAAAAGTAATTAAAATAAAAATTTTCTCGGTTGACCTAAATAGGAATTGAGTTATTTTTTTTATATTACTTGTTTAGTCATTCTTTTATTTTCAAAATAAAACATCAAAATAAAATCTGATTTTTCTAAAAATTTATTTGCTTTCATTATTAAAAAAAATACGCTGTTTAACTGAAATTAACAATTGAAGAGCGGTCATTAAGAGTCTACCAGAGAAATGATAGGAAGAAATCCAGCTAAAGTACTTAAAGGGTAAAAGTTATATTGCATATTTCGTTCATTGTATAACATATGTAACCGTAACCATTATTTAAATTAAGTACATACTTATAAATATATAGTTTTTCCTTAATATTTTAAGTTATTTATCCAATATTCTCCTAACATTTCAGTAATCTGTAAAATAACATTCTCCAAATCATAAAGACGTCTTTAAATCACACTCCTAACTCATTTTTCACATGGTCTTTTTTACGTAGTTTTAAAATAAAACGGTCCCAGATTCTGCCTTATATTTTACACAACTGATTTAATTTTATGATTTACGGAAGATTATGAAGACGAATTTCATCCATTACTAGCTAGTTTGACTTTAGAGTAAACACAGAAAGTATTTTCTTAAAAATTAATCCAAACGGAAAATGCACCCTAAAATTCCAGCGAGATCGGAAGATTTTTTTTGTTGGGTACTCCACGAATCATATTTAAAAAAAACATGCAAAATTAAAGGAGAAATTAATAAATAACAGATTTTTTAGATAAAAAAAAGTCAATATACACACCGCGAAATATTTCGGAAAGTTGACCTTTCTAGCGATTTTCATTCATCTCGTGGTAAACAACAACGTAATTTATATCATTTCTAGCATTTTCTTTGAAAATCTAACTTCTTATTATTTCTTGAAGCCTAACTTTATTGCATTTTTTAATTGAATTATGTATAAATTTATTAATGTTAATTGTGTAAATGTTGTATATATATAAATGCAAATACACAAATCTCAAAAATTTTGTAGTTGTTTTTTTATTCCTTTTTATATATAGCATGGTTTTTTGAATTAATATTATTTCTATTTAACACACACACACAATTTCTGGATGTTAAAAGGGAAATCAGAATCTATAATTCCCCGAATTAACTTTACAAATTGTATCCTTTTTTTTACAGAGTGCATATTAAATGCAATTGCTTAAGCTAACCCTTATATATAGAGTTAGTCTAAACTTTCGAAAGAATATTTCATCTTTAATAATATCTAAGGGACAGATTCATATAAGAGGAAAATGAAAAAAAGTGTAACATACCAACTTGTAATAAAATAATTTTTAATATAAGAATAAAAAATGACTAACTAGAAAATTAATGACATTGTGGTGAAAGCGTGGGGTGCTTTGTACTACATTTGTACTCTAACTCAGCATTTTGGAATGCAACAAGTAAGAAATTATAACAATTAATTTCGAGCACCCCACGCTTTTTCCACAATGACACAATCATTTTCTCTACAATCATTTTATTCTTATATGTATATATTAAGAATTATTTTTTGCTTTTAACTTCTATTAACTATAAAAGCGTGTTTTTTAGTTTTTTAAACTATAATTTATTTTTCATTTTTAGTTCGATCTGCAATAAAGGTGTATTTTTTTATTTTTTAAACTATCATTTATTCATGGATGAATTAAACTTTTTTTTTGTTATATTTGTATCAGCCTTTAGCGTTTTCGATTTAGGGTTGTAACTTAATCTTTTAGTCGCCAAATCAGGAAATGGGAAATCGTTAATCCTGATGTGATTCTGATTAATACAATGGAACAAAATTATAAAATTATTATATTGTCATCGGTCCTTGACAAGTGTGCAAGATTTCGAATTAATCTGACCTTTTAAAGAGGATAAAATTTGAGTTCAAAGATTCCATTACATACAGATGAAGCTAATAAAAGCGTGTTAAAAAAGAAGTATAATCATTACATTTTTTCAATTCTCAAAAAATACATGATAGCCAAAGAAAATCCATACGTTAGTTTAAAAAAAGGGCTGTATTTATTTTAAATTTTTCCAAACATTTAATAACATTTTTTATGAAACTAGTGAAAAGCTTCTGTAGTGAAACAAAAACTAATGCAAAGAAATTTTAAGTCGTATATAGAAAAAAAAAAGACTTTCTTATCTTTGACTTATAAAATACTTTCTTATGAACGTTAAAAGCAATGCGACTCTTCAATATCTTTTTGGTAACCTAGCAAATATTCGGAAGCATTTATCTTCCTACTTATACGGTATATAAGAACATAAAATGGCATTTGATAACGTAAAAGGTTTTTTCACTTTAATAAGAAAAACAAGATGAAGTTCAAATAAATATTTTTGTCTCTACAAACTTCTACCGTCCGAGTTAATATTTTTTTTAAAAAAAATGTACAGTATCAGTGATTTATATCAAGGAAAAGCAACAAGGAACTTTTAGAAAAAACATTAATGACAGAAAACGTTGAGACCAAAAGATGAATCATTGTCACTAACACATTGAACCAGTGGAGTAACGGAGATTATTAGGGCCCCCTGCAAAGTCAGGTTTCATGCCCCAAGTCGGATCTTACAAGGGGACGTACTTGGCATCAGTTAAACTTTGGGCTCCCTAGAGTTCAGCCGCCCCCAGCAACGTGGGGGTGTGCGTTACGCCACTACAGTAAACACTTAAAGGTAGCGGTCTGCAAACTATTGGTGCGAAGCGCCCAGCTGCAAGGAAAACAAGGTAACTAAGGAGCTATGAAAGAGCTATTTGCACAAAGAGCCATTTATAGAAAGAGCCACTTGCGTGTGCGCAGGAGGTTGCAATCAAGAAGATTGTTGCATTTCAAATTAACATTTTTGTTTGTAATACAGTGAAATACGTTTAACGCGAAAACGCTTTTGACGAAATATAGCTGAACAATACAAAGGTCCTGACAAACTTCTATGTTTTTTTTTTTCTCAAAACTAAACGAAAATCGCTTAACACGAATCTGGGACTGAACAAAATACAGAAAACGCCAGTCACGCAAGCGTGATTTAAGAGGGGTGTGAAATGAAAGAGAGGTGGCTTCACATGTTTCGTAGAAAGGAGACTAACTTAGCTTTGAAATACCCTCAGCTCAGTGACTGCGACACTAGCCAATTTTTTCAAGCTACTTTCATCCCAACCCAACCCCGCAAACGCCACAAAAAAACATTTCATCTCTCATCTTGGAATCCAGTGACGAGCACATCGTAGTGTAAAAAACAGTGAGTTTGAGTCGCGTTTTCTTTTTTCTATATATATGCATCTATATTAAAAGAAATTTTTTACGAGAACAGTGGGAAAGAGCTCGGGGGAGCAAACTTCTATTTCGCTTAAAATGCAGACAGAGCTTCTTAAGACTGTTGATCAAAAACAGAAGTTGAAAACGGTAATCAAAAAATATTTTGGTATTGCTAGCTCAACAAAAACAACAATAATTACAAAAATAGAGCAAATTACGGAAATGTTTTAACGTAGTACGTTTGAGCCAGAGCCTCTACGTAATATAATTTTGTTGAATGTATGTTTTTTGATGGGGGGAGTTCAATAATCTTTAGTACGAAATTCCTTCAACGCGAAAAAATATTTCAGACTCCTTAGTTTCCTGTGAAAGTCATCTTCGGTCAAGTATGAGAGCACTAACTAAACGCGAAGCACATTTTCAGACAGAAAAATGACCCAATTTCCATGGAAATTTGCAATATTATAACTCGTACCTACCTCTGTTAACAATATAGTGTTTTTAAAAATTTCAAAATATTCCGTGAATACTTTCTTTTTTGTTTTAATACGTGAAGCCAAAGCCCATTTAACATTACGGTACAGGATAAAAAAGTGAAACACATTTTATACCAGAAAAAATGAATCAATGCGGTTAAAAATGGGAGGTATGAAAAAAAAAAATGCTGCTCTCTAAAGGATAGGGAAGCCAGAATATCATATTAATTTTTCATTTCTTTTATAACTGAAAAAATGTTCCAAATTCGGGTCCTATTCTGTAACATTAACCGAAAACGGGCTTTAAACGATTTTCACCGTATGTAATTTAGAAGTAGATTTATTCATATTTTATAATAGCAGAGAAAAAAATCTTACCAAAAAAACACCTTTTATTATTAAAACTCTGAAAAATAATGGGAATTTTTCAAAAATTTTAGTTCCAAACGTAGTCAATCTAGAACCGTTTCAGCACACTTATTTCATTAAATAAAAATATGACTTAATGATTAATAACATTTATTGACATCACTTTAGTCTTTTCCAGTAAATCATTACAATTCTTGTGAAAATATTTCATCTGTAGATAAATTAAAAATTACTTATATCATTTATTAAACCATTTATAAATATATGCAATGTTAGAACTCTTTTTTTAACCTAACAGCGACGCAAATAATCCTATAAAATAACGCAAAAAAATGTGGAGAACAAGATATTCTGTAGTCAGAATACTATTCTAACTTAATTGAAATAAAAAAAATGCCAATACTCTTCTTCCCGTTTTCGAAAACAACCTTCGTGAAACGAATAAAAATACACCTCGAAATTTAATAAAATTAAACTCTATGTTAAATGTCATCCAAAATGTCAATTCTGAATCTTTTGGAATCGATTCGACGAACGAATCGTACTTTGATGGAATATAAAACAAGGATTTATTCCATCAAACAAAATAGTCACTAATTTGCATATATTAATGAAAAAAATGGTAATTCTCTCTCTAAATATATTTATCAAACAGAAAAAAGATCCTTCTAATCCAAGTATCTTAATATTATTTTTATATGTTAGGTATTCGAAATAAACAGTGATAAGAACAACCAATTTATCCATATATTTTAAGTTCTTATTCGATTCAATAAATTTTCGCAGGGGTTGAGGAAGAAGTAAGCAACAGCTTGTAGCACCGCACACGTGTTTTTTACAGCGCGCGCGATTTTATCCCGTTTTAATAATTATTAAACATTTCCTAAAAACTGCGTTTCTATATGACATCAAAAATTAAATTAAATAAACAACTTTTTTTCGAAAAATAATAAGTTTTTATTCTTAAAAATAAAGAAAGTACTATTAATATATTTTGATAAAAAAAATATATAAACACTTACCGAAATCTTAGAAACAATTTATACTGGTATTCCAAAACTTCAGCTCATTCTTGAAAACTATCTAAAAAAATCGAAACACAGTTTTTTTTTCCCACTCCAAAAAAAAATTCAATTTCTTAAGAAATGGAATTTATCACACCTTAAGTCAACTCTACACCATGGATATCACACACCTTTAACTCTCAACGTACGATCTGTATCTGCCGCTTCTCAGATTTTCGTCTGTTATTGCTTGCAGCTGCTTGTAGGGTTGCAAATCATCGCACACTAGTTCTTTCGCCAACTTATCGCCAAATCAGCAACAGATATACTCAATGATAAGCAGCGAGGCGCAATTTGTTGGCAATATTATGAAGGCGATAAATCTCTGAAAATTTATGTTTGCAGATGATTGTTGCAAGCAGGTAGAAAGTTTTTTCCGTTACCTGAAGTTTTAAATGAAGTGCGGATTATGAAAGGGTTATGTTGCTGCGAAGTTAAAAGCGTTAATAAACTAAAGCGCTGTATTTCGATAGAGGAATAAAATGTTGATAAAAATTAGAATTTAATCCTCATATTTTTGGATTCACTTTTTTTTTCGTTATGAATTTCTACTTAAGAAAAACTTACGTATCTTCCAGGGAAATACTTCGTAAATGTTTTCATAATTTCACTTATTATCTTTAGTATTTATTAATGTTTTATGTATGCCAATTTCTTTGCCCAAAATGTTCTAAAAAAAGCACATTTTTTTAATTGCATATAACTAAGCATAATACTTAACAGAATGCGAAAATTGAATAATTTTATTTCAATTTTTAAGTGTTCCTACTTTTTTAATTTTATAATCGTGGAACACAAAACCCTCTAAATGTTTCCTTTTCATAAGTCCATTCTGCATGATTTGTGTGGAATGTTTCATATATCTTAAAAGAATATCTCTCATACTTACAAAAAAAAATTCATATTCGTACCTCTTTTTCAAACGGCTGAGGATTTTGAGTGTTATATGCACACACACACACACAAGTCGAAGTATGGTGTAATACTAACAAGAGAGGGTACAACTAAAAAAATTCATTTGGGTACGAAACATAGTACAATATAGTATTCCCCCTTTGGGTGTTCAACCCTCAATGTAATTTCGCCGGATGGGCAGTTAATCCGGAGAAAATAGCCTTCGAAATTCGTGCTTAGCTGTTATACAATTAAGTTTTAGATATTTACAGGTGCTCATTTGCGTGGTTGGTAAAGTAGCTGTTTACTACGCAGTCGGTCTCGGCTTGAGTCACGCGATCATTTTTTTAAAAAATTTTTAATTCATTTAATTACTCTTACAATTAAATAAATTTATTTAAAAAAAGGTTTATTGAATATTAAATATTTAATATAATTATTTTGTATTTTAAAAAGTAAAAAATTAAAAGTTTATATTATTATAATAAAATATTAATATAAGTATTTACTTTTTATAAATATAATTATTAATAAATAATATTTATTATAAGAATATATTATAATTGTTTCACGATCGGTTTTTTTTTGTTTTAATTTTTAAATTCATTAAATTTATATTGTGTTCCATATTATAAAACTAGTTATAACAAATTTTTACGTAAATATCATTTAATATTAAGATGATATATTTTTATAATAAATATTATTTATTAATAGTTATATTGATATGATATAAATATTTACGTAATTGCAGTAATTATTTTACTTTTTAAAATACAAAATAAATATAAAAATATCATTTAATATTTAATAAACCTTTTTTTAAATAAACTTATTTAATTGTAAGAGTAATTAGATGAATTTAAAAATTTAAAGAAATGATCGCGTGACTCAAACCGAGGCCGACTGCGTAGTAAACAGCTACTTTACCAACCACGCAAATGAGCACCTGTAAATATCTAAAACTTAATTGTATAAAAGCTAAGCACGAATTTCGAAGGCTATTTTCTCCGGACTGACTGCCCATTCGGCGGAACTACATTGAGGGTTGAACACCCTAAAGGAGTACTACTATTACACAAAGTCTCGTCCCTAAATGAATTTTCCTTTGTCGTGCCCTCACCTTGTAAGTCTAGCATTGCAATGGAGACGGAGTTAAAATCGGCTTTTTTTGGATTATCTTTCCATTTTCATTTCTTCTCAAGCAACAGATTACACATTACCTTGCCAATTCCTGTTCTTTGTCGAATATTTTTAAGAATCTAAATTCTGGTCTTCAATTTAATTTCCCGCCTTCGCCACAAAGAAAATCTCGGATGAGGACTCTTTAAATACCATGGACACAAGATGCGTGTCTTAAAAACACTAGCATTAATTCCTGCAAATCAAAAACAGAAAGGAGAAAATATCAATTCCCGTATACTGTACGGGCAAACCGGTTACGGCCAGCTATTGGTAGCCCGTACGGTGCACGGGCAAACCAGTAAAGGGTTTAATAAGTATATATAAATACTATACTATTTATTAATAATGAAGGGAAAATCCAATAGAATAGGTGCAAAAACAAAATTTTATCAATTATTTCATTGTGTGAGCAGTTTTTTTCTATTTTTTTAGAAAAATATTTCTTATGTTTGAAAAGGAATAATCCCCCATAACTAATGCAAAATTTCAGCAGTTGTAAATCATTGGAGAAAATTCGTTCTATTTTATTCACTATGAAAATAAAAAATATTTTCATTCCATATTTTGAGTATTTTTAATAGAGTCATTCAGTCTAATAGTTTTTAGTTACTCATGATCAAAAACATATATAAATATTGTTTATTCTCCAAATCATATTTTACGGAATTCAAATCTTTTAATTTCGAGTGGAATTTTTACGTAGGAAAAATTTTAAGACTTCAAATAATTTTAAGCTAAGGCCTGGCGTATTTATTTATTTACTTATTGTTGTACTTTTAAGTAACAATTTTGAAGTATATCTTTGAAAAATAAACACTGAACCGCGACTTTAACTGTCTTTTAGTTAATGAATGAATTATAAAAGCGTGAAAAATACTCCTTCAAATAATTTGTGTTCCTTTAAAAAGTGGAATTCAAAACAATAATTATCGCTTCGAAATTGTTACGTATGTTTATCGCAAACTAATAATTAATCTTCAAATATCGACATCGTGTTCTAATACTCTAATTGAAATAAAAATTACAAAATAAAAAAATTAGATCAAGAAACACTATACATATTTTCCAATATTTCTTTTTGATTTCGAATTCCATACATATGTTTATTACGTATATAAAGATGGCATCAACTAAGGTGACACGAATAATTTTATGACAAAGCTAAGCCGCGACTTTAACTGTCTTTTACTTAATGAATGAATTATAAAAGCGTAAAAAATATTCCTTCAAATAATATGTGTTCCTTTAAAAGGTGAATTACAGCCTTTGTTGCTTCATATCGCTCAAAACTGTACTGTAACTGTAACTGTTAAACGAAAAACTGTTCATTATTTTATGCATTGAGACTTTCGTCCACCAGCTGTTTCAAATTCATGAGTGCGAAGTCAGTTCTATAAAACTATTAGTTATCTTGTCCAATTTAGACAGTTTTTGTTTATTTTAGCAAAAAAAATATAAAATAAAGTAAAAAAACAATAAAATTTTATGCCAGAATTGAATTTTTTGGCCGATTTTAAGTGGTGTTTTTAAACATTCTTTATATGTATATAAATAAAATTGGAAAATTTTAAATTATTTACTAAAACAAAATCAAAAATTCCCCTCAAAAGTCGAAAGAAAAAATTTAAAATAAAAGCCTCCCTTGCATTTCAATATTTTGCATGTGTGTGTGTGTATTCAATATTATTCCAATAAATACAGTAGTTCTTTAATTCGAATGAGAAACTTCGCGCATGAATACAAAATGGCTGCAGACGGAAATCTTAAAAGATGTGTTTGACAATAGAACTTTTTATCTCTCTCGCTTTTCGAGATGTTAAAAAAGAAAAACTTTCTCTTAAAGCTTTGATGGTACTAGATAAACAATTCGTGTTTATCGTGTTTGAATACTTTCTGAGTAGCTTTCCAATAAAGTGGAAAGCATCTGTGGTGAAAGTGATGCATTCACAAACTTTGTTTTGCCATTATTACTGTCCGCTGAGTAATGACATCAATCTAAACTTTGGTCATCAAACATTACTGGTTTTGAAAGGAAATAGAGCCATTACAGTTTGCTGTGTGTTTGTCATAACAGATCTTTTGATTAGTGTTTATTCCATTTCCTGTTTACCAAAAAAATTGTATGATTTTTATTAAAAAATATATGGAATAAAAAAAATATTAAAATATGGTCTGACTTTTCCGTTCAGATCCTCATACATCAACCACAGAAGAAAAAATCTTTACTCAATTTTTTAAAAGTATGACTCTTGTCATTGAAAAACTAATTCATCACACTGTGGTTTTACAAGTTATTCACAGATTTAATATTTTAATTAGAATTACATTCTAAATTTCTAGTACTTGTATACTTCAAGGCAGTGCTTCTCAACCTTTTTTGCCGTGGACCAGTCAACGTCTCATAATTTTACCACTGCTCGCTGAGGGAAGATACCAATTGTTTATAATTTAGATTATTTTGATTTAATAATTTTAATTTAATTGTATTTAAATATGCTTTTAGAATAAAAAGCAGTTGTACCAAAGAATGAATAAAAAGTGAGATTTCCATGGGAAGACAAACAAACCCGAGAGGAATACACCACAGTAAATAATATACAAATAATTTAATGTTCCTCGGGCGGCCGGGTACCATTTGATCCACGGACTGTAATGGTCCGTGGCCTGGGGAACACTTATTGGCGTAGCTAGTCTTAAGTGGGCCCTGTATCAAAATTCCTTGTGGTCCCTTTTTTGGAAATGCTATAAAAGACACTTATTTCAAAGTGTCAGAATGTTACACATTTTGGAGCCCCCTGTAGCTTGGGGGCCCCGTATCATTGATACGGCGGTAGCTACGCCCTTGAGACCACTGATTCAAGGCATGTATTTCATGATGTTGTATGACTATTTATTGATGTCTAACTTTTAGCTTTAATATTTCAATTGTATTAAGAGACATTCTTATAACAATCGCCTATTGATTTAAAAAGGATAGGAATTTCTAAGACGGAAGTACATTTATCTTGTAACCCCCTCCCCTTTAGCCTCCTCTCTCGTAGTCGATTTCCTCAAAACCAATTTTTAGCTAATTTCTGTTCAACAAAAGACAGATGTCTGCCAAACTTCAAGTTCGTAGGTTCAACGAGAACTTTTATATTTATAACGCCCCCACAGACCTTCTTCGGAAACGATTTCCGTAAAACCCTTATTTAGCGGATCTCAACTCAACAAAAGAAAAATGTGTGCGAAATTTCAAGTCTGTAGGTCTAATAGTTCCGGAGATCTCATAATGAGGGAGCGAAGGAGTGATTTTTAACCAAATGATAGAGATGTCACAGGGAAATGATTAAATTAGGAATTTCATAAAATTCCTAAGGGAGAGGATCAATTTATGCAAGATGTTAAAATAAGAAGTCTGTAAGGTGATTTCCCTAAGGAAAGTAAGTGATTTAGTCAAATCCCCAACCTGTTTTAGTGCATGATGAAATAATATTGTCAAGAGTTTAAAAGTGTTCATTTAGCAAATATGGTGCTTTATTAAAAGTAGAGTAATTAATACATCAATAGTCATTGATTTACAAATTATTTATTCAAAATTAATTAACAAAATAATTAGATAATAAAGTTGGTATTTTTTTTTAAAAAAAGTAAAGTTATTTGTTGTTGAATTTCAAACATTTTTTTAAAAAAATTATACATTAATGTAGCACTTAAAAAATATCCTGCTTTTTTTGTATCTCCTTTTTTTTAGTTATTATTTCCCCTTTTAAAATAGCTTTTTTTATTATCAAAAAGCTTTTTTTTTTATCTATAAAGACGGCGTGGACTAATTCCTTCATTTGGTAGTTTACATTTTTCAAGTGAAGTTTGATCCACACAGTTTCTAATTTTCAGTCATACAAAAGTGATATATCAATCGTAAGATAATAATGCAAGGAATATAACTAAATAAAACTAAAAAATGATATTTAGGTCATTTTGTTTTGGTGCGTCACGTCAGAAGCCAGGTGCTGCCTGGCACGGACGAGGAGAGGAGGGAGGTAAAAGGGAGTAGTAACACGCGAAAACAGAGCTCTACAAATGCTGACTGGTTTATTTCATCATTTCACTAAAACATTTCGGGAATTTGATCATATCACTCATATCAGGGAAATGGCCTCAAAGAGGCGTTATTTTAATATCCTGCGTGAATTGATCATTTTCCTTAGGGAGTTGATGAAATCCCTAATTTCATCATTTTCCTGAGACAGATATATAGTTTAGCTCATAGACAGGTAAATTGGGGAAGAATTTGTAAAAGTAGCACCAAGATTGTGAGAAAATTTTAAAGTATTTGCCATAAGGTTACGAAAATATTTTATATAAAGAATTTCCCAAACTTATAACCAATGTTAATGTGTTTGAGCATGCGTGGGAACGTTTTTCTATAATTGGCTGAAGCAAATTACTGCATTTAGCGACAGTTTTTGATTTGGAGAAAGTGGTAGATAGGTGGCTACTCTGTAAGTACTTCTACTTTTTATGATATTTAATAAAATTCTGATTTTTTTTTATTTAAAAATAAATTTTAAATTCATTAATTTGTGACGGGGCTTTAACGGAATCACTTATACTAATCCTCTTGGGATTTCTTTGGGGCCAGAATGGCAATTCTTTCCAAGAAGAGAGCGTGTTTATGCAGATTAGGAATCATATATATTGGAATGTTAGAATTCGCGAGGATCGCTAAGTGAAGCTCTGAGTGCTAAGTGAAGTGGAATAAACTTCTAGAAAAAGAGTCTTAACACTGTGAACCGACCTAGTAGTGTCAGTCCAGTGAATTATATATAAGAGGGTTCGAGACTAGAGGAGTATTGTCTTAGCCAGAACTAGTCGGGTTAAAGGATAAATTGATGTTTTACGAACCGTAGCTGTTTGACCAGGAAATAGCGGTAAGCTTGTTCATTTAAACTTTAAGGATAGGGCGGATACTATTAAGTTAGGAATTAATCTATAAAGATAGATTCAGTGGTTAATTGCACTATTTATTAGTAATACCTTTTGTGTCTCCTCACTCTTGATCATTATCCTCCTATTCTAGTGTTGTTGTATTGTATATAAATTAAGATCATAATAAACTGATTTTATTATGGCTGAGTTTAGTGGTTCGTCTTTTTCATTCCCTCAGACATAGGTCACGTGGATAGTGGAGAGAGGGTATCCCCAACGGTGAGGATATCACAAATTATTAAGGAATAAAAAGTAATTTAAATTATGCATATTTCTAAAGATAGCAATTGCATTTATATATATATATATATATATATATATATATATATATATATATATATATATATATGATAGAAAAAACTGTGGAATTAAAACAATCAAGTATAGGTTTAAAACTGATAAATAAACATTCTCTAACATGTGTGCAAATATATATATATATATATCCAAACACGAATTGAGCATTATTTTTTGATGAATAAATCATTTTTTCATTACCTCCCCAATGTAAAATCTTTAAATTCATCTACATTTTAAAAAGATCAACTTATCTCTTCACCGCCTGATAATGTATTGAAATAAAATGAATAATGTATTACTTATAAAGAACGAATAAATTAATTTATGCGTTTCACCATTATTTAAATTCCGGTGGAAAATCTTTTCTGGGTTTAAAAAAAAACGGGGAGGGGGGTTTTTTTATTTCTTTTGTTTGGAATTTTATAAATATTTTGAAATGAAAGGTTAAATCTTTTTAACGTGGTCTAAATAAGTTTATTAATATCTGAGATATATTAATTAATTTTGATAAAATATGTTTTAAAAATTATTTTAATGAAAATACAGAGTGTCTACAAATTAGTTGATTAATTATATTTTTTTTTTGCATGTCATATACAGAAAATAAATTATAGCTTTAAAAAGCTAAAAAACAGGTTTTTATCGTTAATTGAACTAAAAAGTGTAAAAATAATCTAGATATATATTATAAATGCGAAAGTCTGTGACAATGCTTGGGAGTCTTTCACGCAAAAACAACTGAATGGATTTTAATGAAACTTTACAGTAATATAGCTTATACATCAGAATAACACATAGGCTATAATTTATAGCATAGACTATAATTTATAAAGATTTGTCAAAGTGTCCAAAATTTAACGATATTTGTCAAGTAAGTAGGAAAAAATGGTGCCATCTGCAAGCAATTCTGGCTTGTGCTGCAAAAAAAGTTCACGTCATCATATTTTTATCTTTTGTTTGTGAAAGAACTCTTTTTGTTTTGGCTACGCAAGGCGCTCGCTTCTAATTAATTCCTGTAAACAGCATAATCCCTACATAGTTCCTCGACATATTTCCATAGTTTGTTTGTGGTTAGTAGTTAATTATAACGCTATAATTTTAATTGAATAGGTGGATATTGCATTTTTAAGTATAAAAATAATTATAACTACTGTACTGTATTTTTTGGAGTGAGTGAATATTAACGTCGCACTGTTCAGCTACACGAGGACTTTTGGCAACAGACCACGTAATTTTGAACCATGGTCAAGTGACGTGGATGACACCTGAGCTGGCACCCCGCCAACTTAGAAGGAATATACTACCAATACTTAGCAGGAATATTCTTTGAAATACACTCTTCCAAGATATATGGCAGCACGGGTCTTATGATGAGTATTTTAGCGGGGAAGGCGAACAGTTTTGCAGCAGATATGCGTTTTCAGCGGATTGCAAAGATTATTATTTTTGTCCCGAAAAAATAGTTTATGTCAAAATTTAAGTGTCTTATGTTTTTGTATGTTAATAAAGACTTTATAGAAAACGATTTGACTATTTATTTTAAGTGAACGGTGTATATAATCAATTTTACAGTGTAATATCTTTCATTAATTTATTATCTCTAGCGGATTAAATTTCCCAAAGTAAAGTATTTTGTTTATGTATATCCCTTAATTTTCAATGTAGAAATCCAAAAAAAAATATTGCATGAAAAAAACCGCAGTGAATCATAATGCGGCGGATAAAATATTAACGTGCATTGCTTCCCTACACGGCGGGTCTTACAAAGGTCTAATAAAGCTCGAGCTCTATGAAAGTAGCTAGACATTTGCCAATTTGACTATCGTTATCATTTCGCTGTTTTTCATTGAATCTCCATTATAGCCATTATAATTTAAGAAACGGCGTTGCTTGCGAATATTACAATTTTAACATAAAATAAATACAACAGAAAGTAATATTAATGTATTACACTTTCAGATATAAATTACTTACTTTATTTTAAGCGTTCATTACGCAACAATTTTAACAATGTGTTACTTTTCGTGAGCAGAGATCAGCTTAGGGAGTTATTTTCAAAAATCGACCCTCAGAGTGTTACGGGGAATTATAAACAAAAAAATCCTTTTTATCAGCTATTAGATTTATATACTTAAAATTTAACCAAGGTGTTTTTCTTTTCTTTCTTTTTTTTTTTTTGTTTAGCTGAGATATGCAAAAAGCTTTTTTTTGTTTAATTTGCAATTCACGTAAAATTAGCTCATTAAAAACTTCTTTATCCTTCAATCTGTGTTGCTTAATTTTTCAGTTCACCCGTGCGAAGAACGGGTATACAAGCTAGTTCTTAATATAAGAATAAAATATTAATGAGAAAATGAATGTCATTGTGGTAAAATCGGGGGGTACTCGTTATTGATTGTTATAATTTCTTACTAGTCCTATTCCGAAATGCAGAGTGAGTGTAAAAATGTAGTACAAAGCACACCCCACACGCTGTTACCAAAATGACATTAATTTTCTTGTTAATCATTTTATTCTTATGTTAAGAATTATTTTTTTACTTTTTAGTTCAATTAAAACTACAAAAGAGGATTTTTTAGTTTTTTAAAATATAATTTATTTTTCATTTTTTAGTTCAATCTACAATAAAGGCATGTTTTTTTTTAATTTTTTTAAATTATAATTTATTCTTTATTTCCATTTTCAGAAAAACTGGGCAATTGTTTATATTATGGTAGAAATTGTTGTTATCTTCTTCTTCACTTAAAGAACACTTTTTTGCTTATTTGTTGTATTTGTATTAACCATGAGCATTTTCGCTTTTGGGTTGTAACTTAATCTTTTATTCGCCAAATCTGGGTATCCTGATGATCCAGATCAGGACAATGGAACAAAATTATGAAAGTATTGTATAGTCTTCGGTACTTGACAAGTGTGCAAAATTTCGAATTCATCTGACCTTTTGAAGTGGGTAAAAATTGAATTCAAAGATTCCGTTACATACAGTTGACGCTAATAAAAGCGTGTTAAAAATTAAAGTACGTATTGTTGTAAGATAGAGAAATAGTCCATGTTTATCCTTATCACAAATGCTTCATGTGGCTTCTTTTCGTTACTTTGTAAATGTCCCATCGGTAATTCAGTACTTCCCCAGATTTGTCAGCATGTTTCCATCCGTCAATTCAATTGCAGCCCAGATTCTTGATTTTAGTTCAGGAATGGAAAGAAGAAACGCCAGAGCATGCATTTGATCCTTTACAAAACTCCATACACTGAAATCCAGTGGACAAAGATCTGGGGATGGTGGTAGCCATTGAATAACACCTCCACTACCAATCCAAATTGGTAATGTTGGTTTTGATGAACTTCACACGAATGTTTCCCTTATTACATCAACCGTCTCTTCTGAACCGCAGGTCTGCCTTGACATTTGACCCAATGAGTCATCCTGTTTCAGTAAATTGCGATGACACCATGCTACTATACTATCTTACGTTACGCTGAATCGGGTTTACTCGGCTCCAGTCGGGATCAATCTCGTTTAGATCGGAGACAGCCGCTTAGTTTTGAATTAAAAAAAATTTCGGCGCGTGTTTTTTTAATTAAAAATTTCTCGCACACTTTTTTTTCCCATGAAATTTTATTTTCTTTATTTAAATATCACTGTCATGTAACCCATTTCCACTCAATTTCAGTGAGTGAATGAGGGAAGAGGAGTGTGAGAGAAAACTATTTAATAAAAGATTTATTTTTATGTAGGAGATCAGGTGGGGACTCTGAGTATTATTACATGAGTATTTCAAGAGTTTATTATCAAATCTACTTTGAATATTGCGAAATAAATTGATAAAGATAAAAAGGGTGTTTAATTTCAGAACGTATGAACAACCAGTGGCGTAACGTACATCCCCGCAACCTCCGCATCGCGGTGAGGCCCAAGAATCTAGGGGGCCTAAAGCCTGATTGCCACGAAGTAGGTATTTAGGCTTGTGGCACAAAAACTGATTTTGCTGGGAGGCCCAAGTATTCTCCTTTACGGGACTGTGAAGGACAACGAGCTCTTCGTCAAAACCCAGAGAAATTAACAGATAATCTAGTAAAGGTGAGAATTTGATTTTTTCTTTGAACATTGTTTATGTTCAGTAATGTTTAAAAATGTTGCAAAAGTTGAACTTCTTAATCGTATTAGAAGAAATTTTTGAAACAGTCAATGAATCGGTACTTATTTATTATCGCAACCTATTGGCGATATGAACTGAAATGATTACTAATTCGAAATTGGAGTTGCTAACCTGGCAAGTTACCTTGATCGTTCACGATTTTTGCGATTATACGTAAGTACCGATGAATCTTTTATAGTCGTCGAACTTTAAAAGTTGTGACGGCTCTACCCGCGATCTTCTTACTAACAGTCCTCATGGGGAATTTTTGGTCCTAAAAATTATTTTATTAGAAAGCTTCCACCGAAGAAGAAAACGTGAACATGCAAATTAAGACTACTTTTTAAATCCTAGTCTTTCAGGTTAGAAAGAGAGAGATAGGGTAGACTGCTTGCGGAGCTGTGATAAATCCAATTTAATGTGAGGCGAGGTTATTCAGTAATTAAAAATTATATTACTTAAGGTGACGATCTGTCACTTGAGATTGAACCTAGATTAGGTAGATAGGAAAGCAGAACTTTTGAAGTAACGCAAGTGTCCAATTTAATAAAACTCTTCTCGTATCTCGTGTGTCTCGTTAATTGTCTTCATATTTATTAATTGGGTGCATCTCTTAACTTTGGTTGATCCAACTTGTGTTGCGGTTTGAGCTGTAGATAAATTAAGTGATTTTGAATATGGTTAGTCTTTTTCTTCCCTTTCTCCTACACTTTTAGGCGCAGAGGCGAGACTTTTACAAAGTAATTCTTTTGAAATATTCAAAATTTGTAAGAGATAAGAATTTGTCTTGGATTTCTCTGCAACCATTGTTGCACAACGTAAAATTGAAAACGAGTTGCATAGGTTACGGTTGCAACAACAAATGAAATGCATAAATTCAGCGAATTATGATGTTGAAAGCATTCTTTCAATAAACTGCTTAAAGCTGTGCAAATAATTTATTTCATTCTTAGAATATAATTAATTCACAGATATGAGATGTACGTACATTTTGCAACTAATATTATTTTATTAGTTCAGGCATAAGAATAAATAATTTACCGTAAAATCTGGCGATTAACACGCACTTTTAACCCAATAAATGACATCGAAATTTAAGGGTGCGTGTTATACGCCGGGTATAAAAACGATAGCTTTATAAATAGCAAAAGAGATGAGCATAAGAAAAAATTACTTCCACACATATCGAAATACTGTTCATTTAAAAGAAATGGCATGCCTTGTTTGAACTAAAACAGAGAGAGTTATAGTTCTAGAAATATACTACTTTTTTTTTAAAGTCCGGGGTAATGCCTCGAAAAAATTACTTCAAAACATAAGAGCATTGTATACTAACATTTCAGATTTTTTCTTTTAAAAAAGGGGGTGGGCGTTATACGGCGAATATACCTAAAAATTAAAAAATACAGTTTGAAACTGTTGGTGCGCGGTATACACCGTATTATACGGTATACGGCATTATTCATATCATCTCGGTTTTTATTCACCGAACGAATCCGTTTTTTAACTTATTGTAACTATTTGTATATATGTATATTCACAAATAGGAAAATTAGAAGTTATCACTTCTATCGTGTGGTTCTAAGCACACACGCTTTTTTTTTATTTACTGTTGCCTGGATTATAAAACACATCTAAAACTGTTTTAAGAATATTACTACAATAAAAAATTATTTAAATTTAATTTTTGGCCAAAAAAAAAAGAATGACATATTTCAAATATGTGTTCTAGGATAGTAATATTTTGTTTATATATAGCCGGGATTTTTATTTTCCAGGGTTGAACTAAGATTTTTAAAATATTTAATTTAAAAGTGTATTTATTCCTATTTGAATGTGTCAGACAAAAGAAAATTTCATAAAGAAACACCGGTTATTGTTTTAATTGATAGTAACCAAAAATAATGTGATTTTTTTTTCAAAATTCTTGGTTCAGGATTTGTACAGAAATTTTAAGTATACATTATATAAGCAAAATATTATAATAGAAGCATTGTTTCGTAAAAGGGGAATGTTTTGAAATTTATGCCGTTTTTTCTTCAATTTTTTTTTCAAAAAATTACATTTAAATAAATCTTTATTTTAATAATATTCTTAAAATAATATTAAATGTACATTCTATTCAAATATTGTGACACTATTTTTTTTTTAAAAAATATTCATTTATAGATTTTTTTTAAAAGTACCCTTCGGAACGTTATCAGATACCTTAATATTATTTTTTTTATTTTAAGTTTTTATTCTTCTTAGAGGTATGTATGCATTTCCAATTTTATTTTAGTCAGAAATTGTATGAATTTAATATTAATATTAATATATATTTGTTTTTTGATAAATGTATAAATATTTTAATATTATAATTATACTTGTTATAACGACAAGTTGTGAACGTTAAACTACACTGGTGTGCAAAAATTAAGGACGAGATGGTTTTTTCAATATAACTTTGTACAAAAGCTTTCCACATCAACACATTTAATACCGTAAGATTCCCAATACGTAAGGACATGTGTAATATGTAAGCAACACTTACTAAAAGAGAAATCAGAGGGATAAAAAGAAACTTAATTGAAAAAGTAACATGGAGAGAAATGCGACTGAAGGCCGAAACATCCCTGTGATGGGTGTCCAGCAAGAAACAACCGGTCTTTAGTAGGGAATATGATCTCCCCTGACTGCTAGGCAGGTTTCACAGCGTCTGCCCATGCTGAGAATGAGGGTGTCAATGAATTGTTGAGGCATTGCTGCCCATTCGTCTTGCAGCGCCAATCGAAGCTCCCGAATCGTTACTGGTGGTAAGGTACGAGCTGCCAAGCGTCTGCCTAGAAAATCCCATACATGCTCGATGGGATTGAGATCCGGAGATCGTGCCGGCCAATCCATACGTTCAATATCCTCATTCTCTAAGAGCTGTTCGGCAGCTACTGTGCGATGACATGGTGCATTGTCGTCCATGAAAAAGAACTGCAGCCCCATAGCGCCTCTAAAAAGACGCACATATGGAAAAAGAATCTCGTTACAATAACGGCTCCCGTTGACTGAACCTGCGTCGAAGATGTGAAGGTCTGTACGACTACCAAGCATGATGCCTCCCCAAACGAGAACACCGCGATCTCCATACCTTTCCCTTCCAATGATGTTCGAGGGATGATTGCGGCTTCCCCGCTCTCTCCAGATGAGTATGCGATGAGAATCGCTACTCAAACTGAATCTGCTCTCATCTGTAAAGAGTACTCGTCCCCATTCATTGTCTCTCCAATTCCGGTGTTCCCGGCACCACAGAGAACGCCTTCTCCGATGGGCAGGCGTTAAAGGTACACACCGTACAGAGCGTCGTGCAAACAGACCACCACCGTGCAGTCTTCTGGCCACGGTAAAACGCGATATCGGTCTTTCAGTCGCCTGTGTCGTGTGTCTAGCGATTTCTCCCGCTGTCTGCCGCCTGTTTCTTCTGGCCTGTAAGACAATGTACCGGTCATCTGCGGGTGTGGTTCCTCGTGGACGACCACTACTGAACCCCGGATAGCTGTTCCTGTGGTTTTAAATTGTCTCCAAAGTCGTGAAACGATGCTGTGAGCAATTCGAACTCTGCAGCCACACTTGTCACACTGTGGCCTTCCTCCAACTTCCCAATGATTCGACCTCGGGTAAAAGCATCCAGATGTCGTCTAACAGATTGATTATTCGCCATTTCTTGCTGAGGCAGCAACTCGGTGTGATTTTAACTGCTATACGGCGTGCAATCTCTTTGCCAGAAATACTGATCTTACACCGACAACATGCTTTATACTACTCAGACACTCCCCCATTACGTCTACCTGCATATCTGCGCATGTGCTACCGTACATCACCTTACTTAATCTCCTGATTGGTCTTTCTGTCCGCTCTGCCTCTTCGTTCAGCTGATATGCTAATTTTTCGACTTCGTCCTTAATTTTTGCACACCAGTGTATGTACATACTCATATGTACTCATATGTGTATATACACTATCTGGCCAAAAGTATCCGGACTCCCAGTGGTATGGACTTAGAGCGTCTTGAGGCACATGATGTTGGTCCCCCTTTTGCATGGATGACAGCCTGCACACATTTGGGAAGACTTTCCACCAATTTTTGACAGGTGACCATAGGAATTGCCTTCCAGGTGTCCATCACAGCCGAAGTGAGTGCTTGCAGTGAGGAGGGTCGATTTGGCTGGCTACGTAATCTGCACTCTAACTCGTCCCAAAGGTGTTCTATGGGATTTAGATCGGGGCTCTGAGAAGGCCAGTTCAGTTTTCGAACACCCATTTCGTCAAACCACGTCTGTGCAAGCCTCGATGTGTGAATGGAGCAGTTATTCTGCTGGAAGAGAAAGGGGCCTTCTCCAAAGTATTACCATAGAGTTGGGAGTGCAGCATTGTCCAGAATATCCACATACATCTCAGAGTTCATGTTTCTAATCACACGAACTAACGGACTCAGGCCAAACCACGAGAAACACCCCCCACACCACTATGCTTCCACCACCCAACTTAACAGTCGGCACAGTGCAGTCTCTAAAGAAACGTTCGCCGGGAATCCGCCAAACTCAGATGAGTCCTTCCGACTGCCAGACTATAAATTGAGATTCATCACTCTAAAGAACATTTTTCCACATGTCCACAGTCCAATGACGGTCAGCTCTACACCATTGCAATCGATGCTTCGCATTCTGTGGAGTGATGTTTGGCTTGTGAGCTGTTGCACGACCATGGAATCCCGAGTTTTTTAACTCTCGATGGACAGACCTGCTGCTAACACTAATCCCTGATGAACTTTGGAACTCCTGTGAAATTTCCACCAACGAGGACTTGCGAATTTGTTTCACTACCCTTTTCAGAGTTCTGCGGCTGCGTTCACCAAGTATTTTCAGCCTACCGGTTCGTTTTTCTGCCGTTTCACTGCCTCAACGTTTCCACCTCACAATTACATCACTCACAGTGGATTTAGGTTTCTGTGGAATGTCCGCAATCTCACGAACTGATTTCCCACAAAGGTGGCATCCCACTATACTGCCACGATCAAACTCACTAAGCTCCTAAGCTTATTGCTTCACAAACGCATAAATACAATCTGATAAACCACTACCAACACTTTTATAGCTTTCAATTGCGTATCAAATTGCGTCACTCGCTAGAACCACTTTTTAAGGGGTGTCCGAATACTTTAGGCCAAATAGTGTACATACTCATATGTGTGTATACATACTCATATGTATGAATGTAAATACTCATATTTAAGTATTTATACAGTAAACTTTCCGTCATTTTTAACACGAATTAAATACAGTTTAATTTATCTTATACGATTTTGTATTTTTTTAAACTTTTTTCTCTATAAATTGTATCATTTTTGTACAGTTCCTCAAGTAATGTACCGTATAAATAAATGTATCGCAATTGTACTATCACAACAATGGAAACGTTCAAGAAACTCGCCAAGTTATCAACCCCGATTTCACATTGCCGTACGCTCTGAATAGGCTGGGCTTCGTTTCATAGAATGTCACCAATACAGTTGCGATAATAAGTAAGTACCACATAAACAGGTTACCTCAGTGGCGCACACAAGGGGAGGGTCCTGGGGGTCGGGACCCTCCCCAAAACCCTCGATTTTTTCCGATTGATTATAATTCTAAGTGTATAGTACGAAAAATTTAATTAAATATTTGTTATTAATGATTAATTTTATTAGTTAATGCTAACTATTTATTCAATAATTAGTTTTTTACTGTGTTTTGTTCCCGAAAATCAACAAAATCAAAAGGACCATGATCTGAGCGTGAACTTTCGATCCCGGAGCCCCCCCTTGCCTTGAAAAATTCCTGTGTGCGCTACTGGGATACCTTGTTCTATTTTTGAAAAAATAAGTAAAGAATTATAAATTTTTTATACGCCAAGGGACTGTTTTTTAGCTACCAATCAATTTAATTTGACAACTTTTCAAATGCCTGCTTTTAACAGTAATGAACTTAATTTTCAAAAATATATTGCAACAGTGGTTATTTCCCGTTATTATTCGTATTGCACTAAAGTAAAATTCACACGAAAATTGAGTCATTTTTGTATCAGTCTATTAATGAAATACAGTACTTTATACGTAATCAGGAATTCAATGAAGAACTGAAATATATAGAATCGAATTATTGAGAATTTTACAATTGTGTAACTGCCATACTTATATCTCGAGAATAGTATGTATCTTCACCATTTGGCTTTCTTCTTGGTGTACTTTTAGATCAAATGTATTTTGTATAAGACAAAAACCTGGCGAAAACGTTTTCTTTTCTGAGGTTATGTTTGCTACGAAATATGTTTTAGATTTTAAAACTTATCTCACTTACGTTTACCTCAATAAAACTGAAATAGGAAAAAAATTTTGAGATAAAAATTTTATATTTCTCCTAATTTAAAAAAAAAACTAGAATTACGAAGAAAAAAGATTTTAAATGCCAATCAAATATTTTTTTCCATATTTTTGAACGAAGAGAATTAATAAGCTGTCAACCCTATTTGATAATTATTAATGCAATCAAAGTTGATTTTTCATAATACTGTCAAAAGCACTACACACACACAACAGTGAATGTACATTTCAAGTGGACATGGCTAAATATTTCAATAAAAAATATATTATGATTAAAAAGGACGAAAAAAAATTTAAGTGCCTGAATCACCATGAAAAAGGAGATTTCATAATAATATGTTTTTTTTTCGAACGAATGAATGAGGCTGGATGTGTTTAGTTTCAAATACGTTTTGACGATCGAAAATCGTAAGCATTTCGAATTTTTCATTTTTTTTCACCCTGGCAAAATCTTGAACATACAGGAAATCAACAATAAACTTCGCAAGATTTGACCTTGTAATAAAAAAATATACAAAAAAATTTATTGAATATAAAAAAATTTAAATATACAAAATTAATTATTAAATATACAAAAAAAATTTTAAGTTTTTTTTTTAACAAGTTGAGCTCAAAATATGCTTAAATAAAGAAAAGCGAGTTACTTATTCATCACAAGGTCTTCGATTCTATTAGACTTGCAGAATTTGAATTTCGCTAGCATGTTTCTTTCATTGAGTACAAATCCGCCAAGAACGGTTTTTTCAGATAACGACTCCCAAGAGGGAGTTACGGGGAGTGCAATAGATAAAAAAAATGTTCCCATGTTCGAACTATTTGATCTATCTTAAATTTGAAATTTAACAGGCATGTTTTTTTTTGTTGAGAAGAGGTCCGTTAAAAATGGAATTTATCGAAATCGACTTCGAGGGGTATTACGGAAGCGAAAGAGATAGATTAACATTCGCTTAAGAAAATGGAGTTGTTTTCTTTAGCAATACGAGTGCTATTGGTGAGAGACCTCGTAATTTTGAACCACGGTCGAGTGACAAGAACGACATCTGAGCTGGCACCCCACTCTTCTAACTACCAATCTACACCAACGGGAGGCCACTGAGCCTGGACAAATCTTCAGTGGCCCTCCGGCACGAACTTATGACATGCCGGTCAAGAGAATGTGACAATCCCCACTAAACTACCGCGGCCCGTTGGAAGTTTGAAGAGGAAGTTTGAAGGAAGTTTTCTTCGTCACATGACCGGGGCTCAAAATCACGAGGTCCATCGCCAATAGCTCTCGTGTTGCCTTCGGTACAACGTTAATAAACACTCACGCATTGAAAATACTCAAATAGTTGCTTTAATGAGTCACATTTACGAGTTTTCAGATCTTACAGAATCAGAGCTTTCTTCAGATCTTTTCGGAGAGAAAAGTCCCGAAAAACCTTGGTTATGTGTTGCTCTTTTGAATGCCCTTTAAAGTAATGGTTTCCTAGAGCAGCGGTGCCGTTCTTTCGCGGTCGTAACATCACGATGGATGACGTCACAGAAAAGACGGCTGTCTGTTAACGTTGATCGAGTGGTTTCCTTGGATAGCGGTCTGCTGTACTTACGTCCGTAGCTGTAAACAATCTTAAAATGAATGATTTTGATGTAACGAACATATCTTTTTTATATTTTACCTATATATTGAACATATTTTTTATATATATTGTACCTATATATTGAACATATTTTTTTTTATATTTTATACACATTTTTTATATAGTAGAACCTGTTTTTGTGCAGTCCTTTTCTATGCGGTATACGAATTTCAACACCTTTGCCACCACTGTAATGTTTTCGATCATTTCACATAAGAGTATGTACACATCAAGATGCATTGTTCATTTTTTATGAACTTTCTCCTGATTGCACGTTCAATTGCTTTCTCTCAATGTACTAGAAGCGTATGCTTGATTGAAGATGAAACTTTCAATAATTTGATAGATGATAGATTTGAATTTCAAAAAGAGCTTTAATCATGCATATCTGGTAATCGTGAAGTTTGCAAAAACTTACCACTTAAAGGTGTCGAAAAATAAATCGATTGAAATTGTATCTTCAAGTGACGAAAGCAATTTTTAACTAATTATTGTGTTGTACATACTTTACATATATTGTTATTTTATTATACAAAATAAATGAAATCAAAGAATTTTGATTATTTGTTGCATTAGCTCATTGAAATTAAAGAATTACAAAAACCATATATTATTTCTAAGTAATTCCAAGGATTAATTTTCATAAAATTCTTTTTCTCAAAAGTAAACATTTGGAAAAGTTTAAAAGAATCTGTAAAATTCCCACATATAACACATTATACTAATACCAATATTTTTGTATTGAATTGGGTAAACAGTTAACTGACTTCAAATGCTTTTATAATACAAAAAAGACAATATGCTCCAAAGAAGTGTTGCATATAGTTGTAAAGAAAATACAATCATGACATGATTTAATAGTTTTATTCATATATTTCTTTTTTTCACAGTTTAAATTTTTACAGATTAAAAAATTAATTTAAACACTGAACAACAAAAAAATATAAATGAAAAAAATACAATTTTGATAAGTGAATTATAAGTTAAGTTATAAGTTACATCCTTTATTTACATTAAAATAAGAGAATTTAATTTAAACACTGAACAACAACAAAAAATGAAAAAAATGTAATTTTGATAAATGAATTATATAAGTTAAGTTATAAGTTATATACTTCCTTTATTTACATTAAAATAAGAGAATTTAATTTAAACACTGAACAACAAAAAAAATGAAAAATATGCAATTTTGATATTTGCAACTTAGACAAAAAATTCCGAAACATTGGCTTCGTCCTCTTCAGGAATCCAGAAAATATTGGAACTCATTTTTTTTGCCACCGCTATCGAGAAAAACGTTCAACAAACTGTTGCTGCCGCTATGACGATCGTAACGACCTGCAACTTCACATTCCGTTCCCATCCACCACTCTCTAGTAAACCACGCCTATCTATTTACACAGGCGACGTTTTTGTGACGTCATCCACCGTAATGTTACGGACGTTAAAGAACGGCACCACTGCTCTAGGAAACCATAGCTTAACCCCTTAGCGGGCAGTGGCTAATACGCCTAGCCACATATTAAAAAATTTTCTCCAAGCGGGTGACGGATATTTAGTCCATCCACATGAGGTAATTGAAGCTCAAACGCACAAAGATCAATACAGATGGCAGGATGATACCTTTTTTTGCATTTCTTGTCCCCTTATGAGTAGTTAAAAACAGTGTGTGTTTCTCGGTGTAAACCTACAAATTGTATATTGATTACTATTGAGACATCGTCGATTGTTGTGAATCCAAATCTTTCGATTCACGATAAGTTTAATAGTTTCACCAGCTGTTAAGGGACAAGTACGACGGCTTCGATTGTTGTGAACTCACACCCATCGATTGTCCCTGAATTTTTAAGATCCACCAGCTGTAAAATGACCAGTGCACGTGGCTAAGGGCCATTGTTTATTGTTTGTCCTCTGATCCGTGAAAGTCTGAAAGTCATACTCTGACTGAAAGTCATAATGGACATAGGAGTTCCTGCACCCATTGATAATAGACGAAGCCTATATATATATATATCTATCTAACGGAGAACACTGTCGCCTTGGCAGATGATTAGAGAATGGCTCTAAGGAACAAAGACAGTGCGATGAACAAAATGTCCAGATGTCGAACGAGAAATCTGGCGCCAGTACGGCAGAGAGTGTGATTGTGAGTTCCGTACGAATAGGACTCTAATGAGGCCGTGGGCAGAATTTTGTGGCCTGCCAATGATAAGTGACGAGGGGCATGTTGTGGACCCACCCCTGGTGTTTAAAAGGGTCTTTTTTAGCAGAGAAGAGACCAGAAGAGCTTAGAGAACAGAGGGAGGAGACTAGGGAGGCCAAGAGACGTTTGTGACCTGCCAATAAGAAGGGACGAGGGGCGTATTGTGAACACACCCCTGGTGTTTAAAAGGGTTCTTTTTGGAGAAAAAGGAGAAAAAGAGACGAGAGAGAGAGAGGAACCCGGCCTTGGATGGAGAAAAGGGAAAAGCCCTGCCCTGGATGGAGAAAGGATGAGAGGAGAGCCCTGGTTGGAACGAACGGGAAGAGAGCGCGAAAGAAAAGGTTTTAGTCCGAGATTGGAGTGGAAAGGCGATGAACGCCGGTGGCGTTCAGAAAAGAATATAGACTGACTGCACCGGCTTGGCCTATGGACTGAATTCTATTGCTTCATTAACAAATTGTTTAGCAAATAAACAATGCTTTTATTTTATATTAGACTGTAACAAATTTATTAATGGTCAGCTCTACACGACGTTACACTAGATATAAAATTTTTGATCTTTGAAAAAAATTTCGACATGTCTTAAGTATACTTTTCTCTCATCTTAATAAATTAAGCAATTTTGCAATTTAAAAAAGGGTTTTATTTAGGTTTTTGGAAAGCTTTTATATGTGGCTAGAGGCTTTATCCACAGCTCACATAGAACAAAAAAAATGACCTAGAAATTTTATCTTTTCTCCACACTTAGAATCAAGCGAGAATGTTGAGGGTCGGAAATATAAATAAACTTTGTTTACAATATGTAGTATAAGATTCTCGGGTTCGAAAATCTTTCATTGCAGCTTTTCTGCTCGGAAAAAACGTTTGCATATTATAAAGTTCCCCAGTCAATAGTTCATCAAATTTGTGAAATAACTAATTTAAATTCTTAAAAATATTACTTTATTTCTAACCTTTTATACTAAAATTAAATAAAAATGGGGATATATACCAATTTCAATGTATGTTCTAAATATTCTATATATATTCTTAGTAAGCATATTCTATGTTGTACAACTATTCTATTATTATTTAATTACACTTATACTTTATATTTAATTGTTATTGAAATAGTTATTTCATAAATGTCGATTTTTCATAAAAAGTTCATTGTAATATCATTAATTATTTCTGTCCTGAAAAGTAAGTTAAGTGCCCAGTAGATGTAACGTCTAACCACCTCCTAGGAAAAAACCTCTTGATCAGATTTTTTTGTGACTAAATAATGCTTATAGGAGATGAGAACATTACATTTATCAAGTATTTTATCACAGAAAAGTGTATTTTAGCTTTGTGTCGGTTAAAGGGTTAATGCATTCAAATCGATCTAAATGCAATGTCTAAACTCGCATTAAGAAAAAGAAAGTAAAATTTCCATTAAATAAACATTAAACTCATGAATTTAAAATGGCCGTATACGGGAGCTTTAATACATGCGTTTGAAGAGGCAAAAACAATTGGGGGACGTGAACTGATTGGCTGGGAACGCGCGATTGCATATGTATGCGATCGTGACGTCACGAGAATGGAGTCTTTGTTTATTTTCCTTTTTCCCATTGTGATGCTCATGTTTATTTAAAGTGAATGCAAATGTAACATTGTTTTCATTGACTTCTATGTAGCCATGCATGTATACTTTCCCTTGTAATGTTACTGTTTGTATATAACTGAAAGCAAATAAAGATTTTTTTATATTTAATGTGATCACTTGGACCATTTTGTTAAATGACTTGATAAAACTTTCATGAAAGCTGATACTTCGTGATTGTGAACTTCAGGTTGAATCATGTATTCGCTGCAGCGTTTGTGGAATAATGGGCTAAATGAATGACGGTCACATGATAAGTGCAATCACGTGTTCTGAATTGAATTAAAAAAGGACATTAGACATGCACTTGCTCTATTTGCGAAACTTAAAAAGACAATTACAGTTTCATAAGTATGTACTTACGTACTGTCGCAACAATGCCAACGTTCAAAATAACTCGAAAAGTTGACAAACCCCGACTTCACGTGTGTCGTACGCGCTGAATCGGTAATCATGTGCTTCATTTCATATAATGTCGCCAATACGATTGCAATAACCGTAAGTACCCATAAATGGGTAAAAATGTCCAAATATATTAAGAATTTTCAAAAAGTTTTTCAAAATAAAAAAATCTTTTATTATGCGTTTATCCTTAAATCCAGTGCATTTTGTTTACCTATGGGCGTTATTACTGATAACAAATATCTATTTTTCAATTCCTACTATTAACTCACTTTCTCTTTATTTATTTGTTTATTTATCTTAGTGGGATTTTCAATCGTAAATAAAATTCATTTTTAAGCCCTCAATTAAGCTGAAATTTAATATACATGATTATTTTATATAACAATACAATAATTTAATTATAATTAACAAAAACTAATTGATTAAAACTAATTATTTAAAGAATTACAAATACAGCCACGTTGGCATCATTTTTGTCAACGTGTGTCAAAACTTGAAAAGGTGTTTTTTCTCATGTTTTAAACCATTCAGGCGAACTGAAATGTTATAGACGCGATTGTTTTGGATGACAATACGATACTTTAATGATAATTAATAAAAATTAACTACCACTTAATATTGTAATCCTGTCATATGTATATACATATTTATATTAATTGTAACTGTTTAATAAAAAGTAGATAAAATAAAATTTTTCTTCGTTGATCTTAGTAGGAATTGGCTTAAAAAAAATTTTTTATATTACTTGTTTAGAAGAAAATTTCTACTAAAAGAGCAAAACCCATGAGCCGATTGGTTGGAAACACGATTGCATTTAACAGGTGCCTATGATGTCACATGAATTCATAAACTAATTGGCGAAAAACACGTGATTAACGTTATCATGTGACTATGACGTCACATGAATTTAGTCCATTGATGGAGAGCGCGAGAGTTAAGAAATTAGACTATTGGTTTATTACGCCTACAGCTATTAATTATAATTTCTGAATTTTGTTACAATTTATTCAAACTATTGAACATTTCCATTCTACAGAATATGTCCTTTGTGAGGGAGAAAGCAAGCACAATCTTTCTTTCCAGTGTTTCAAAACGTACTGTCTATCCATTCTCTTGGGGTGGGGTGGTCGCTTCTTACACCTCAAATTATACTCAGGGTTCCGGCTAACAGGTGTGTAATCTAGCTATTGGACCTCGTAATTCTGAACCATATTCAAGTTGTGACGGGGCTTTAACGGAATTACTTCTATTAATCCTCTTGGGATTTCTTTGGGGCCAGAATGGCAATTCTTACCAACCAACCCAAGAAGAGAGCGTGGTTATGCAGATTAGGAATCGTATATATTGGAACGTTAGTATTCGCAAGGAGTGCTAGGTAAAGCTAAGTAAAGTGAGGTAAAGTTCTAGAAGAAGAGTGTTGAGTGAGAAGAGCAGTCTTGCCTTAGCCAGAGCAAGACAGATTGAAGGATAAATTGATGATTTACGGACCGTAGCTGTTCACTAAGGAAATAGTGGTAAGCTTGTTTGTTTAAGCTTTAAGAATAGAGCGGATACTATTAAGTTAGGAAATATATAAATATAGAATCAGTGGTTAACTGCGTTATTTATCAGAATTACTGTTTGCGTCGCATCACTCCTGATCATAAGCCTCCAAGTCTAGTGTTGTTGTATTGCATATAAATTAAGATCATAATAAACTGATTTTATTATGGCAGAGTTTAGTGGTCCATATTTCAATCCCTCAGACATAGGTCGCGTGGATGATGATGAGAGGATACCCCAAGGCGCTGGATCTCACAAGGGTCCCTAACCCAGGGGATATCACAAAGTGATGAGGATGACTCCCGAACTGACTTACCCTTTCCAAACTGCCACACCACTTCAATGGGAGGACTTCGATCCACGACAGATTTAACATGTATCAGCCCCTCTACACGGCTGGTTTTCAGTAGAACTTGGTCTCGATCTCATGACACACAGTCGACCAGCTCGTTACAGCAGCCGCTAGGCTACGTGGTATGGAAGTTAAGAGAAAGCAGCTAAATTGCAGTGTTTAAGACTTAAAAAACGCCAATACTGAAAATAGACAATGACCAGGGCTTCTTTTGCCTTTTTTTTCGTTTGGTAAATTTCTTAAATATTTATGGCTAAACGACAACCGTCATCCCGCTACTGCACCGCGCGTGGCACACATGCGCTTCTTGTCTCCGCACAATTGTTCCAAGTTACGAGGTTCGTTACTAACAGGCCTCTTATACTTCTAGAAGCGACATAAATTCATATAAAACCAAACAAATCTAAAGCTGATTTCATTGTGCTCTGTTAAAGAAAGAAGAGATAAGATTTTATTGAACAAGTATATATGTGCAAAAACGGTATACTGAATTTAATACTGCATTTGATTATACAAAATGAATTACACATCGAAATTATTCTATTGATAAATATTAAAATTTAACTTGGAAAGTGTTTTATTAAGTTTAAAAGTCACCTTTAACCCATATATTCAAAGTTTTTGGGAACGACTTTTCCTTAAAAGTTTTTTTTCTGGGAGTTTCTTTTTTTACAATGCTAAGTTTCACCTTGTATTAAAGAATTTAAGACTTCCGGAGAGAAAAGCTACTGATCTGGAATAAACAAGGAATGTTCTAATACCCCAGGAAAAATCTTTTGCGAAGAAGGAAATTCTTTCGTCCAATCAAAATTCTTTCGGCTTCTAAATAAAACAAGAGACACAAGTGACTACCCAAAGTTGTTTAATTTCAAAATTTCCAAGAATAAACGTTTACTAGTTTCTTTCTTGTGTTTTCACATGTAAGGAAATCTAGAGATGTAATTCTTTATAGAGTTTATTTAAAAAAAAAAAACTTTGCATACATTTATCAAGCGATGTTTTTAATAAAATATGCTACCACTTTCTTGTTACATATACAGCTTGAGTATATATATATATATATATATATATATATATATATATATATATATATATATATATATATAATATATATATATATATATATTATACATATATTATATATATATAATATATATACACTGCTGGACAATTGCTAAGGACGGATAACACTATCATCCAAAGCAACCACAAAATGAAAGGAAGCAAAATGTGGAAAATTAGAATAGGTGCGGGATATTAGTAAGAAGAAGTATGAGTATGCAAATTTTTTTCCACGTCTGTTCATCACGTGATAGCGTTCATAAGAGCTTTAAAGGTTTTGACGCGTGTGGACAGTTGTTGTTTCGAGTCAAAGTTTTACAGGAAAGATTTAATAGACGAACTTAAAATTTTTGGCATGTCTTCCTGACATCACATAGATGATTTTATGCGTGGCCGAATTATTGGAAAGATCGAAGAAGGGCGTAAGATAACAGATGTTGCCAGGGAGTTCGATATCGCTCACAGCGTTGTTTCACGGCTGTGGAAGTCATTTAAAACTACTGGAATGTGTAGTAGACGGCACGGGGGAGGTCGTGTTAGAAGTACGACGCCTGCAGAAGACAGATATATCGTCCTATCAGCAAAAAGGAACAGGCGCACCACAGCTCAGCAGGTGGTAAATCAGTTTCTTGCTGCCTCAGGAAAGCAGATCTCCCGAAAAACTGTTGCAAGACGTTTGAGGGAAGGAGGACTATACGCACGCAGACCTGTTGTGTGTGTCCCATTGACCAGACAGCACCGTACTGCCCGTTTGCAATGGTGTCGTGAGCATCACAATTGGACTAAACAGGACTGGGCATGCGTACTATTCTCAGATGAGAGTAGGTTCAATCTGTCATCGGATTGTAGACGCCAACTGATCTGGCGCGAGAGTGGTACTGCTTATCGTCCAGAAAATATCCAGGAAAAGGACCGATATCCGACATGCAGTATCATGGTGTCGGCCGGCATCATGATCAATGGCCGCACGTGCCTACATGTTGTTGCGAATGGGACTATGACGGGCCAACGATACATTGATGAAGTTCTACTTCCTCATGTTCGTCTTTTCCGTGGTGCTGTCGGGGAAACATTTGTTTTTATGGACGACAACGCAACATGTCATCGAACACTCGCTGTTCAGGATTGTCTAGACAGCGAGGGTATTCAACGTTTCGTATGGCCAGCTCGTTCTCCAGATCTAAACCCCATTGAAAATGTGTGGGATGCTTTGGGGAGGCAAGTTGCTGGTCGAAACTATCCTCCGACAAACAAGAACACCCTCATCCGTGCACTCACAGAGGATTGGGATAAATTGCCTCAACAGCTGCTGGATAATGTTGTGCAAAGTATGGTACGACGTGTGGAATGTTGCATCACACTCCACGGTGGACATATCCTGTACTGATACCTTTCTTTTAAGGTGCCTGCTGACTTTTAGATGCATTTTTCCATTTCTCCGTACGCAGATCAAATGAACATTTTTTTTTCTTTCAAATCTTTCACAGCTTTTGTACTTTCCAGAACAATAAATATTCTTTATTCTAATGTCTGAACAGTGTGGCAACTATATTTTATCCTACTAGGCCTCATGTCTCGCTTAATGTTATGCTACATAGCAATTTGTGATCCGTCCTTAGCAATTGTCCAGCAGTGTATATATATAATATATATATATAATATATGTATATATAATATAATATATATATAATATATATATATAATATATAAAGAAATATGTATTATACATAAAAAATAAGAAATAATAGATAAAGAACATAACAAGAAATAGCATAATAAAAATATAAAACCTGAACATGAAGAACAAAATTATAGAGAAATAAAAAAAAAAAAGAAACTACAAAAAGAAGAACCTAGCGAGTCAGAAAGCAATTTCGGACTTAGGACCGAATAAGTGGGGTTAAACTTGTTTGAAGGCGCCAACCTTCCCCCTTTGCAACTCGGTAGAAAAACCAAATAAAATAAAATAAACAAAACTTCAGAGTTTGGATAACTCAGAGAGTATGAAAAAACCACTCATTACTATTATGTAACAAACTCTCCCAAACTCTTAATGCAGAAAAATCACAAAATAATTACGTAAGAAAAGTAGAAAAATGCTAAAACAATTACATAAGAAAAGTATCTTTCAAGAAATAATTTAACAAAATTTCTTTACTCAGAGCTTTTACGAGGAGAATCAAGCGTCTTGACATTAATGAAAATCGATTATTCACCAAGTTAAAAAATTCGAAAATACATAAACACATCTTTTGAGCTGACTTTTAAACCAGCCAGCAAAGACAGGTATAAAAAGACGACAATCAAATACGGTAGAATTTGAATTGGTTGATTGTCAAAAATGTAAGTTTGCTAGGCTCTAATTTGGTTGGTTGTCAACAATGTGTAAGATGTTCAAGATGTGTGTGGAAAAAATGTAAACTGTGATATGAGTGTTATGATATAATCTTCACAGCAAGACCACTAACATGCTGACTTTGAAATCCTATTGTTGTGTGGTGGTTTTGGAATTCGAAGTAGCAAGACGGTTAATGTATTTGTGATGAATATAAGTTCTTAAGAAATTAAAAGTTTATTCATGATCTAAACAACATTGAAAAAATTGTTTTATATTATTGTATTTATCTATTTTGTGGGTAGTTAAGTTATCATTTCTAAATAAAAAATTCAAAATGATATTTCTGTAAATTGATATATGCAAATTACTATTCCATACGGGAATTTTAATTATATGAACTTAAACGAATCTCTTTTGTCAAAAATGTTACTGACTACATTATTGTTAATAAGATGCAAGTCTAAATCCAAGAATTCCACCATATTAGAGTTGAAGTTAGTTTTAAGGAGCTTGAGATAATCAGGGTAGAACGTAATATTTGGTTTGTATTCACTATTTTTACCAAAAATTATTATATCATCTATATAACGATAAATTAAGTAAGAATCATTTACAACATAATCTATTTCAAAAAAATGTAAATATAGGTTCGCTAAACAATTACTAGCTGGACCACCCTGAGGTAATTCTTTGATCTGTTTATAAAGATTCTGATCAAATGCAATGAAATTTTCTTTTAATACGAGGTTAACAAGAATATCAAATTTATCTTTTTTCATTGAAGTATATAATTCACACACACACACACACACACATATTTATCATAAATTAACTGTAGAACCTTAATCATATCGTCAATATCTATAGAATTAAAAAGGTCCTCGAAATCAAAGCCATGCATGGAAAAAATTAACATATCCTTAGTAACTCTAGCAATCTCTAAGCTATTTTTAATTATTGCCGTGTTTTGTAAAATATTGTAAAATTAATATGTAATTATGTATTAATTAATGTATTAATTATGTATTAATTATTGTAATATTAATATGTAATTTTAATAATATGTAATTATTAAAATTAATATGTATAATTATATGTAATATGTAATTTTGTAAAATTATTGCCGTGTTTTGCACCTATATATATATATATATATATGCTCAAGTTGAATTTGAAGTTCTAAAAAGCTTTCAAGTTGATAAGAAGAAAACCCTGAAGTAATTTAACCAGTTAACTGTGATTGATGTGCATACTCGTCATGGAAATGTTGCAGGACTTTGTGCCATGCCGAGTATACTCGTCAAGCGTAAAAAGTAGAAACCATTGGCTATTTAAATTGTAGCTTTTGAGACAAACAAAACATATTCTCAAATTTCAAGATGTTTAGAATATTTTTGAGGCCAGGCCGGAGTAAAATAAATAAATAAAAAATATGAAATATTTAAGATGTGGAACTCACATGCGTTCCCATATCCACCGACTAAAACAAAGTATAAGTTCGCATAACGTATTTATGTATATGCTATCATAATATTTTTAGATATTAGTCTAAAAGAGGCAAAGGCAAAAGTCAGAAAATTCATTTATTATGGGGTTCCTTCAGGTACGGTCAACCATGGGATAAATGCGTGACGCCGAATAGGTGCTGAACCCATTGATAGCTACTAGCCCGAAGTTACATAGCTATCGAGTGGTGTAAACGCCAATTGTTTGATGTTAGAGCCATATGCTGTCATTAGAATGATGGCCCAATGCCGTGCTACCTAAAGAACAGTTATTGTGGGAATAGCAAGGATGCTTTCTGGTAAGAGGACTTTAGTGGCGTAACTTTTGGGCCCAATTGCGAAGTCAGGTTTTGGGCCTCCAAGTTGGACTTTACAAAAGGCTGGTACTTGGTGGCAGACAGGCTTTGGGGACCCCTAGGATCCTGGCCAATGCGAGGGTTGTGGGGGTGTACGTTACGTCACTGGAGGACTGTGATCAACCCTACAGCCACAGGCGTGACATACACCCCCGCATTGCGGAGAGGGACAGGATTCTAGGGAGCCCAAAATCTATGAAACGATAGGATTTTGCAATCCTTTGTAAGATCTAGCTTGGGGCCCAAAACCTGACTTTGTAGTGGGGACGTAATATTCTCCATTACGCCACTGCCTACAGCACCTACTCCAGAACTTTCTCAGTGTCACGACGGATAGAAAATATTTTATCAGAAAAGAAGGAATTGTCCCTCAGAACGGAAATTTTGACGGTCACTATAATTCATAGATACCTATAAAAACTTACGGTCGGAAGGACCTTCAGCCTCATGAACCTGCGATTAAGCTAAATTATTTTCTAGCCCCGTACATAAACCCCCGTAAAATAAGTATACGAAATGAAATTGACAAATTTATAAAATAACTCCATCTTTTTTATCCAATATTTTAACTGCGCCACTTACTCTGTGATTGACGAGTATATTCGTCATCTCTCTACTTCCGTGACACACTTAGTAGTACGCTTTCAAACGGGAGCGTCACAATTAACTGATTAACCTAAGACTTATATTAAGTTATTTTAGTTTTCTGTTTGAACCCCTTTGCAACTACTTGGTGTAAGTTTTCAGCTCTGATTGCTTTAATCAAGAATAGTATCTCAATATTCAGCTCGAAAACGAAAAACCGAAATTTTATTTTACTGAAAAAATATTTCGTCCATACTGAGGGGGACGGGGTACTTTCTGTCCCCCTTACGGCGGATGAAAACCAATAGTACAAATTATGCAACTGTTCAGACCTGTAGCGCACACAAGAATTTTTCAAGGGAAGGGGGGAGTCTAGGGTCGAAAGTACACCATTCTCGCGTATCATGTTCCAATACGCTGGCCAACATATTTTTTTTTAATTTGTTGATTTTCGGGAACAAAAAGAACAATAAAAAATTAATTGTTGGATAGATTATTAGTATGAATTAACAAAATAAATTATTAAAAACGCATACTTAATTAAATTTTGCGTCTATGTTTATAGGATTATAATCAATCGGGAAAAAAAATCAAGAGCTTTGGGGGTCTTGAGAACCCCCGTTTGTGTGCGCTACTGGTTCAGACTCATTGCTCAAATAATTAACTGTAATTTACGTGTATTATGTAGTTCTATTTTTTTCAATATATTGTAAGCAGGAAAAATTAAATTTCAAGTCTTCAGCTCTGCATTTTAATTTGCAGTTTAATTTAGAGCCTTGGAACAATGTTCCTAAACACCTTTTCCTCTACAATGCACTGAATTTTTTATTCCTACTTTGCTTCTGCACCTTGACGGAGCCACATACAATTGTCCATGAGTAAATATTATTTCATTCGTTGTTACTCATAAACCGACTTTTTAAAATCTATGCCCCTGTGATTTAGTAAGAGTCATTGCAAGTGCCAATCTTACAGGGAATAGCGTACGTTTCAGTACGAATGGTGCACCCAAGTCTCCTCGAGTGTCCAGTGTGATTCTTGATATGCATACACAAGTTCTCCTTTCTTATCTCCTGGTGAAATTTCACATCGCAGTATATTGTTCTGAATAGTTTTCACAACTTATTTCGTGTCATTACTCACAGTCCATCAGTAATACATAAATTTTTTAATAGCAAGACGATACAGACTAATTTTTTAACAGCAACCCTAATATTGAAACGAACTTACTGCCTTTTTATTATTGTTCTCGTGCATGATATAAGGAAATAAATTTATTACATCTCTCTCATCACAACAAATATATAGAGATAAGTCTTGAGGATGACTAAAAAATTATCTTTAAGAATTTAAGCTCTAATAAAGTCGGTTAATTTACCGTAAAATCCGGCATATAACGTGTACCGGTACTCTTTCAAGTTACATTTTTTTTAAAAATTTACTGGTATATTTGCCATACCACGAGCATCCTCTTTTTTACGAAAGAACCCGAAATGTATTTGTGCAGTGCTCTTATGTTTTGAAGTTATTTATTCGAGATATTATCCCACGCTTTTGAAGGTATAGTATACTTCTAGAATTAGAATTCTTTCAATGCATTAGGTATGCCGTTCCATTGAAACAAACAGTATTTCGGTATAATTAGAAGTCTAATTTTTTTAAGCTCATCTCTTTATTTATATATTTGAAACTATCCTTTTTATACCCGGTATATAACACGTACCAGTAAATTTCGACCTTATTTTTGTGTTCAAAGTGTGCGTTATACGCCAGATTTTACGGGAAGCGGTGATTTATCTCGAATTTTGCATTTTGTGTGTGTATGAAACAACCTCATCACAAATGTTCGCTCATTTCCTTTAATTCCAATGAAATGTACGGTTAAAGAGAAGGTGTTGCTTTTGAAGCAATATTCCTTTATATCTGAGGAAGCTTTTCTATGATCGTAAAGAACATTTCTAAATGAAAAACATCATTAAGGAGGGGGGAAGGTCATTAAGTAACAGTAGTTTTTTTTTTCATCCTTTTTTTGTTATAACCGGTTGAGCTTTTAAGAGCTTTTTTTCCACGAATTCAACTGAAGGGGTGTGGCTTTCTTGCAAAACAAGAATTGAAATAATAAACTGAATGTAAATCTCCTGTTTTCTTAGACTAAATACTAATTTTTCTTAAATTTTTTGAAAATACTTTTTTAAATTAGAAGATTTTCTTTTGTATATTCGGTAGATTCAGCCCTCTAAGAAATATCACATTTTATGAATTCTATAAATTGTGTAATAAATTAGAATCTCTTTGGGAAGTTCTTTTTATGGTAATATAATATTAGGTTGGGAAAAAAGAAATCTGTTATTTTTGCATGAAATTCAAGACTTTATTTAACATGCTTCGAATTGTCCGATTTGGGTCAAATATGCACCATTTTGTTGTATAATTTGTTGCCATTTTAAAGGTAGCTTCATAATGTCTCTCTCATAGAAGTCTTGGTCTTTTTTGGCGAAAATCTGTAACAACCGAGAGAGAGAGAGATTTTCCCAATCTTTTCTTGATTCCAATTTCTTATCACTCAGGAAGCTCTGAAATGCGGGAAAAGGTGGTAATCGCTTGGTTCCCGGTTCGGACATATGGTGAATGCATTCAAACTTCCCAACCAAGCTTCCAGAGTTTTTGGTGAGTCACTACAGACGTGTGTGAGCTGCCGTTGTCCTGATGGAACACAACACCTTTTCTGTTGACCAATTCTGGGTGTTTCTGGTCAATCGCTAGCTTCAAACGATCCAGCTGTTGACAGTAGAGATCTGAATTTAAAGTTTGGCCATACGGAAGCAACTCATAATAAATTATTCATTTCCTATCCCACCAAATACACAGTAGAACCTTCCTGGCCGTTAGTCCTGGTTTGGTCACCGTTTGAGCTGCATTACCGCGCTTTGACCACGATCATTTTCGCACAATATTGTCATCTGTGACCCGTTTCTCATCCCCAGTCACCATTTTGTGGTATAATTTGTTGCGTTTTTAAAGGTTGCTTCATGATGCCTCTCTTATAGAAGTCTTGGTCCTTATTAGCGAAAAACTCTAGTAATCTCCAATCTTCTCTAGATCCCAATTTCTTACCACTCAGGAAGTTTTGCAATGCAAGATAAGGGTGGTAATCGCTCGGTATCAGGTCCGGACTATATGGTGGATACATTAAAACTTCCCAACTAAGCTCCCAGAGCTTCTGGTGAGTCACACTACAGACGTGTGTGGCCTGGCGTTATTCTGATGGAACACAACACTTCTCCTTTTGGCCAATTCTGGCCGTTTCTGGTCAATCGCTATCTTCAAATGGTCCAGTTATTGACAGTAATGATCTGAATTTAGTGTTTGGCCATACGGAAGACACTCATAATAAATTATTCAATTCCAGTGCCACCAAATACACGGTAGAACTTTCCTGGTCACTAGTCCTAGTTTGGCCACCGTTTGAGCTGTTTCACTTCGCTTTGACCATGATCGTTTTGACACAATATTGTCGTATGTGGCCCATTTCTTATCCCCAGTTACTATCCATTTAAGAAATGGGTTGATTTCTTTCAGTTTGGCCAAGGCTTCGCAGATGGAAATTCGATCCATCATGTTTTTTGGTGTTAATTGGTGTGACAACCAAACACATTGTGCTTCTTTTTGACTCCAACTTTAAGCAAATGGTTTTAAACTGTTTTATGGTCGATCTTTAGCTTCTGGGTGATGCTACTACTAACATGGTGATCAACTTCGAATATTTCTGGGATTTTATCGACATTTTCGACGAAGGGCCTGCTTGTGCATGGTAACATCAAAAATGCCTCAACGGAATCGACGAAACGAAAATTGCACCTAATTAGCTGTTGCAGTATCGGCTCCATAAACACCACATTCCCAATTCCAGCCACCGGACTTGTATTTTCGTCTTTATCAAAGAAAAACAGTAAAATGTACCGAATTTTCTATTTGTTGACTTCCATTTTTAACACTCTGTAACTCTCAACTGAATGGACCAAACAAAATAACGTAAAAGAATTTTTTTTAATGTGAAATGTCACCTTGACAACGAGCACAAATTTGAAATTGTTTGATCGATACTTCACGAGATATCGACACAACAGCCATCTACCGAAAAAAATAATGGATTTCTTTTTCCCCAACCTTATATTATGTATTAAGTATGGTGAAAATTTAAATTCTGTGTATTTGTATTTTATGCTCCGTTCATCACCATTTTTTACTGTAAAATATGCGAAGAACAATTAATACATGACATTTTATGTATTATAAATATTTTTACAACTTTTTTAAGTGCCCAATCTGTGTACATCATGAAAAACTATACTAAATCTTTTTTCTTCTATATTTATGTTTTTTTGTCAAAATTGCTTAGTTAAAATTGTGTGTGTGCGTGTCTTGCGGACAGACCACTCTGCTGTAAACGGCGTCGAATGGTACGCGCAGACACTGAATGATGCGTTACAGACTCAATATGCTGTGTTACTGTTCGTGATGTGACTGTGCGATCCGTCACTACCATGCGCACAATTTGCCTGTCCTCACGTGAAATGGTGCACTGAGGTCGATGCAATCGACTACGTCGGTCCATCGTACCCTCCCGCATCCAACGGTCACATATCCGCATTACAGTTGTTTGGTTTCGTCCAACACGACTACCGGTTTCCCTGAAAGATGATCCACAATCTCGGAAGGTCACTATCCTTCCTCTGTAGAACTCGGATACTTGATCAAAAGCTGATCGCTGTTTTTTACGAGACATAACTGACTGGTTTTAGAAAAACCACAAGAAAATCACAATTGCCGAACTTGAAATCATCGAAATCTCCAAGCCTTAAATAGCGCTTTGAGATGGCACCACAGGCGCGCGTGATGTGTGCCCGCGCTGAAATTCTAATCATTTGCATATCTCACCTCCGCTAATACATGTTGTAAATTTCATGTTATTTGCATGCTTCCTTCAGGGTGTTGCATTTACGGTGGCCAGCAGTGTATTTTGTTTGTTTAATTTCAATAAATTAATATAATTTTTGTTAAAAAAATAATCTTTTGTTTTCGACTTTTCATTATACTCGCCCCCCTTGTACAGGTGTCCCACCCCTCAAGGGGGGCGCGTCGCACAGTTTGAAAAACGCTGCGTTAAAGTCGTATAGTAGCTTTAGCGTCAAAGTATATTATTATTGTTGAATTTAATGCATTGTTTTTGGATGGGGGGTGGGGGCGATGAAAATTATGATTGTATATTGGGTCGCAAATATTGAAAGTTTGAGAAGCATTGTTCTACATATAAATTGATCTTTATGTACATAATGTTACAGTTTACAGCCATCAATATTGATTTCGTTTGTTTCAGCAAGCCATGGATTGAATTAAACCGTTCTCAGTGTGATTAAATGTATAAAACACTTTTTTTTAAATCTTAATTATTTTTAAGATTATTGATTTGAAATTTTAACTCATTTTTTGCGAAAGTCCTCCACTATATTTCACTTCAACAATCCCACGCATCAAATCGAAGAAACATGAAATCATTAATTCTAAGATTCTATAAGCGATATTCGACTTATCTTTTCAGATACAGTCACGCTTTTATCAAAAACTGTCTGAACTGAACACGAAATCAAAAAACAAATGTATTTCAATGTACCCTAAGGTTGTGGCGGGATATCAACACATCGAACAATATTGATTTAAATTCATTGTTTATTGTTTCCAGAATCACGATTTTTGGAACATTGAAAACCGTAATATAAATGGAATCATATGATGTGCCTTGACTATCTGACGCACACTTTTATGTTTAACAATAGTGTGTTCAAGATTATAATATATTGAGTAAAACTTTTTAAATTATACTGAGTGCAGATATCGCCAACTTGGCGAATTAAGTTTTTATTTCCATATTAGATGGGCATATCTTTGATGATTGTAGGTTGTTGTTACAACCAGAATGCAAGGGGAAGGATCTTTTGTTGTTCTTGAAATTAACTAAAATATTGTTCATAAACATTTAAAGACATTGTACATTGTACATTGTATTTGAAACAATAATTTAAAAATTATATTGTTATGAATTTTGTGTAAAGTAGCGTAAATAATTTGTGTTAGGATGTGTAATGCATTTACATTACTCTATGTTATATTTATTTTATGTTAAAATTGTAATATTCGCAAGTAACGCCGTCCCTTACGTTATAATACCGATATTCACTGGGAACTTGGCGAAATCTTGGTGATAGAGCCAAGCTAAAGCTAGAGAGGAAAAAATCATATTTCCAGAACTATCCTGCTGTTTGAAACGTGGTGGTACAAAATATGTACCACCTATTTTTTATAACTTTGGACATCCTTTATTTGAAAAAATGTTTAATATTATTAATATGTACCAGTGTTTATTTAATAATTATAGTTCTGTCAGTTTTATCTAAAATATTTGTAATTATTTCCCTCAAATCCATTATTTTTGTCAAATGTTCAGCACATGGAAGAGTTAACAAGTTCTTTAGATTTGCTATCTAAAGAGAAATTGAAGACAACTTCATCAAGCGATTACTTGGAACGTAATATGTTATCAGAAAATAAACGCAAAATTGGCAATAGGGCACAATATGAAATCTGGGCTGAATTGATGTGCAAGAGGCATATTGGCGAATTTGGCATTTTTTGGCGACTTGTAAAATAAACAAACTATCCTAAGGGTTGCCAAAATGCTAGTTTCATAATACGAATATACAAAATCAAATACTAAACTAAATCTTAAAAAATATGTTTACGATAATTGAATATTATCGAACTAAAAATTATTAAACTAGGGGAGAAATTTATAAAGTGTTTTATTTTAACCCAATAATTTAAACTAGCCGTTCTTCGCACAGATTGATTGAAAAATATGACAATCAGAACGGAAGGATAAAAAAAATTTTACTGATGACAAAATTTAATTAATATTTTGAATAATTTTATGTGAATTGCAAATTATATACAATATATGGAAAGAACGCGTTAACAAATAAACTAGCAAAATTAAATAAATATGAATTACACGGTATTTCCTGAATTCATCTGTGAGTGGCCATATGTGGCTGTTATTTATGTCAAATAAATAAATATTTCTTTACGCTCCTGTGAAGGACGATTTTCCCAAAACGCAATGATGCAACAAAAGAAACATGCCTGCCAAATTTCATATCTATAGGTCTAATAGTTCCGAAGATCTCACGATGAGTGAGCGCGAGTCACTTTTCGCCAATATTTTTCTGTATTTATAAAGAGAGAAAAGAGATATTTATACGCGTGCCTCTGCAACTCCCTTTGGGAATCTCGATTTCCGCATACCCTGATCTTAGCAGACATCTGCTCAACAAAAGAAACATGCGTATCAAATCTCAAGTCTAAAGGCTTAATAATATCTAAGATCGCATGATAAATGAGTGAGTATGCAGATTTTCTTCTGTATATTAATAACTGTAATTAAACCATAAATTAAATAGTGCCAACTTAACCTAGAAATTCGCAGAAGAGCGGGCATGCGCAAATAGGATATGAGAGTGGCGCTGATGTCGATGTGTAAAGTGCAAAAAACAGTCGGTATGATTAGAAGGGTAGTTGTTGAGTGGCTTTAAAGTGAAGAGTTTTGTTTCCATAGCCCTAAAGAAGATTTTCGAAAAGTGACTAGCGGTCGTGGATTAAAATCGAGATTACCGGTGACAAAAATGCAGCAGGATATTATCGAGGGTTACTGGAAACTTATGGCGAAAATGAATTAAGGTATCCAACTACATCCGGAACCGTGATTTAAAAAAAAACATATAAATGGATTATTTTTATATTTTGTGTCATTTAGATTGGAATATATGTATAAAATTGTTTTAAGAACATTATGACAAAAAAGTTATTTAAATACAATATTTTGGCAAAAAAATTAACTTAGAATAATTTTTTTCGAAACGTTCTTCTTTTATACAAAATGCTTCAACAATAATAATATTCTGCTTATATAAAGTCAAGACTTCTCCGGAGAATTTGAACTAGGATCTCTTTGAAAAATTCACATTATTTTCAGAGTAACCACCAATTGAAATAATGATCGGCGTTTTTTTTCTTTAAATTTCTCCCCTTTGTTCTCGCAAAATGTGGATAAATCCACTTCTAAGTTATATATTTCAAAAAATCTAGTCCAGCCTCTGTACAAAGGTCTGAGCTATATACAGGCAAAATATCATTTTAACAGAAGCAATTTTCATAAAAGGAGAATGTTTTGAAAATTTGTCATTCTATGTTTATTTTTAGTCAAAATATTGTACTTAAACAATTTTTATTGTAATAATATTCTTAAAACAATTTTTTTATACGTTTTCTAATCTAAATGACACTAAATGTCATAAATATTATCCATTTTTCCGCTTTTGCAAAATCTCGGTTCCGAACGTAGTCGGATACCTTAACTATGGCTTAAAGATTTTCATTCGGGTAGGAATGAACAAGCGTCAATCAAATGAATGGCGTCACCGAGGGTCGCCACGTCCACAGAAATTTCAATAGGAACCCGGTTGGGTGCAGGTTATGCTGATTGTGGTATACGACTGGGAGGGTGTAATTCTTACGCATGCTGTCAACGCAGGACAAACTGAAAATGCTGATTATTATTGTTGATTTCTACAGCACCTTCTGCGTCCAGCTATGCGGCGCAAACGTCCACGTTTATTGAAAAACAATCTCCCTATCGTGCTGCATGACAACGCTCGTTGCCATGTGTGACGGGGCTTTATCGCGCCTTTCACTAAAATCCTCTGGGGGAATCGTTGGGGCCAGAATGGCATTTCATTGCAACCAACTCAAGAAGAAAACGCGATATGCAGATTAGGAATGATTATATATATTGGAGCTCTAGCATTCGCGAAAGAGGCTAAGGGGACTTTTAGAATTCTTAAGAAGTATAATAAGAGTCATATAGAAGTGAGTTCGAAGGCAGAAGGTTGCCTGGTTGCCGGATCAAGTTGGATTATAGTAATGTATAGAAGTTATAAAGATTGTAGCTGTTCGCCGTGGAATGTCGGTAAGCGATATAATATTGAACTTTAATGATAGAACGGACTCTAGTTAGGTAAGAAATCGGCTATAAATACAGATTCGGTGGTTAATTTATTATAAAGATAGTGAGTATGATTTAATGCGCTATTTGCTAAGAATTGTTATTCAAGTCGTATCACTCCTGATCATTTCCCTCTAAGACTTGTGTTGCATTGCTTAATATAAATTGAGATAATAATAAACTAGTTTTAATATGGAAGCTTTGAGTGGTCATTCTTTTATTCCTACAAACTTATGTCACGTGGATGAAGAGATGATACCCCCAGCCCGGGAGGTATCACACATGTAGCAAACAATGTAATTCTCCTATTGAAATGGTGGCAATGTGAAATCTTGGTACACCCTCCCCACTCACCTGACAGGAATCCTTGTGACTTCGTTCTGTTTCTGAAATTGAAAGAACCTTTCCGAGGCCAGTGATTTCATGACTTTTATCTGTACGCCGTACAGTAGGGCGCCCTATAGCTGACATCAACAACGAACACCTTGCCAATGGTCTTCAACGGCTTTTCGACATTTGGCAAGTTATAAGCTTTACTGTTGATGACCTAGCAGGGAGGTAATGCAATAGTAAATTCAATAAAAAAATTATTTATATTTATGTTGCCATTACTTAATTTACAGTCCTCGTGTATAAGTAAAGCAATATAGCGAATATTATTCCTATTGAATTCGCATCACATTTGAATTTATCTTTCTTCCTTCATGTTGTTATTTTAATCCAGCGTTTCTCAATCTGTGGGGTGCACCCTAGAGGGGAGGGATGAATTAATGAGAGGGACGCGAGCATATTGAAAAATCGAAAACAAAAGATAATTTTTTTAAAAAAATATTTATTTACTGAAAGTAAACAAACAAATACATTCCAAAAAGAAAATACACATTTACATTGACATAACAGACTTATAAATGTATCAATACTGCACAATGTATTTTCAATTTTTTTAACAATATTCAGTTAAGAACAACATGTCCATTACCAATGACCTGATAGGCTTGCCAAATTAACACTTATTTTGATAATTTGTACGGTTTAAATTCAATTACTTTACTGCCAATTTAAAGTTATGTGATTCGCTCCCCCAATGCCAGCATATTCCAAGAAGGCACGTGTATGTGATATATTGAGGGGCGGGGGAATTCACAATAAGCAAATTCTTTGAAATAAGTAAATCCTTCTCAAACACTGACTAAGTAATTTTATTGAATTTCAAACCTTTTAGAATTTTTTTATGAATAACAGTGCCCAGAAAAGATCGTACTTCGGAAAGACGTGTATATACGTCCGGGACAATTGACACTTTTAATGAGCAAGACGTTTATATACACCGGTGACTCTTCAGAGGTTAAAGTCGTATTGTAGCTTTTGCTTTAAAGTATAGTATCATTGAATTCACTACATTGTTATTGTGTGGAAAGGGGGCGCGGTGAAAACTCTTATTTAATATTGGGTCGCAAGCATTGAAAGTTTGAGGAGCACTGTTTTAATCGAAAATACGATAGCAAAAAATACCGAACACTAACGGAATCAACTTATTTTTAAAGGGTTTATAAAAAGAAATTCTTTCGTCATATTATCGGTATGTGTAAAATGAACAGAAAACCGAAAAAATAATTCGCCGCTACTAAAGCGAAACATTTGCCAACGTACAATTCGTTTAAATATCCTTTAAAAAAATATAGTGTGTTTCTTTAGGCATATTCTCAAAAAGAATTTTATTAAATTAAAAAAAAGGCCAACATTTTTTTTTCTTCAACAAAACTGGTTCGCTTGGTGTAGCACTTTTGAGAGGGGTACTGCCAGCTTAGGTGCCACCCTCTTCACCTGACCATGGTTCAAAATTACTAAGCCTGTTGCCAATAGCTCTTATGTTGCTTTATAGTATACGACTTTAATAAAAAAAAAATTCTCACTTTCTCTCTCAATAAGACTGAACTAATTTGAAGGTTGCATTTCCGTTTCTTAAGAGGAATTTTATGACTATTTGTGTTGTAATGATATTGCAATAACAAACTATGACTATGCCCTAAACCAATGGTAAAACAACTAATCATGTCAGTACGAATGACTAAACGCATTACTAATAGCTTTGTGTGGTAACAGTACAATACAATAAAAAAATGATTCTGAGGAATTGTATGTTTTCGTATTATATACAGACTAAAAATTTAAATGCAAAGATTTCTTCAACGTTACGAAAATCAAAGACAGTTGAGGTTAACAGAAGGATATTCTTTACGTTGCTGTTGTTAGAGCAATTTTCTTCTCAAAAATTGAATAAAACGGTATTTTTTAGGGAAAGAATTGTGGCTTGTGTGTAAATTATTTACAGCACTAAGATCAAGGGATTAAATTAGCAATTTCTTTTCATTTTACATATGAGATAGAGTTTAAAGATGCAATAAAACTTCAAAAGAAAAAAAAACTTCTTAAACAGTCAATCAATGTTTGATTGCTTTCTCAAAATTTCGTAAGTTTTTACTTGCTTTTATATTTTTCTCAAGAGAGTGGAGCTTATTACAATGAGTCGCCTGAGGTGTACTCTTTCTATTCTATTCAAGAAATATCTTTTTAAGAAAACTTTTTTTCTTTTATTCAAACATTTTATTAACGTTTTTTTTTCAAATTTCCATTTTCTTTCCCTCTTATCAGCGATTTTCCACCGATGTGTGACAACACATAGGTGGTACATCACAGGACGACCATAAATGTGCTTTGAAATTTATTGAAAAAAATCATAAAATCATATTTTTGATTAAATGAATTTTTAAACTTAAAAGGAAGAAGAGGATTTATTGAAACATGAAAATGATAGAAAACTCAAACAAAAGCGTTCAGAAATAGAGAATTCTCTCTCTCTCTCTCTCTTTCTTATTACTTTTAGAAGGGAAATAATTCCCAAATATAACAAAAAAAAACTAATATAAATGTTTTCAATGTCGTATCTGAGGTGAATTCAGTTTTCCTGCAAGTCAACTAAAAAGTAAATATCAATTACGGCAGTGCTTCTAGAAACTTTCAATATTTGCGACCCAATATTCAACCATAATTTTCGTCACGCCCCCTTCCTTACAATAACAATGTATTGAATTCAATAATACTGTACTTTGACACTAAAGTTACAATATATGGCTTTAACATCTTAAGTGCCACTGGCGTATATAAACGTTTCGCTCACCCAAAGCATTGATTACCTCGGACGTATTTATACGTCTTTCGAAAGCATGACCTTTTTTGTGCATCTCAATCCATAAAATTATTCCGAAGGCTTTGGATTCCAATAAAAGGAACTTGACAGTATTTGCGAGGGAGTTACTTATTTCAGAGGATTTGTTTATTTATTCCTTTCTTCCCTCCCCCTGGGCTGCATTAGCCCAGTGGTCAAGGTATCGGATCATGGCAGGCATGTCATGAGTTCGAACCCAGTACCACTAAAGATCCGCCGTGTAGGGCAGCAATGTACTTTAAATCTGTCGAGAGCTCGTCTCTTGTCATGGCTGGGGGAATCATCGAAATAAAGTACCTTTTGATAAACGGCTGAACTTTTCATTACTCCAAGTCATGAAACATATGTGTGTATGTTCTTGTCTTTATACCCACCTGCTTCGTTAGGTCTTTCATGATGTACGACTGTGTATATTGTTTTAAGGTATACGACTTCGTTCGGAACCGTGATTTTGAAAAAGCGTATAAATGGATAATACTTATGATATTTAGTGTCACTTAAATTAGAAAATGCATATAAAATTGTTTTAAGAATAGTATTACAATAAAAAATTATTTAAGTAGAATATTTTAACAAAAAATGAACATAGAACGACCCCTTTTCAAAATATTCTCCTGTGGTGAAAAATGCTTCTATTATAATACTATTTTGCCTGTATATAGCTCAAACCTCTGTACAGAGGTTCAACTAGAATTTTTGAAATATATAACTTAGAAGTGGGTTTATCCATGTTTTACGACCACAGAGGGGAGGAATTTTAAGAAAAAAACGCCGATAATTATTTCAAATGGTTGTAAGTCTGAAAATAATGTGATTTTTTTCAAAAATCATAGTTGAGCCTCTATACAGAGGTCCGAGTTATATACAGGCAAAATATTATTATAATAGAAGCATTTTTAACAAAAGGAGAACATTTTGAAAAAAGGTTTTTTTCTAAGTTAATTTTTTGCCGAAATATTGTATTTAAATTATTTTTTTTGTCAAAATGTTCTTAAAAAATTTTACACATGTATTCTAATCTAAGTGACACAAAATATCATGAAAATTATTCATTTTTGCGCCTTTTTAAAATCACGGTTCCGAACGTAGTCGGATACCTTAAAGTTATTAATACCTAAATCGTCACCTTAAGCTTCAGATTACATTTAAAAACATACTTAGAACCCTCCCCTCTTCATTCAAAACACACACACACACACACAAGTACTATAAAAAAAATTTAAGTCAGTTCCTACTTTGATCAACAAAGAAAAATTTTATTTTAGTTAATTAAATTTAATTAATGAATCTAAATATTTGAAAAAACTGTATCAAAACATCAAGTGACCTCCCCAACAAGTTTTAAAAATTGTATATGAAACCAAGAAAATTCGTTAGAAAAGCTTACTGGTGCCATCTGTTGGTACTAGCTCTAACTTCACCAGAAATAACGCAGAATAAATTTAAAATTAAAAGGTACAATTTAATTAATGAATTAATACTTGAAAAAACTATATTAACAACAAGTGTCATCCACTGCAAATTTAAAAAAATGTATTTGAACTTCACTGTATGAACAAAAAGTATTTTATTAACAATTGAAAATTTGAACAATATATATATTCATATATATATATATATATATATAGAGAGAGAGAGAGAGAGAGAGAGAATTAATAGTAGGAATTGAAAAAGGACAGGACATGAATTTTTAAAATGCAGATATTTTTAACTTTAACGCCCCCAAGCTCCTCTCCCTTTTGAAATCGATTTAAAAAAACCCGTTCTCAGTGGATCTCTACTTAACAAAAGAAATATTCTTGTAATATTTTAAGGGGCTGTACGTTTTCTAACTAAAAAATGTAAATTTGCATCCTATAGCGCACCTCCTGGGAGTAGATTTCCGTAAAACCTTTGCTAAGCGAATCTCTAATCAACAAAAGAAGCATGTCTGCTAAATTTCATGTCTGTCTAATAATTCAGAAACAGGGTTTACGAAAACTTTTTATGCTTTGATATTACGCAAAGATAGCTTTCATGACATGCAGAATGAGCTGATATTAAATCATCTACACTGAATCATACAATTATTCTTAAATATTTACTAAACTTAATTTATCCCTAGACAACGAATTCGATATTCAGTCGTTTCAAAGCATTTCGGAAATGGCGAATTAGGATGTCTTTTCCGAAACCGAATCGCTTCCGATGATGTAATTAATCTTTAATTAAACCTGAAGTAAGAGATTTCTTCGAAAAGTAATTTGGGTTAATGATCTAAAAGTAATTTTTAATTGTGTTTTCGTGCACAAAGCTCCTTCGCTATAAAAGTAATGGGGATTTTAACTTTAGTTTTTTTCCCCTCCTGCATACATGCGTTTCCAATTAAGCATTTATTTGTCAATGTAACTTTAAAAACTATAAACAAAAGCTGATGGCTTTAATAATGGATACCATTTAGAGTACTGAATTCTTAGTTCTTAAAAGTTTAACACAAAAAAAAAAAAAAGTTCTGGGCAGCACAATTAATTTCGAGAACAAAAGCAATAAAAACATTATTAGTTAAAGAAAAGTATTATAAAATACAAAAGATATCGGTTTCTTTCTCTTTTTAATCTTAATAACAAGCAGGACAGTTTTGATCGAATTTTTATTAAATAATTAATGTATTGTTACTGAAACAAATGTAATAGAAAACAAATTAATTCATTTTTTTTTTCATTAACTAGCATTCGTGCATTCAGCTTTTGAATGCATATCTTCATTTTGAAAGTTCCTATTCTAACAGGAAAATAAAAATGCGCATTAAATAGTTAAATTCATAAAGATGTGTTTCTTTTTAAAAGGCAAATTTTAAACGAAAATGAATAATAAATAATAACCAATAAGAAATTTACTTTTTACGAAAAGTGTTTGACTAAAACATCATTGTTGGCATCGGAAAAATTCGGTTTTTTCCTTCATTTATTATTAAGCAATTTATTTCGTCCAATCTTTTTAATCATTTTAACTTTTTATAGGGCCATACGTAGTTTACTTATCGCCAACTTCATTAATTTTTCAAAGTCGTTAGGATGCTATTTTAACACCTATGATTTGTACTGCATGATTTCGGCTAGCACCATTGATTTCTAGATTTTTCAAGTCGTAAATGCAAGGAATGACCTGCAAGTTTTTCTGAGCAGCAAGAAAACTATTCCAGATGATGTGCAATTAAATAAAGTTGGCGACTATATATCAACTTCACAAAAAAATTTTAAGGCGTGTCGGAAAACTAAAATCTTATTTTTTTTGACGTTTTGAGATTTTTACATTTTTAAATTGTATAGATTTTAACCTTTCTAAAAATACCTTACTTTAACCTCTAGGGTAATTAGAAGCCCTTAAAACCTATTTTTAAATAATCGTTGAAACTGGACCACGTCCATTTGAATGGCGAAAAATGTAAACAAATTACTTTGTTTTTGCTTAAAAGTTGAACGTCTATTATAAACCAAAATATGCTTCTTTTCTTGTAAATTGAGTCTATTTTTCCCTAGCCGATTAGAAGTGTTACTGCATACATTAAAATCAATTTATCTCAAAATGTAAATTTTGATGTTCGATGTACCTTTTCTAAGAAACTACTGTTAACAGGTATGCAAATTTGTTATGATATATTTATAATGATGGCTAATATAAACTAAAATGGGTTATTTGTAAAAAAAACTCAAAAAATGTTTTTACTTGAAAAATGGGTCATATTTCACTATGTTTGATAAAATATATTATAAATTATGAAAATTTTTTAATTAGCTAAAAGCTCAATTTCAGTATAATGAGAAAGGTATACTTTAATTGTATACAAAATTTCAAACATGTACATATAACAGATTTTGAGAAAAGGTACATCGAAAACAACTAATTTAACATTGTTGGTATAGAGGTTTCCAACTCCTCTTAAACCTTGCCGTTGGTGCTCTCTGTGTTGAACCACATGAGATGAGAATAAGATACGTATGTTGAATATGTAATATAGAGAAAAAATTATTGTTGGTAAAAAGGTACCTATATACCAAAAAGATATTCTATAGCAATGATAAACACTAAGTCGATCGCGACCATCATGCCATTTGGGAGTAACCCCCCATCACTAAGACCTAAGACGTGCTTACTAAAAGAAATATATTTATGGAACAACGACACCAACTAGAATGGAGAATCAGCTTTTCACAATTGATGTGGTAGTGTTTGCTTAAGCAAATGATTTGATAATCAGGCAGACGACATATGTGCCTTTAGTGGAAGCTTAACCCTTAATTTCCCACTGCTGCCTTTCTCCAACATATGATTTATTTTAATTTAACAGACTCGATATTTTTTTAATTACCAACAAATCACTTTTCTGAGAAAAAAAGATTACTGCAACGAAATACATGCTAATTATGTCACTAGATGGAAGTACATTTTTTCCAGAAATCACAACAATTATAAAAAATTCTGATGCCTCAAGAGCTGTGCTTTTGCTATAAAAAGAATCCATTATATTTTATGCTTCCTCTTGTTTATCGACGAAATAAATTACCAGGTAAGAAATCTAAACATGTTATGCTCATTTAAAAGTAATTTTGTTTTTCTAATGGAAAAAGTTTGAAAGAAATTTGATTTTAATTATATGTTGCAGGTCTGCAACATTGGTCTTTAGTTACCACTTTGACATGGCCAAAAAGAGTATATTAACCCAAGATGAAATTGATAGATATATGAATAATTCGAATGAATTAAGTGAGGATGGTCTCGAATATTATGATGATTATGTTGATTTTTACCTGATTGTGTGTCATCTAATGAAGATTCGGATAGCGACTGTGAAAATAGTATTGGTTCGCAGAATACAATTCAGAATATAAAAAAATCCGATGATGATAATAAACTAGATAGAAATATTTCAGTCAGAGAACCTTTTTTAAATTTAACTTTTAAGAATAATAAAACATTGTCAAAGAATTTTTTATGGAAAAATCAAAACATTTCATTGAATGAAGAAGTAATTAAATTCCATGAAGATGACACGCTCCCAAGAGAAGTTAAGAATTTGGAGTGCGAAAAGTGTAAAGTAGGATTTCGTTACAACAAAATCAATAACTGCTTTAAAAAAATTTCATTGTAGGTAATGCTAAAGTAATTTATAACAATGAATAATAAAGTCCTCATACAAAAAAAAGTTTTGTAATTTGCAGCACTACTGCCTAATGTTGCACTTCTGCAACAATGAAAAAAAAAATGACTGAAATTCAATTTAAAACAGCTTAATTTTTTTATCTATATATTTTTCCCTTTTATTATTACTTGAGAACTAGTTGATTTAATTTTTTCATAGAAATTTTAAAAATTGGGAAGTTAAGGGTGTGACAAATCTATACGGAACTTTATCACTAACCTTCTGAGACGTTTTTTTTAGGGAAATTTAATTCCCTACCTATTTCCAATCAACTCCAAAAAGAGGACAGGAATTCCTTATTATATGCAGATTAGATAAAGTATTAAAATCAAACGGAATAGTAAAGTGAGAGACAGTAGGAGAGGGAGATTGAAGCAGGAAGTTATAATAGTGAAGTTAGAGATTTATTATTGAAGATTTCTAGGTGGATAAATTAGGCACAGGAAGAGTTGAGATTCAGTGTGGTAAATATTGATTTATAATTAAAGTCTCATTAAAGTTTTATATTAGGAGTGAGATTAAAGTTAAATGTTCAGTAGGAACATTATTGAATATAATTCTGGGATCTCTTATTGCGGTAATCTCTGCGTGATCGATATTCTAATTGTTAATTAATTGGATCATTAAATATTTAAGTTAATATAAAGGAAAGTCCCTTTTAAACCTCAAAAAGCTATTTTGATTTATTTCTTATTAAAAGTCTTTGATTCTATTTGGGAAGGATAACCAAATAAAGAAAGTTATTTATAAAAAATTACTACTGGTTCTTTTTTGACTCAAAATTATTCTCGTTCTCAAAGTGAGATCCAAGGGGATCTTCACAAGGGTTAACATGTTCCCTGCCGCTGTGGGGAATAAAAGCAATCTGTTATGCCAGCCGTATAAAGGAATTTTTCCCCACACGCCGACTGAAAGAGATAGTATATGTTGACGATCAGCTCTTCCCGCGATTGCATGGTATTCGCTATTGAGATATCATCCCTCCTCTAGTGCTTCCACGGGTTTAGTCTCACGTTTTATAATGTCATGTCTAGGAATTGCAATATCGAAACAAAAGTTCAATACCGATATTCAGTATTTTTTAGCTCTTAATACCGGGATACCGATTTTAATACCGGTGGTAGAAATTTTAGAAAAAGATAGAAAACACACAGGAGTTCCTTTGTTTTATTTTTCAGTTTTATTTAAGAGCGTAAGTATCACAAAAAATAATTTGCAACTTATAAACTACAACAGTCTCTAAAGAATCACAGAAGAGGAAAAGAACAACTTATTTATTTAAATCACAAAAAATAGTTAAAATTAGTATTCAGTCTGTGGTACTATTACAAATTTTTAAATTGTGATCTTAAAAAAACAAATGTACTGCCATTAGGGCTGGAACGTAATTTTGTGCAAAAATTACTAACTGTCGAAAACGCTCTTTCGGTATCTAAGGTAGTTAGTTGGTGGTACAGTTAGCAATGCGCAATGAACTTGTTCCATGTATTTACTTCTAAATCCCTCATCTTCAAATAAATTGATTTCTCTTCGGATGGTTTTGGGTATAGCTGATTTCTGTATTGTATTTCGGATTGTTGAATTTTTTTTTAGTTATCGCTAATTCTAATTTTTGTTCAAGAGGCAATTCCTTTTCATTATCGACATTAGTGTCATCCTCATCTTCGATAATTATACCGAAATCTTCTGATGTGGATAGGTTTGTAGGTAAACAATTTTAAGAAAATTTACTATAAACTTGATCAAATTTGAATCGGTTAGTTTCTTTTCTTCTTTTTCTTTTTCAAGATCATTATTATTATTATGTAAATACCGTAAGACACTTTCTATTTCGGTATACCTTTCTTCTGTGCGATTTTTTTAATGTAATATATAATTCTTCAGATAGTGGTGTGTGCTGTTCTTTCAGTGACTGCAATATGAAATTTATTTTAGCATTATTGTTAATAAATTAGAATCTCTCCGGCATAATGTTTAGCTAGTTGTATTAGAAGTAGAGCTGATGCTGTTCTGGATATTAAATCGAATTCACGATTAGAAAAATTAATTTGCAGGTTTAAGTCGATCGTTGCTTTTTAGATTAAATTTTTCAGTTTCATTTATGGTTCCATCATTAGGAATAAACTGTTTCAACGTGTTTTAGGGTCTAGTATTAACATATGTTCTGTTTCTAGTAAATACCGAGAAAACGGTATTTAAATTTGTGAATACCGGTATTACAAAATTGGACAAATGGCTCAAAATACCGGTATTCGGTGCACCGGTATACCGGTATTGCAATCGCTAGTCATTTCATGCGATAGCGCGTGATATGACAACAACGGTAACGAACAAATTAAGTACATACATCGGTTTCAGATTCATCGGTTTACATATGTTCCCTGTTCGCTGCATTGAATGCGTCCTTGTTCCATGGTCTAGAAGTCGCTCAAGCATTCATCTTGACAACTTTGTGTTTTTGTAGTAAAACAAGTATTTTATAAAAAAAAAATTTAAGTCAAATCCTACATACATCAAAGAAAAATTTCATTTTAGCTACTTTTTATTAAATAGTTACAATTAATATTAATATGTATATACATAGGACAGAATCACAACATTAAGTGATAACTCATTTTTATTCACTATCATTAAAGCATCTTATTGTCATTCAAAACAATTGTGTACCCAAAATTTCTGTTCAACTGAATGCTTTAAAACGTGAGAAAAAAACCGTTTCAAGTTTTGACACAAGCTGCCAAAATGGTCGCTTAGTCACTAACGTGGCTGTATTTGTTCTTTAAATAATTAGTTTTAATTAATTAATTTTTATTAATTATAATTAAATTATTGTATTGTCATCCAAAATAATCATGTATATAAAATTTCAGCTCAATTGAGCGCTTTAAAGTATATTTTATTAACGATTGAAAATTTCACCGAAATAAATAAATAAACAAATAATTATATAGAGAGCGTGAGTTAATAGTAGGAATTGAAAAATAGTAATTTGTCATATTTTAAAAAAGGGGTACAATTTCAAAAACAAGTGTTAAGAAAAGAAAACATACAAGTTTAATATTTTAATACAGAATGGCCACACCTACCCTATTGGGGGGGTGACAGAAACACCTTAAAAATCTTCGAAATAGCCTATTCCCAGTGAAAGTCCGCCCATCCCTGTTCTATGGTATGGAGCTACGAAAAAGAATAATTTTAAAATTTAAAATTGCCACAAATGGAATGAATTTTCGAAAAAATCAAAAAAGACAATTTTGGTTAGTTGATTTTAGACTGAAAACAAAATTATTTTTCTGCAATATAAATAACTAAAAACTATAATTATTAATAAATGAGTACTGTGTCAGTACTGACTAGTATAATGTACATTGCAATATATCAAAAACCCCAACTCTCTCTTCCCGAACCGTCAAATCAGTCCGTTAGTAGGTGTCCTTTCCTTGCAATAAATTTTAAAAACTAATAAAGCACCTATTTTTCAATTCTTACTATTAGCTCAAACTCTCTATATATTTATTCATTTATCTTGGTGGAATTTTCAATCGTTAATAAATTACATTTTAAAGCGCTCAATTGAGCTGAAATTTTCTATACATGATTATTTTGGATGACAATACAGTGATTTTTAATTATAATTAATAAAAATTGATTGATTAAAATTAATTAATTAAAGAATTACAAATACAACCAAGTTGGCACCATTTTTGTGACTTAGCGATTCTTTTGGCGACTTGTGTCAAAACTTGAAATGGTTTTTTCTCACATTTTAAAACTCTCATTTGAGCTGAAATTTTCTATACACTATTGTTTTGGGTAAAAATACGATAATTTAATTATAATTAATTGACAGAAATTAATTATTTAAAGAATTACAGATACAGCCACGTTGGTTTCATTTTTACCGACTTGGGTCAAAACTTTAAAAGATTTTTTTCCCTCGCGTTTTAAAGCATTCAGTTAAACTGAAATTTTATAGACACAATTGTTTTGGATGACAATACAGTACTTTAATGATAATTAATAAAAATGAATTACCACTTAATGCTGTTATTCTGTCATATGTATATACATATTTATATTAGTTGTAACTATTTAATAAAAAGTAGCAAAAATAAAAATTTTCTTTGTTGATCTAAGTAGGAATTGACTTAAAAAAGTTCTTTTTTATAATGCTTGTTTACCATGAGAAAGCGCAAATACCTGTAATAAAGACTTGCGGTAGCACTTAACATAAAAATTAATTTTTTAATTTATTTTTCCCTTCAACTATAGAACAGTAAATATATTTTCTACAAAGAGAAGTTTTGAAGGGAAAATTTTTTTTCTATCTACCCTGATGTGCAGTTTGCAATGTCTCCCTTTGTATAAGTCTCTGTTTTCTGAAATTTCATGGAAAGTAATACGTATAAATTCTTAAATTTTTAAATATGCAAAATATATCTAATTTGTAATTTATTTGTAGATTTTAGTATTTGTAAATTACATTTTATAAATATCATGTAATGCTCTACAAAATGAAATGCAAAATATAAGGTATCGAACCTTTGAATATCTCCTAGTGGACGATGGAAAGCATACTTCACATTAAAAAATGTTCTTAAAAATCTACTTATAATTTTAGATAATAAACTAAATAAATTTCTTTTTCATTTCCTTCCTAATATTAGTTCACACTCTCCCTATATATATGTAAGGATAATTAAATTAGATTAAAAATTAAATTCCCTATCTATAGCACTTAACTCATATTTTTTTCATTTCAGCTTCAAGTTTTAAACTAATCACCCATTTATTTCTTCCGAACATATGGCCTAGCCAATAAACATGTCTAATTCCAGATTGTTAGATATAATAGCCCCAAATGTCAGCATTAACTTTCAAGTACCCTCATAAAAACCGCGATACTTACCTCATCGGTGTTTTTAGTGGTAAAACACTTAGATTTCACTTCGGCGTTCTTTATCTCTCTCCGCTCAGCGTCAGAGCTTATATAGATTTCATCAAATAAAGATACCTTTTAAAACTAAGTCTGATTCTGACTTCGAAAAACATGTCATATATATAAATCTTGTTCAAATTTTCAATTGTTAATAAAATACTTTTTTTATTCATCTACTCAAGTTCAAATACGTCTTTTTAAAACTTGTAGAGCATGACACATGATGTTAATACAGTTTTTTCAAATAAAGGGTGTTTTTTTAGAGGTATAGAACTTTAAATTGCAATAAAACAACGATGTATTATTCGATTGACATGAATTTTTTTTATTCGAAAGTTTATCTTGTGGCATTACATTTTAAATATGATTTCTGGCATATGACTGCCACGGCTGGCTCGGATGTAGTCCAATCTGGACGTCCAATTTGCGATGACTTTTTCCAACATTTGTGGCCGTATATCGGCAATAACACGGCGAATGTTGTCTTCCAAATGGTCAATCGTTTGTGGCTTATCCGCATAGACCAATGACTTTACATAGCCCCACAGAAAATATTCTAGCGGTGTTAAATCACAAGATCTTGGAGGCCAATTCAAAGGTCCAAAACGTGAAATTAGGCAGTCACCAAACGTGTCTTTCAATAAAACGATTGTGGCACGAGCTGTGTGACATGTTGCGCCGTCTTGTTGGAACCACAGCTCCTGGACATCGTGATTGTTCAATTCAGGAATGGAAAAGTTAGTAATCATGGCTCTATACCGATCACCATTGACTGTAACGTTGTGGCCTTCATCGTTTTTGAAGAAGGATTCCACCAGCCCATAAAGCGCACCAAACAGTCAGTTTTTCTGGATGTAACGGTGTTTCGACATACACTTGTGGATTAGCTTCACTCCAAATGCGGCAGTTTTGTTTGTTGACGTAGCCATTCAACCAGAAGAGCGCTTCATCGCTAAACAAAATTCGCTTATGAAAATCGGGAACAACGGCAATCTCGTTTTGGGCCCATTCGACGAATCTACACCTTGCTTGATGATCGTTTTGATGAATTGCCAAACCAAACTGAGAATAAATCACTTGACAGCTGTTAAATCGGTCGCCATCTTGGAAAGTGATGCCAACTTAAACTTCTATACCTGGAAAAAAACACTCTTTACTAATTCGTTGATTTTTTAATTAATGAATTAATAGTAAAAAGAAAAATAAGAGTCCAATACCATGTGTAAAAAAGAAAATTGCTCGTTGTGTCCAGGAGCACAATGGATAGCGCGTTGGACTTCTGATGCAAAGCTCGTCGGTTCGAACTTCACCTGGGATGGCCTAATTTCTGAGAATGTGATTTCTTTTTGACTATTCTATTTTATTAGAATAATTAAATTTAATTAATGAATAAATATAGGAACAAACAAAAATAATAGTCCAACACCCTATACACAAAGGAAAATGAAAAATTGCAAGGCAAATCGCTTTCTATTTTGCCACTTAATATTATGATTCTGTCATATGCATACACATATTTATATTAATTGTAACTATTTAATAAAAAGTAACTAAAATAAAAAATTTCTTTCTTGACCTAAGTATAGGAATTGACTTAATTTTTTTATATTACTTGTTATTAATCAATCTTAATTTCAAAATATTTTAACATAATACAACTATTAAAAAAGACTATAAAGGAATAACTGTATTCCTATGGCAACACAACCGATTATATGTAGTCACCCGTATGAGATGTTAATATTTTGAACAACAATTTTGTAGTGGTATATTTTTCGTTCCTCAATTCATCCATATAATATCTTATATATACTAAAAAGTGCAATCTTTAACATAATCACATTGCAAAACAGTTGTTAAAAATGCAAGCTGGATAAAAACCAACTAATTATATATACACTTCTATTCACCATTATTATAATTTAACCATATTCAATTAAATTACCTCATTGACTTTTGACATGTGGTATGCAGAAAATAAAATGTTTTTTCATTTTTAAAAAATGCTTGTTATTGCATATGTCCATAAACTTTATCTCAATATTACTGTTTTGTTATTTTTACATGAGTATCACCTTTGGTCTTTGAAACCGTTCTAAACGGCGGATGTGTATATCAATCACGTAAAGACGTCATGTCGTAATGTCCTTGCAAACAGGTAATGCTTTACCTGAGAAATCCACGCGCTCACAAATGATCCAAGGATGCGGCGTTATTTATATTTTACCCGTCTTTCCTAAATTGTCTTTTGTGTTTCTTATTTATGTTTGTTTGTCCTTTTGGATTACATGTTTATTTTTGCTGTGAAGGAATAATAGTTGTTAAAATGAAGTAATGTTGAAAAATATAAATAAAAGAAAGAGTAAAGGAATTAATTCTTGTCATCATAGATTTTCTTTTATTGCCTTGTTATGCTGAGATGGAAATAAACGTGAAATTTTTAAGCGGAAATAAATAAATAAAAAAAAAGGGAAAGATTTTTTATTAAATGAATATTATACGTAATGTACCTTTATTACTCGTTTATATTTTTAAATGTTGAGTATTATTTTACTTAGTGTATTTTTGCAATAAAAAAATAGGGTCTGCGCTAGCCCAGTTGTCTAGGTATCGGATCATGGCAGGCATGTCATGAGTTCGAGCCCAGCACCACTAAAGACTCACCGTGTAGGGAAGCGATGCACGTTAAATCTGCCGAGAGCTCAAACGTCCTCCCGTTGGTGTGGTGTGGTAGTCAGGAGAGGGAGGTGCCAGCTCAGGTGTCGTCCTCGTCACTTGACATTGTTCAAAATTTCGAGGTCCGTCGCCAAAAGCCCTCGTGTAGCTGAACAGTGCGACGTTAATGTTCACTTACTCAGTCGCAATAAAAAATAACTGAATTGTTTTAAAATATATATATTTCGTATTTTTATTGTTAAACACTTATTGAATTTTCAGTTAACTTTTCTAGCTGTCCCTCCGGTACAGTGCCGCCCAGCCAGTATGGTGGATATGACCCTCGGCAGGTAACCGAGTGGTCTCGGGTTCGAATCCCGAATAAGGCATTGTTGTATTTTCTTCGGGAAAAAAAGTCGGACTTTCGCCTGTATGATTCCCGTCTCGATTGAAAAGCAACGCACCCTTTATTGTTATATGATGGGATCATTATCTGTAATAAATGTCTACATTCCTCTGTTTGTATTGTATATGTTTCTGTGAACTGTTCCACTTGCATTTCATATATATTCCAGGGTAAAAAAAACTCAACAACAACATCCGGTATAGTGGTTAGTGACGTCGACTGCTGTGCCGTAAGGCCTGGTCTTGAATCCCGGAAAAGGCATGGATGTTTTTAAATATATAGTGCCTTCGCGGCATGGGGGTATTTTAAATAGCCGTCGAGCCGCAAGTCCTCTCGTGAGGTTTTTGGAAGGGGAAGAGAGGTGGGAAGCCCCAAACTACCCTAGGGTGCCCTCCCTTCATAATGTAATAGAACCGAGCCAAATCATACTGTCACTTGTTTGATGCTCAAAGCTGCGGATAACGACAGGCGTAAATCTCTAGCCCTTTGCAGAGATAAACTTCGATAACACCGTCAGACAGGTGACATTAGAAACAGCAACAAGTTACTTTTCTAGCCGTCCTTCCGGTATTGCAACAACAACACAACAAATTACTTTTCTTAATTACAATATCAAATTCTTTCAACACCTTTGTTCTGTTGTTGTTTAAAATGCTTTATTTTTTCTTATAAAATAATCATAGTTAAAACTGTTTGTTTAAATAATTCTGATTTATTCTTTTTTTAGCAATAAAATGGTTTTCTTTCAATCGTTTGTTTTATCTACTTAAATTATTTTTTTTATGTCATCCCAGAAATTTTCTTCAGCGGGGTTTTGTCAATAGTTTTGAAATTTATGATTGTAAAACAAGAAATAAAAAAATAAGTCAATTCTTACTTAGATCAACAAAGAAAAATTTTATTTTAGCTACTTTTTATTAAATAGTTAAAATTAATATAAATATGTATATACATATGACAGAATCACAACATTAAGTGGTAATTAATTTTTATTCAATTACCATTAAAGTATCGTATTGTCATCCAAAGCAATCGTGTATATAAAATTTCAATTCAACTGAATGATTTAAAACGTGAGAAAAAAACATTTTCAAGTTTTGACACAAGTCGCCAAAAATGATGCCAACGTGGCTGTACTTGTATTTCTTTAAATAATTAGTTTTAATCAATAATTTTTATTAATTATAATTAAATTATTGTATTGTCATCCAAAATAATCATGTATATAAAATTTTAGCTCAATTGAGCGCTTTAAACTGTACTTTATTAACGATTGAAAATTCCACAAAGATAAATAAATATATAGAAAGAGTGAGTTCATAGTAGGAATTGAAAAATAGGTAAAAAAGTTAAAATTTAAAAATATATGCTTATAATTTAAAATAGTAAATTTTCTATTAGGGAAACAAATAGAAAAAAAATTCCAAAACTCCAAATCAATATGCAGTATAAGTTATTACTGTCAAACAATATAAAGTATACCATTGTTTAAAATCACTCAGACATTTCAGTGAAATACTAATTAAGTGCAGAGTTGAAAATAAAATAAAATAAATTATTACTAATTCGAGAGAGAAAACTACTAGACAATGCTATAACCTGAAGATAATGACGCTTGGTTGGCCACCATGACGTTTTCATGCAATGGGAAAAACTTATGTGTGTGTCTTACACAATGCCTAAAAGTAATGGTTTTTTAATGCTATTTACTTGGGTATTGGTTTATTTTAATCAAGTTATACAAACACTCCAGAACTGAGCTTCCAAACTGGGAAGCTCAACTTTGAGGGGTCTACAAGCAGAAAGAAAAATTATATTACATTTTTCTCTGTAATACAAATTAACGAGTTTATGATGAAATATTATTAAACTATAAATTATATAGTTTATTATCATTATTAAATTAAAGTCATAAAAAATTCCAGAAAGTGCGATTTTAAAAGATGCCCGTATAGTCTGGAAACTTTTTCAGTTAACGGTGAAAAATATATTTTCTGTCCGTAGGAAATTTTCCATAAAATCGATATTTAAGCACTGGCTAATCTAGAAAAAGTCCATCGAATGCAGTAATTTCATTCCAGAAGGAGAATTATTGTTTATATAGAGTGAGTGAGTGAATATTAACGTCTCACAGTTCAGCTACACGAGGGCTTTTGGCGTCGGACCACGCAACTTTGGACCATGGTCAAGTGAGTGAGTGTTTATTAACGTCGAACTACACTGCTGGACAATTGCTAAGGACGGATCACAAATTGCTATGTAGCATAACAGTAAGCGAGACATGAGGCCTAGTAGGATAAAATATAGTTGCCACACTGTTCAGACATTAGAATAAAGAATATTTATTGTTCTGGAAAGTACAAAAGCTGTGAAACATCTGAAAGAAAAAAAATGTTCATTTGATCTGCGTACGGAGAAATGGAACAATGCATCTAAAAGTCAGCAGGCACCTTAAAGAAAGGTATCAGTACGGGATATGTCCACCGTGGAGTGTGATGCAACATTCCACACATCGTACCATACTTTCCACAACATTATCCAGCAGCTGTTGAGGCAATTTACCCCATTCCTCTGTGAGTGCACGGATGAGGGTGTTCTTGTTTGTCGGAGGATAGTTTCGACCAGCAACTTGCCTCCCCAAAACATCCCACACATTTTCAATGGGATTTAGATCTGGAGAACGCGCTGACCATACGAGACGTTGAATACCCTCGCTGTCTAGACAATCCTGAACAGCGAGTGTTCGATGACATGTTGCGTTGTCGTCCATAAAAACAAATTTATCACCGACAGCACCACGGAAAAGACGAACATGAGGAAGTAGAACTTCATCAATGTATCGTTGGCCCGTCATAGTCCCATTCGCAACCACATGTAGGCGCGTGTGGCCATTGATCATGATGCCGGCCCACACCATGATACTGCATGTCGGATATCGGTCCTTTTCCTGGATATTTTCTGGACGATAAGCAGTACCACTCTCGCGCCAGATCAGTTGGCGTCTACAATCCGATGACAGACTGAACCTACTCTCATCTGAGAATAGTACGCATGCCCAGTCCAGTTCAGTCCAATTGTGATGCTCACGACACCATTGCAAACGGGCAGTACGGTGCTGTCTGGTCAATGGGACACACACAACAGGTCTGCGTGCGTATAGTCCTCCTCCCTTCAAACGTCTGGCAACAGTTTTTCGGGAGATCTGCTTTCCTGAGACAGCAAGAAACTGATTTGCCACCTGCTGAGCTGTGGTGCGCCTGTTCCTTTTTGCTGATAGGACGATATATCTGTCTTCTGCAGGCGTCGTACTTCTAACACTACCTCCCCCGTGCCATCTACTACACATTCCAGTAGTTTTAAATGACTTCCACAGCCGTGAAACAACGCTGTGAGCGATGTCGAACTCCCTGGCAACATCTGTTATTTTTCGCCCTTCTTCGATCTTTCCAATAATTCCTCCACGCATAAAATCATCTATGTGATGTCGGGAAGACATGCCAAAAATTTTAAGTTCGTCTATTAAATCTTTCCTGTAAAACTTTGACTTGAAACAACAACTGTCCACACGCGTGAAAACCTTTAAAGCTCTTATGGACGCTATGACGTGATGAACAGACGTGGAAAAAAAATTTGCATACTCATACTTCTTCTTACTAATATCCCGCACTTATTCTAATTTTCCACATTTTGCTTCCTTTCATTTTGTGGTTGCTATGGATGATAGTGTTATCCGTCCTTAGCAATTGTCCAGCAGTGTATAAAGCAACATGAGGGCTATTGCCAACGGACCTCGTCATTTCGAACTCCCGTGAATTAATTAGGAGAGCACTTGAGCTGGCGAATGAGTGAATGAGAGTGAATATTAACGTCGCACTATTCAGCTATACGAGGGCTTTCGGCAAAGGATCTCACAATTTTGAGCCATTGTCAATTGACGAGGACGACATTTGATCTGACATCCCCCCTGTCCTAATTTTTACACCACACCAAAGGGAGGACGTTTGAGCCTCGACATATTTAACGTGCATCGGCCTCCTTTAAAAGGCGGGATCCTCCTTAATTTTCTTAATCTCATGCAATAAATCTTTTATTGCACCACAGTAAGCTAAAATTTAACTTTTTTTCTTTAAATTTTTTTCAATGTTAAATTCTTTTTACCTCTTTGGACAAGCGCCTCCCATTTTCTATATCCCAGCCCCAGGGCAGTGAATAGGACTCTCTGTTCACTTCACCCAGCAACCAATCAGAGAGCGGACTCAAAACTCTCACCCAAGCCAAGCCAAATTTCCAACAATTTTTTCGCCCAGATGAAGAACCGAAGTCACGCCTCCCGTATCTCATCGATTGACCAATCACCGTCATACCACTCAGCAGAATGTAAAAACTCCACTTTCGTCATGCCCTACATCGCAGACTATCCAGACATGGGATTGAGGGCTGTTTTACAGTCCGGATGCCCCAAAAGTAACGCCTATTTACAAGGCGGGACTTCAGAGGTACTAGGCTCGAATTCATGACACTACAGCCACGAGTCCGTTACCTTGTCCACTAGACTACCACGGCTACCACCGGAGCTGAGTTAGCATCCCCCTCTCCAAACTGCCACACCATGGCAATGGTATGACTTTCAGCCTCGACTGATTTATCGTGCATCAGCCTCTCTATACAGCGAGTCTTCAGTGGCACTTGAGCTCGAACTTATTACATACCGACCATGAGTTCGTTACCATACCTCGGATGCTTTGCGTAAACCATATTGATTGTTCGTAAAGTTCACACTAAGAAACAATATGGCAGCTACTGGCGCGGACTTGAATCACACAGAAATAGACAGCTGGAAGTGTTCAATACAGTTCTGTGTTTTCAATAACATTTCTATCCACCATCTTATTCGATACTAGCCGTCATCCGCCCACTTCGCTGGTTATTTCATAATTTTGCATAAATATTTATTCTTAAGTTATAAATATTCAAAATTTTAGCATTCAGTTTTCGACTGTACAGAAATGCGTCCTTATAGCCCTCGCTTTTTCTTTTAAAAAGGACTTGAACTCTTAAGGCGTGAGTATATTGGTATTTTACACTCCTATAACACCCTCGTAGTCGATTTCCGCAACAACCATTTTTAGTGAATCTCTACTCAACAAAAGAAACAAGCTTGCCTAATTTCTACTCTCTAGATCTAATAGTTCCATAACGGGAATTTTTTATCAAAATGAGCAAGTAACTCCAAAAACACATTTGAGAGTCTAATTCCTCAGAGCTCGTTCTTCACGGATCTCTACTCAACAAAAGAAACAAGCTTGCCTAATTTCAGGTCTATAGGCTTAGAAGTTAAGAAACGCGATTTTTTAAATCTAAAACACCCCATAATTCTTGAATTTACCCCTCCCCTTAGGGATCAACTTCTGCAATGCAGCTGAACTCAACAAAAGAAACGTGCTTGCTAGATTTCTACTTCTAGGTTTAATATTTCAAAAACGGGATTTTCTATAACGTCCATGTGACTCAAACTTGGGGGTCGATTTTCACAAAACTCTTTCTAAGCGTATCTCTACTAAACAAAAGGAACAGGCCTGCCATATTTGAAGTCGGTACATCGAATAGTCCCTGATATCTCGTGATGAGTGGACGAATTGCTTTCCTTAAAAAAAATAATAAGTATTGAAAAACACGATTGTTTGAATAATTTTCACAACTGCTTTCTCTACATTTCTTGTATTAAATTTTTATGGTAGCAGTTTTTAAATAATTTGCCTCTAGAAAAAATAATTTGTGAAAAAAAATATGTACATGTCAGGGAAAATTTTATCAATTACTGAAACTGTTAATTCTCTTTGTTTGCTCAATGACTATCAGTAACACCTGTGGAAAAAATTATCTACATACCCGTTGTTCAAACACATTATAACATTTAATGGCATAGATGAAGGGTACATTAAACATTTAGTCATAGACGAGAGACGCATTACACTTGAGATCGTGAAGAAGAACTTTGTTAGACATAAGATCATTCATGGATGAGTAGTGCAGTCTTCATCGTCGTCAAAAAAGGGGGAGAGCTTCAGTCGTTAATCAACAAAAATCGTGACATCTAAGAATAAATAATTTATATCTATGTATATTTTGTGTGTTCGTAAAAATATTCTCTCAGTGAGATTTGACTAAGGTTAACAGAAAAGTACCAAATTTTTTCCCGTAATTGAATCATCGTATGTTTCCGAATATAAGCTGGTCCGTATGTGATAATCCCCCCCTTGGGGTGATTATCTCTTTGGGTATCACTGTGAGCTAGAGATGCAGGATTAACGGAAGAACTAGAAGCAGACATAATCTTAATATAGCTTTATTAAGATTTTCAACTTAAAGCTTTAACAAATTAGAATATAATAATTTATGTTAGAGAATCTACGATGACAAAACACACATCACACAATATATAGATAATAACAAATTAACCTAACCCGGACCACTATCAATAACTGACTCTCCTAAACTCAATACCAATAATATCGCCGATACTAATATTAAATAATCAATTCTACCTTGCTGTAGTTTGAAGTAACGATTATAACACTTAGATGAAGCCGTACAATGACTCGAGTGCAATGGTATGCACCTTGATTCGATAGATCTCTTCACGTATAAATCCTATTATTCGCCACGTAACGTTATCTACAACTTCTTCACTATTGAACCACGAACTGTTTACATTCCTCTAATTACCATCCCGCTTACTCTAACTTCCGATATTTAAAAGCTTCCTAATTTGCATCTTTCTTTCATACTTCACTTCTTGGATTTGGTTGGAAAAGAGTTGCCATTAACTCTGGCCCCAAAGAACCCAAAGGACATGTTAAAGAAAAGACGCGTAAGCCCGTCACACGTATATAAGCCGAGAGTACATTTTTTCTTCAAAACTTTATCCTAAATTCAAAACCTGTATGTAGGATTTTCCGTTTAACTATCTTTGTAAAAGGTTGGATTATATCCCTTTCCAGAAGATAGTAACTTTAATTAAAACCGCATTCCAGATCAATGTCATCTGGTGGGCTTACAAGACGCCAGCAGAAATAATATTCCGGCAGAGGCCCATTAACCAACGTCGTAAGAAGACGTAGCGCATTCGCACTCGCTCGCTAACTTAGGCGATTTCATTCACGTAAAGAGCTTTTTCTAGATTTCTAAGTTCCTCCTAGAAGGAATAATCTAACTTTCTATTTATTTAATATCTGCATGTTTTAATTTCTATTGTCCTTGTAAATACTTCCCCTATAACTTGTAATAAATTCGTTTACTTTCAAAGAGCATCTTCGTTTGAACTATTTTGATTCGATTCATTCAAAATTAACCCGTAAATCCCAAAAAAAACCCTAGACACCTCTCCAAGAAGATTCCGCTATCTGAAGTGTCTAACTTTTTATTGGGAGATTTTGGTTACACTCCCACAGAAATAATACGATTTTTTTGTAAAAAATTTAATTTATCGTAAAACTTAAACATGTCGCCATGAAGGTTAAAATGTAATCAAACAGTGGAATATTTTCCAATCAAACTGCTGTAAAGTAAAACGCCAGACGCCAGCAACGATAGTTTAATTTCTGTGATAGCCCTCTTGGAAGATAATGTTATATTTGCCGTATTTCTAATGTCATTGGTCAGTTAAACAATTACATCCATAATATGTTTATGCTATTCCAAAAATTCTGTCCATCTTTAACACATTTTGGTTTATTTCCTTAGACGACACAGAAGACGTGTATACAGCACAAAGAACATTACGTAACTGATTCTACAAGCTAGTTTAACTCTCATATGACTTCACGCACCATCTATTCCTTTTATATTTAATTTACAAGTAATGCATTGTTCCGCGCGCGCGCGCGCGTTCTTTTGTTTATCCTATTTACTCTCTGTCCTAACCAGACTTTCTGTACTGTTTTTTATTTAGAAAAAGAGCGGGAAGAGAAATTTGTGTACGACACGTGATCTTCAACTTATGTTTCATGCACTGGCGGAAAAAGTGACTACATGAAGATCATATGCATTCAGACATCCCAATGAGTGTGAGTGAATTTTACGAACCATTCGAAAAGTCTGATTCAGACACTGATTTTGAAGGGTTCGTTTAATCCTTTTGTTCTTTTAGAATAAAAGAGTTTCATTCAAAACAACCAAATTATTAAAAGATTAAAAGCACTTGCACTTGAGTAATGGAAAACCGTTTTCTTAAACTACATTTTTTCCCGAGATTAGCGGATCTGCATATATAAGTCGCGCGATCCCCTTTTATTTTAATTTTTAAAAAGTTTACAAAAATTTTAGATTTTATACACGAAAATATATAGCACCTTTTTCTTTAGAAAAACCAATTCAAATTTAATTCTTTTACTTCATATTTTGCATGGGTATATTAATGAATAATTTCAGATAAAATTTTAAAATGAACTGTTGAAAAAAACAGAAAAAATGTTTCAAATTAAGCGACTAAAAACTGTATATATTTAAACAAAAAATAAATAACGCTGTAAAAAATTTTAAATTATGTATAGTGCACATTTTTATATCGTGGAACATAAAATAAAAATCTATTATTATGGCATTGTTTTCCTATAATTGCGTCTGTATTGTGTTCAATTAATTTAAAAGTGTACAAAAACAATAGAAGCAAGTATTACTTAAAATATTAAACTCACACACAAAAAAGACTACTGTAGAATCTTTATTTCAGTAAACTTTAGTTACGAATCTTGCTAGACATTTTATTGTTTCCAATAGAAACTATTAATCATAGCTCTATGATTGATTTTTCTACTTATTTTCATTTTTAATCCATTCTTATACGATTCTCGTACAACATAACTCTAACATATTTGCTTTTACACTATTAATTATTTTAAAAAAGATATTTATATTTCATTTTAATTCTTTTTTGTATTATTTTCAATAACATAACTGAAGTTGCAAAAAGAAAAAATTGAAAGGGAAAAAATCGTCTGCAGATACTACTACTTGCAAAAAAATATTTAAAGTATTATTTGTAAATACTGTCTTGCAGACGATTTTTTTCACAACTCTTTTCGTTCTTTTGAGAATTCAAACAACAGTTTCTTAAAAAGTGTAATTTTTCAGCAACGTATTGAACTCTCATTTGAATATTCAACCAATAATTCTAATTTTTAGAAGAAGATTTTACGAAACTATTAATTTCCCCCGAGAATAAATTCTTTTGTACTCCGTGTAGGATGTCTGAATAGTTTGCTTGCGGTTATGTGAGAAGAATACATAGTCACAGGTAAAAGAAGTTTATAACTATACAATTTTTTTCTCTTCCTTGTTATGCATACTTAACTTGTAAATATTAAATTTTTTACGTAGAAGAGAGGTTTGAGAAATAGGGATAAAATATATTCTTTTAAATAAACCACTTTAGGGGGGAAGTAGAATCTTTTTTTAATACATAAAATGCTTGCAGAAAGGTAAATTTTTCCGACGAAAATGCTTGAGTAATAGAAAATAGTTATAAAATCCACTATTTGGTTTTTCGAAAACTTTAGGTATAACATATTCGCTGTTTGCCTGAAAGATGAACTCAATGTGTACGCCGCCAAGGAAGGAAAAAGTTGTTTCAATTCGACTTCTACATTTCTTAGATATTTATAAATTCTATTCATTCAAATTGCTTAGGGTTTTTGACTTAATACGAAGAATATAATAAAGTTTTTTTAAGAAAATGCATAGATTACAAAGCATAAAAATATAATATTTTATTTTAAAAATCCGCCTACTTACGGACCCTATATTCTGCAACTGCTTAAATGATAACAATAATTAATTCCTCGGTTAATTTTTGCTTTAAAAAATCTTATTTGATACTAGCCATTATCCACCGATTTCGTTCGATGTTTCATGATGTTGTATGACGATACACTATTTTTTTCAAATTATTGATATCAAAGTTCTAGCATTAAGCTTTCAATTTATTGAAAAACCTTCTTGAAACTCTCGTCTTTTGATTTTACATGCGTCCACGATGCATCAGTTGAGACGAAAACGATTGAAAGATGTTTAGACTTATGGAATGATTAAGGATACTGCCATAGATCCATCAACACTGACACTTCTGTTTGTAATAATGTCAAGTTATTCTTACTTGCACAAAGGAATGGCACTCTAGTCATTGTTTCGTCAATATTGTTTGTGGACTGTAAACTGGTTAGATAAATAATCAAACTTTCGCAACGCTAAGCCTATTTTATTCGTGCATCCGCTTTTCTCGGGGTACAGCTCGACTACAACTAATTTACAAAAAAATTTTCAGATGGCGCTACAGTGCGCTGATGACGTAACAGTCATGTTCTCCAATGAGTCTTGATTCTGTTTCATCAGTCACAATCGTAACAAATCAAATCCGACCCCAACATCAGATTGCTACTCAGAATACAGATTAAGCTGCAAATTGAACTGTCATTACCTACGATAGCCAGTCACCATTTATCGGTATTAATAATAGAATGATAGCCCAATGTGATATGTAGCTAACGAACTGTAGTCAGTAGTACTAGCTATTAAACAGGTGCGTACCCAATATTAAGATTACACTGAACCACACATGCTATGCATCAGCCAACAAGCTGGGCAAGATACCCAAATGCTTCCATGAGCACCAGTGTCCCCTGATCTTTCACCCATCGAGAACATCTGGAATTATTTGATCGTCATTTGCGTTTACTGTCTCTGGCACACTCTAATGAAGATATGTGGCAAAAGTTTATGCCGTAATACGCACATTCAGACCTAATTTTTCACGCCATAATTTGCACACTATTTTACTATCTTCCACGACGCTTTATTGCCCGTATCTCCACCTATAAAGGACTTACATCCTTATTACTTTGTTTTATCCCTCACTGTCTAGAAATAAGCATAATTTATTCTTTTGTACTGTGTTTAACACTATTTTTCTATTATCATCACTTTCTAAAGGGTGTTTTTTTAGAGGTATAGAACTTTAAATTGCAATAAAACAACGATGTATTATTCGATTGACATGAATTTTTTTTATTCGAAAGATAATCTTGTGCCATTACATTTTAATTATGATTTCTGGCATATGACTGCCACGGCTGGCTCGGATGTAGTCCAATCTGGACGTCCAATTTTCGATGACTTTTTCCAACATTTGCGGTCGTATATCGGCAATAACACGGCGAATGTTGTCTTCCAAATGGTCAAGCGTTTGTGGCTTATCCGCATAGACCAATGACTTTACATAGCCCCATAGAAAATAGTCTAGCGGTGTTAAATCACAAGATCTTGAAGGCCAATTCACAGGTCCAAAACGTGAAATTAGGCGGTCACCAAACGTGTCTTTCAATAAATCGATTGTGGCACGAGCTGTGTGACATGTTGCGCCGTCTTGTTGGAACCACAGCTCCTGGACATCATGATTGTTCAATTCAGGAATGAAAAAGTTAGTAATCATGGCTCTATACCGATCACCATTGACTGTAACGTTGTGACCTTCATCGTTTTTGAAGAAGGATTCCACCAGCCCATAAAGCGCACCAAAAAGTCAGGTTTTCTGGATGTAACGGTGTTTCGACATACACTTGTGGATTAGCTTCACTCCAAATGCGGCAGTTTTGTTTGTTGACGTAGCCATTCAACCAGAAGTGCGCTTCATCGCTAAACAAAATTCGCTTATGAAAATCGGGAACAACGGCAATCTCGTTTTGGGCCCATTCGACGAATCTACGCCTTGCTTGATGATCGTTTGGATGAATTGCCAAACCAAACTGAGAATAAATCACTTGACAGCTGTTAAATCTGTCGCAATCTAGGAAAGTAATGCCAACTTAAACTTCTATACATTGAAAAAAAAACACTCTTTACGAAGGAATTTGTGGTGTTGCTTTTTCACTATCTTGCAGTGTATTGATCTATGTTTTATGTCATTTTAAATAAATATTATACAAACAACGCTTGCTTGTTCCAAATCATCACTTCCTTTTTAACTGAATTTTTAAGCCCCGTGATGAATATTTATTCAAAATTCGATTTTTTTTCTTCGCGTGAGTCAGCTAAAAGCACCCACGGGATTGTAAGAAATTAACCTAACTCTGTGTATTCTACGACATTTTTTAGTTTTTGTTCTTTCTATAGATAAAATTTGAATACATAACTTCAACTTAAATATTTACCAAATTAATCATTCAAAGCGGATAGCATTCCTAAATAGCCTGCTGTTGAAAACTTATTTTTGAAATAGTGGTGTGTGGCCTTAAAACTGCTTAACACTTGAACATCTAAAATATGAAGTGTTTCAAAAACCTATTCGAAGGCTTTGTTCTGGATTAAAAAAATAGTTTAAATAATTTATATTCAAACTAATACGACCTCAAAAATTAATGTTAATATGTGGGGTGTGTTAAAAAAACTACTTTTTTTTTAGTATTATTGGAGTTTTTTACTTATTGTTCTAACGTTAGATCATTGTGGTATCCATTTGTATGAAGAAATACCATATTCCTCAATTTGAATATCCATATTAAAGGTTTATTTATCTACATCTCCTTCACCTGGTATTTTCTTTTTCGCAATGTATTGTACAAATACACTTAACCTCCTTGTTGCTTATTCTACAAATCCTAGCTAAGCCTTACTGCGTTAGTCCACTTTATTCGATATAAGCCTTGATTGTTTTTTTTTTCAACACATTTTGGAGTAAGTGCAAGGAAAGGTGGAAATAAAAAATAATAATAATGGTAATACATTTCCGCATGGCTGATACTGATTTTTTTATCATTGTTCTACATTTACAGATTTGTCATCATTATTAAGTGAAGAGAAGGTGTAAGATGAAACTTGGTAGAAAGTGGAAAACAATTTATGTCATCTCGGTCACTTTCTTAAAAGTGTTTTTAAGGCCATCGGAGATATTTCTCGCGTTTGGTACCTAGTTTCACGGTTTGACGCTAGTTTCGATAATGGATTTGTTGCGATATTTTCAGAGTTATTCTTGGAACTCTTTCATTTTTCGTTGGTTTTGAGGAAGGTTATAAAATTGCAATTGTGTTTTAGGATGGAGAATGGTAGTAATCTAACTTTATAAAAAATAGGATATCTATAAATTTATAATAGTCGTCTATATCACCATATGTGTTTTCCTACATTTTGACGAACGGTTAGAATAACGTGTATTTTTCTTCGCAATAGAAAATAATGGTTAACTTACCCATAAGAAGTGTTAAAAACACATTGGGTACTTTCGTACAAGCTTTACAAATCGGAATATATAAGCATATCACGATTTGTTTGTTTTGGATTTCTCTCTCTCGTTACGACTTTGGAGCTACCAAAAATAATCATAAACTAAGACCTTATTTTCAGGAAAATGTATTCTATTTTCATGTAGAAAGTAAAATCTATTATTTTGATAAATCTTTTATAAGTGATAGCATACAGCTCCAGTAATTCTACAAAATATATATATATATATATATATATATATATATATAGGGAAATACGTTTAAAACACGAAGATGTTAGGACGAAATATCGGTTCACACGAAATAATACAACTGTCCCGACAATTTTCGTGCATTTTTTTCTCTTAACACAAAATGAAAATCGCTTAACACGAAAAAAGATTTATCTTCTTTGAATGAACAAAATACGGAAAAAACCAGCCATGTAGGCGAAATTCAAGAAGGGTGCGAAATGAAAGGAAGGTGGTTTCACATGTTTCGTAGAAAGGAGGCTAACTTGCCTTTCAAATACCCTCGGAATATCTTGTGACGTGAGCCAATTTTGTCTATCTAAGCCACTATCACCCTCTATCCCCTACAAATGCCACACTAAAACACCTATCTCTCAACAGTTGGCTTTGAAATTTGGTGACGAGTACATCGCAATGTGAGTAAGCAATGTGAATAAAAGTCCGTGAGTTTGGCTTGCATTATTTTTTCTATTTTAGAAAAATTCTTTTACAAACACAATGATAAAAAGCTCAAGGGGAAAGCAAACTGCTATTTCACTTAAAATGAAGGTGGAGTTTCTTAAGGCTGTTGATCAAAAACAGAAGACGAAAACGGAAATCTGTAAAGATTTTGGTATTACTAACTCTATATTGAAAAACAAATTGAGAAAATTACGAAACGCAGTAAGTTTGAGCCAACACACTCTAAAAAACTTAATTTTGTGAGATATTTTTTTTATTTCGTGCAGCCACAAATTTTGCTGAAAAGGAACCCATTTTACCTCAGTTGAAGAGGTTAAGACAAAAACGGAGAATCACTAGAAGGGCCTTCCAAAACCCTCGTTCCAGAACTGTTACCAGCAATGAACGCATCGAATTTATAAGTGTGTGAATGCTAAAGGGAACTACTTTGAAGGTGATAATATCTCGAAGAATTTATTATGTAAGCACAATAATTTATTGAACCGGTCTCGTTTTATTTTATTTTATTTTGTTTATTTTTATTATTATTTGTGTGTGTCCCACCTTTGAAATGTACACAAATAATTATTAAACCAATTCGTATATTAAGAAATAAAATATTTGGTGCAGCTTGGCTAAATGTAGTCCTGTCGTGTGTAAAAATAACGAAAAGTGTTAATTGGGAAACATTTCTGATCAAATTTGAAATACTCACAAATTTTTTCTGAATAGTGTAATAATTTTCTAAGAAACCATTTCTAGTTCTCCTTGAGTTAAAAATAATCCAGTTGAATTAATTAATTCAGTAACCATAATTTCAGAAATTTTCTTTTTTAAATTAAAAGCAGGAAAACGCCGGTACTTCACAAGTTTTCCTTCGACATGTTGCTAGAATTTTATAGGATGCATATTTCTTATATACAAAATATACTTCTTTAGGAATTCGAAACATAAATGGCAATATATTGACGTAGCCAAATTCTTTTTTCTTATAAATTTATTTCTTCTATGTATGTCAAAATTGTATTTCTTATTTCTATGGTAACACCACTCTAGAAAATGTGAAAAACAAATTGAATGCTCTTTTACTGTGGAGATTGGTTTTAGATTTTTGGAGCAAGATGAAAAATATTTCAGATTTCAACTGCGACATTCCCAACATCAATCTTCAATACTGTAGTTTTATATTTTCGTCTCATTTGTTTATTTATTCTGGTATTTACTTGTTTGTGTTTTTTAGATGTTAGGTTAGTGTTTCTCAAACTTTCAATATTTGCTATCGCATATATAATCATAATTATCATCGCCCATCTTTTTCTCAAAAATTTAACCTCTTAAGTTCCACCAGCGTTTATAAACTGCTTGTTGCTCAGCCAAAGCGTTAATTGCTTCGGACGTATATATACGTCTTTCCGAAGTACGATCTTTTCTGTGTATTGCTAACCATAAAATTATTCCGAAGGCTTTAAAATGCAATAAAATAGATAGTAGATAGTGTTGATAGTATTTGAGAAGGATTTACTCATTCCAAAGGATTTGCGTTTTTTCCATTTTTCTTCCGCCCCTAATACACCCCATATGCGCGCCTACGTGGAAAATAGAGACCTTGGAGAGCGAATAGCATTACTTTTAATCGACAGTTAAGGAATTAATTATAAACCGTAAAAATTATCACGATAAGTGTTAATTTTTGTATATAATTTTACATATGAGAAGCCCATGGGGTCACTTGTTATTAACTTAGTATTGTTAAATTAATCATAAAACACATTGTGCAGTGCTGATACATTTATAAGTGTATTATATCAGTGAAAATGTGCGCTTTATCTTTCATCATGTTGGAATGTATTTTGTTTGTTTACATTCAGCAAATTAATAATTTTTTTAAAACAATTCTTGTTTGCGATTTTTTTTATATGCTTGTACCCCCCTCGTAGAGCTATCACGCCCCCCGTAGAAGGGAACGCCCTACAGTTTGAGATACGCTATATTAGATTGATAAATTATTAGTATGAAATTTTTTCATCCAATTGAAAAAAAAATATTCTTATACTCTATCACTCACTGGATACCAATACAACGAAGAGGTATTCAAAAAATATCTGTCGGCCACAATAGCCAAAAGACCATAACCGTGAACTCGTGGTTAGCATTATCGAGTCTTGGGTTCGAGTCCTGGAACCTCTGAAGACCTGACGTGGAGAAGAGCGTTGATATATATTATTTGTGTGTTTAATTTAATTAAATTTGCTTGTTGCGAAAATCTGACAAGCACACACTCACAGCCATTGAGCCTCATTTAACCGTTGAGATTGGCATATAATTTGGAGCTCGGTCTCCCTATCCACACAACGGCCATGGTAGACACGAAGTTTTGGTCACAAACTCGTCGTAACCTCATGTCCTGGTATCACTGAACATCCTCCGTGTCGAGGAACCAATGCGCGTTAAATCCGTCGAGACTCAACATATTCACTTTGACAAGATGGGGAAGTTTAGGAGAGTGGGTGGCATACACACACACAGCTCAGAAGTTGTCTTCATCGCGTAACCATGGTTCAAATTTACGAGTCCGTCACCAATAGTCTTTGAGTAGCTTCAAAATTTGTCGTTAATAAAAAAAATGAAATTAAATAAAAAAAATATCATATCTTTTTGTTTTTTATTAAAAAACCAGTATTCAGATACACAGAGTTTTACACTAATATTTTTTAACGTAGTCAGCCCTCATCCATGGGCTTCGAACAATTCCCCCAATCGTTGTATCACCGTAAAAAAGCAGTGCTGGAATTCGTATTTGATCATCTTAATACTCGAACATCTTTACGTAATTATCAGATTTCTCCAATTGTGCTTAAATTTTACAAGTACAAAGCTAATTTCAGCTTTGAATGCAATGAATAATACGTGATTGAATAATCGTGTGTCCATCATGACTTTAACCCATTATTTTACCCGTAAAAGGAAATATGCATTCTTCAGGAAAACGTAAAAAACTGTTTATCGTCTGTTAATTTATAAAACAACGAATAAATTTGTTTTAATATCAAATTGTTCATTTTTCTTTTTAACAGTTTATATTATTAGTTAATTTATATAGAATGCACTGTTATATAGTATTTCAATCAATAACTAGGTATAAAGTGCAAAATTATTACTTATTTCCGACATTAACTGACTTTAGTCAGTTATTTTATTAAATACCTACTTATTTTATGAAACAATTAAATGGGCTAAGTTCATAACGGTCACATGATAAAGGCAATCACGTGTTCTCCATTGAATTCAAAACTGAAACGAGACTTGTACTTGTTCTACTGATAAAATTCAGATAAAATTTCAAATTTGATAATTGGATAAATATGTTTAAGTATTAATATTCTTCAAAAAATTTTTAGAATTAAAAGAAAATCTTATATTTAAATGCACATTTATAAATCAAGTGCATTTTGGTTTCCTATGTGCATTATTATTGCTGACAAATGCGTAGCTTTTAAGAGAAAGTTTCTGTAAAAAGCAAAAGTTGGCAACACTGAAGTGTATGAACTGATAGACTAGAAATACGTGATTGAAGTTATCATGTGACTGTGACGTCACATGAATTCAGCCCATTATACACTTTAACGGTAACATATATAATAGAAGTAAAATACGTAAGGGTTGATATTAAAATGATTTGATTCACATTGTAACGGGTATATCCGTGTTCTTCCTACTAATAGTCTTCTTGCAGAATAATGGATCTTAAAAAATTATTCTATTGAAAACTTTCCTCCTCCGAAGAAGATGTGATTATGAAAATCAAGGCTTGTATATAAAGATTAACTTTCAAGTTCGAAGAGAAAAAGGTTAGACTGCTAAAGGATAGCAGTGAATTATTAAGGTAAGGCTAGGTGAGAGCATTTGGTAGCTTATTTGATTAATATTAAAAATGACGATTTGGTCAATTGATGGTTAAATTAGATTTGGTTGATTTGAATTAGAAGGTGTATTGCCTGAACGTAAGTGATCGGATTTATTGTTTATTCTTCTAGCATCTCGTCTACCTCGCTATTGTTCCCATATTTAACAACTCATGCATTTCTTATCTTGGGTTGTTGAATTTGTGTCTTTGTTGAGAATTGTTAATAGAGTTGCATTGACTATGGCTAATCTTCTCTTTGATACTCTCACTCTAATGGATGGCACGGGCCGTCCATTACAACATGCTTAGCTCCTGAAACTAAATAATTGACTTATTTATAATTACATAAAATGAAAAAAAAAGTTTAAAATATATCATTTTTACTAGCAACCATCAGTTTTCAATATCATTACTTTTCACTGAATTTTTATACTTAGAAAGTTATTTAGTCTTTCCTAGTAAAATCGGGTGGATACGCTACCCCGAGGCAGCGGAAATAACACATTTTTTGGTGAATCTGATAATTTTTTTCTTTCTCATTTCGAATTTCTGCTCTCAATTCAAGAAAGCTTTCGCCCAACAACCTGATCAAGCGATGAACTGAAAATCTGCTTTGATAAGAGAGCTGTGACATATTTCACTTATCCTTTCATCACGTAGCGTTGCGACAAATAGGAATGTGTTCATAAGAATAAGATAAGAAGTGCGAGGTATTATTGTTTTGCTTAACGTTTCATTAAATTCTATCCATCTCTCTCTCTCCTTTTATTTTTTTTATACTTCGAAGTGTTTTTAAGGTGATTTGAACTTGCAAAAATTGTTGTATGAAAACATAACAAAAATAGTTGATTTTTTTTTAAAAAATTCTTAATTTAATTTCTTTAAAACTAACTTTAATTAAATTTAATCGAATAATATGAATGAAACAGAATAGTATGATCGCAGCCATATTGGTGACATTAACGTACTAACACGCAACCAAATTTTGCCTCAATTCAAAGCCTAAGTGTTCATTCATATGGCAAAGTGAGTGAGGGAGTGTAATATTTACGCAAACCGCAAAAACCCGCTCGAGGGTTATTGGCAACGGACCCAGTAGTTCTGAACCACGATCAAGTGATGAGCACGACACCCGAGTTGGCACCCCGGGACGTTTGAGAAAAATAATGGTAGCGTGATATTTATTAACTTAAATATTTGGTTTACTTACGCCACAACTATTAATTACAGTATATGCAATGAAGTTATTAAAAAGAGAGAGAAAGAGATTGGTTAGTTCATTAGAGTCCACACAAATTCTGATGCTTGTTAGGGAGAATATTACATCCGTCATGTTCGAAGTTTTTCAAAGAACTTCTCTCTCTGCCCTTTCTAGGGTCTAGGGATGGTAGCGGTTGGCCTCTTTATCCTCGAGTGGGTGGAGTAGGGGGTTCTCATGGTGTCAAAGATTGCCGGGACCTCGCAATATTTCAAAGGGTGCATGCGTGTACAGGAACGAGGTTATCCTATCCACAAAAAGAAGCCAACTTTTCAGCTATGTGACGGGAAAACGTTACATACCCCCTCTCCTAACTTCCACACTCCACCAACGGGAGGACGATTGAGCTTCTACATATTTAACGTACATCGGCAACCTCTACACGGTGGGTCTTCAGCGGGACTAAGCTTGAGCTCATGACACACTTGACACAAGTCCGTTACCTTGACCACTAAGCTACCGCGACCACTTGATATGGCACGCTCGAATAGTAAAATGAGACTCTGGGATTTACTGAATTCTTAAATAATAAAATTTAATGATATAATTAATCTAATACAATTATGTGTAATTATTATAATAATATTATTATTTTAAAATAATAAATAATTATAATAATATGTAAAATTAATAACTATAAATTTAGAATAAGTAAAATTAAATAATAAAGATTAGTTATTCTTTTATTGATTATTATTCATTTTTAATCACATATTATTTTTCTCGTAGTATTTTTCGACTATGCTTTCCATGTTTCCACCAGCATATTCCATTTTTACAATTCGTACGGTTTTATTCAATGTCTCCAATATGGTTGCGATAGTACGTAAATACCGAAAAATTCTAATTTAGTCGAATATCCATGACCCTTAAAAGTAATTTTATTTTACAGAAAGGATATGCTTATAAATTAAATGGGCATGTCACGTTATCAGAATGAACGTAGACTGCACCACTAAAAAAGTCTTCAATGCTCAACCAATTGGCACACGAAGAAAGAGCATGCCAAATATCAGATGGATTGATGGCCTAGAAAAAGATCTAGTTTTAAGAACTAAGAATTGTAGAACTCTGGCAGGAAGAAGGCTGGCCTGGAAAAGGCTTCTTGAGAAGACTAAGGCCCCACCCTGGGCTGTCGTGCCCCTGAGGAAGGAAGGGATATGCTTATAAATATAAAATCTTGGCAAATAAAAAAAGCGCAAACTACAAATAAAATAATTTTAATTTCTCTGTAGATATAGAAAAATGCTGCAACTTTTTTTTAAGTCAAAATTTCTTCAAATCAATCGAAGCTAAATATTTGATTTCTCATCAAGAGAAATACCATACCACTTCTGACGCCAAACTGTTACGTAGATCCGAGGGTTCGAGGATTTTATGCAAAAACAATCACAAAGAAAAAATAATCAGTTCTTTAAGAGCGATGCGAAAATCCAATCCTTTAAATACAGGATTCAGCAGCAATATTCACAGGGTAAATATCCGAAGGTCTTCACACCTTCGACAGCAATCAAACACAAGAACAGTGTTTAAAAATACACGTACGTAAAGATTATTCACAAGCACAGCCGAGCTAGTCAAAACAATCCTCACTACTCGCTGGCTTAATCAAGACTCTCCTTGCCGTACTGGCGAGCATCGTTTTTATAGGTGCGATAGAAACTTCCAGAAATATAAGAGCTCGTGTCATTGAACGTGACACTAGTGGAGAGATCTAATACTTTCTAGAAGATTCCAGAGGGTTCCGAACTCGCCAACATGGTCACCAATAACGCCAAAATGGTCTCTAAAGTCGCCAACTTGGTCGCCAAAAATGATGCCCACTTGGCTCTACCGCCAAGATTTCGCCAAATTCTCATTCAATCGCCATTATAACGTAAGGGGCGGCACTGCTTGTGAATAGTACAATTTTAACATGAAATATATAAATGCATTAAACACTTAAATACAAATTATTTACACAAAATTCGTAACAATATATTAATGAAAATATACTCTATAACAAAAAAAAACGATGCACCAAGAAAAAGTTGTCCGATAGAAACAAAAATTGCTGGGTAGAAAGATTATGCACAGAATAAAAAATGATTAAAGTTTCAGAAAAAGTGAATGGTTTATCTCAGAGTTATATAGTTACAAAGTAACGAGCTCAATAAGTTGTTGACCCTGACCTCCCCTCTAGCCTAGATGCAAGCTGTCACACGACGTGACATAGAGTGATAAAGCACCCTGATGGTCTCCTCCAGTATTTCTTGACAAATTTGCTCCAATCGTCGGGCTAGGTCATCAATATTCCCTGGTAGATGCCGTCGCCTTCCCTTCATATCCTAGATATGCTCTATTTGAGAGAGATCTGGCGATCTGGATGGCCCAGTAAGTATTTGACAAGCTGTAAGACAGTTCATAGCAACACGTGCCGTATGTGGTCTGATACTATCTTGTGAAAAAAAAGGTCAGGGTGATGCTAAAGGAACGGTAACAAAATGGTTCTCAGAATGTCATTGATGTATCGCTGTGCTACTAGTTGCCTCCAATGACGACTAAATGGGTGAGGCTGTCAAAAGAAATGTGACACTTCATTCCATAACTTCTGGTTGATAGCCTGTGTGGCGTTCAATAGGGAAAGCAGGATTGGTACGCTGTCCTGGACGTCTCCAGACACGTCTTCGATGATCGTCAAGACACAGTTGGAAACGAGATTTGTCGCTAAACACTATACATCCCCAGTCAGCATGATCGATCCAAGCACCACTGTAATCTGGCTCGACAGTGTATAGGCGTAAACGGTAGGTGGCGTAGCAATCGGTAAGCGCGTAAATTTCGCTCGATCAGCCATCTGTGAATAGTCATGGTGGACACTCGTGTGCGGGTCGCACGTCTGATGGTTGATAGCAATGAATGAGACACTGTGACAGCTGATTTGACAATCAATTGTTGTCCTCCCTATCTGCTGTGGTCCTAGGTCGGCCGCTACCATTATGACGCTGAAATCTGCCACTCTCCACCCATTCTTACCAGCATCTTCTATTGGCTGCATCACTTCGACCCATATGACAAGCGATTCTCCGAATTCTCCAACCTGCCTCTTTCAACCCAATGATACGACTCTTTCAAACACTGACGGTTGCTCGTAATGAGCTCGAATCCTGTGACGAGGCACTTATTCAGTCGTTGAAAGGTATCCTAAATCGCAATTCAAAAGAAGTTTTGACTGTGAGACTGAGAATCGCTTCTTATAGACACCTGCTGAATGCGCAGTTCCGGTGCGCTGTAGCTTCCCCCATTCATTCATTGGACACCAAATTTTAATCATTTGCATGTTTGGTACAAATGTCTTCGCTTACGAAATTTCATTACAATCGGGTAACTCTTTCTTGGTGCGTCGTTTTTTATGTTATAGAGTGTATATGCTTCCAAAATTTACCCAAAATTCAAAACCCGCACATAAGCAGAATTGAACAAAAATCCACTAATTTTCAAACATGATGCAATGAAACCGAAAAATTGTGAATTGTGAAAAGGAGTAGAATATTTTCCAATCAAATTGCTGCAAAATAAAACCTCAGAGAGTTTGTTTTTATATTTAATAACCCTATTTACAGTAAACGGACACACTTTTTTCATTAATTTGTTATCTTGTACAATATCTACATTTCTACACCATTTATTACAAGAAAAATTATCTAGAAAAGAAATTTGAATTCGATACGTGATCGTCGACCTATGTTTCATGCCCTGGAGGAAGAACTTGCCTCATAGCGATCATAAGCATTCAGAAACTCCAATGAGTGAATGTGAATTTTATAAACCATTCGTTAACTCGAATTCTGACACTAACTCTGAAAGATTTTTATGACTTTTTTTTTTTTTAGTCTTTAGAATGTTTCATTCAAAAAACACCCAAAAAGTTAAAATTCCTTGCGCTAACGGAAAATGTTTGAGAAACCCGTTTTAGCTTCTCTTCCTTATTTTCCGAGATTAGTTTACCCGTATTTAAGCCGACCTCCATACTGTCACTTGTTGTCGTGTGTTTTTATCCTGGGATACATATGAAATACGCGAGTGGAAGAACAGAAACATACAATAAAAACAGAAGAATATAGACATTTTTTACACACATAATGATCCCTGCATATAACAGAAGGGGTGCGCTGCTTTCCATTCGAGACGATAATCCATTACAGGCGATAGTCCGACTTCTTTTCCCGAAAAAGATACAATCATGCCTTACTCGGGATTCGAACCCCATTTGGTTACTAGCCGAGGGGCATATCCACCATTCTGGCCGGGCGGTGTACTGTCACTTTAAAAAAAAGGTTTGAAAAAATCTCGGCTTATACATTTGAACATACGGTATTCATTAAAATTCATACTTTGAATAATAATAGGCGATAAATTTCTTTAATAAGGGGTCACAGGGGTGTTAATCTTCTATTTTTTCGAATTTTCGAAAAAAATATATGTTGTTCCTCATTTTCTTTTGAACATTTTGATACCAACCACGTGATAGTACTACAAAAACTTCGAAAGTTATTCGAAAAATTCCAAACAGCAATTTAGTAATAACAATGTTTAAATGGCTACATGCCACACCCACTTTTTCTTGATTTCCGCATACGTTTTATTTTTCTGTTTTTAAAAGCCTCATGAAATATTTTAAACACTTGCTTAATTGAGAAGGAAGCTTGCAACTCAACACACGCTTTTAATGTGTTTTGATTCTGTTTTGGTAATGCTAGCACGTTTGCAATAACTTATCGAAATTCAGAACAGCGTTGTTTAAAACCGTTCAAAATTGAAAACAATTGAAATTTCTCGATTGAAATTTACCTGAAGGTCTAAGACCTTCAGGTAAAAGTCCCTAAAAAAAGAAGATTTAGAGGGAACCAAATCATGAAGGTATGTTGCAGAAAGGAGAGATAAAAATGTGTGCTTCCAGTAATAAAATCTCAGGATATCAGACTTCATTAAAGTCAAATATTGTTAAGGTAAGTGAAAAAAAAACTCTCTCTCTCTCTTCAAAGGATATCGTATTTTTGATTTTATTTCAACTTTTAGCTCTATTTTATCAGTATCATGTTGTTTAAAATGTCATAAACCATTAACAATTAATGAAAAGTCAGTCGTGGTTTATGTTCGAATTTTGAAATACGTTGTAAAAACTGGGAGTGTTTGTACTTTTTTTTCAAGCTGTGAAAACACTGGGAATAAAAATAATGCTCAGAAATTAACAGAAGATCTATTTTAGCAATGACGATGCATAGGCCAAGGTTTAGAGTCATTAAAAACCGTTTTGTGCTGTAATGAGTCATTCCTTAATCCTGTTGAACACAAATCACATGATGTTATTAATAATAAACTTTCCGTGTTATGAAGGAAGTCGCTGAAGAAAGCCCCTTTCGTCATTTTTAAAAATGTAAATCATGTTATAAACAAAATGGCATTGCTGTTTTCAAATTCGAATATTCTTCGTCACCTGATAACCTTTTAACGGTAAGTGGTGATGGTACCTGGAAGACGAAATTAACAGAGGACATTCATCGTTGATTGGAGTATGTACTGTAATAGGGGCCGAAACAGGTAGTATTCTTCGTCACCTGAGTAAGTGGTGATTTGGAAGACGAGAGGACATTCATCGTTGATTGGGTATGGTTTTGGATAGGGAAGTGTTGTCCTCATTTTGCAAAGGATGCGACAGTTATAAAGGGGTAAAATTTGGTATCAAGTACAATAAAAATGGCAAAGAGCGCATAAGATTTCATGTGAAAAAATTATTCTGGCTCTGCTGGTAAGATGGAGGTTGACGGGATGTTGAGGATTTTTAATCGATCAGAAAAGCTTCACAACCTGAAATATTCGAACTACATAGGAGATGGCGACACAAAAACATTCAATGCCCTTTCTGAAAACAAGCCATACGGCGATGACTATCTTATTCAGAAAATAGAATGTGTAGGCTATGTGCAAAAGAGAATGGGTACAAGACTTAGGAAGCTTATATTAGTATATAGTAAAAATAAATTATCTGATGGTAAAACTATTGGCGGTAAAGGTAGGTTAACTGATAGTTTAATTGATAAACTTGCGCATTACTATGGTAATGCTATTCGATGCAATTCTACTAGTGTAAAGGAAATGCGGAAAGCCATTTGGGCTGTGTTTGGGGTCATTCTTGCAGCACTGATGATGAACCGATGCACTGGTTTTGTCCTACAAATCCAAATACATGGTGTAAGTATAATGCCGCAATTAATAATAATTTACAAAATTATAAACACAAACCCTCAGTTGCTAAAGATGTTCGAGATGAAATTAAGCCTGTATTTGCAGACTTATCTCATCCGGCACTCCTGAAGAAATGTTTAGGAGGTAAGACACAGAATCCTAATGAAAGTTTAAATTCATTAATTTGGAAGTTTTGTCCTAAGACGATTGGTTCTAGGCTTCAGATTGCAGAGATTGCTGCAAATCTAGAAACCAGTGTTTTTAATGATGAAAATCAAATACTTATTACTATTTTAGAGAAATTTGGCTTGAAAATTAACAGAAATGTTTGTGTGCCCCTGGCTGAACGTGACAATCGTCGAATCTTTACGTCAAGACAGAGGCTGTAAGAACATCTTTTGAAGCTCGCAGAGCCAAGAAAATTAAAAGAGTAAAGAAATTTAGCTGTTTCAGGAACAGGAAGGTATATATTATTAGCCTGGAAAATTTTAGCGTGTAAGTTTTAAGATTTATTTTCTCAAATTCAATTTTAAAACTTTAAAGCCCTTTTCTCAGTTTGTGTTTTTTTCAATTACGCGCATTGCGTTTCAAAAACTATCATACTTTGATGTATAAAACTTTACAGAATTATAAATTCTATCATAATCTTCAAATCCTAGCTAGTTATAGTATTATAAATTTTTAATTTTTTGAAATATTTCAACAAAAATTGAATTTTTAAAAAAATTTAAAAAAATGTATTTTTATTTTTAAAAATATTATTTTTTATTTTATTTTTATAAGATAAGCTAGCATGTAATAAGGATATATTTGACTTTATAAATCAACTTATTGCTAGTAATTAGAATTATTATTGCAGAAAATATCATGCGCGTCGTAAAACTCACTATTTGTCTCTTACAAAAATTTTTCTTATTTTTATGTGTTTATTATTTTTAAAATTATGATTATATTTTAGATATTTTATACTTTTTTTGAAACTTTATTCCTTTATAAGAAATGTGTAAAAGAATCAAATTATTTCATTTTAATCTCAAAGAATTATTTCTAGTCGAAAATTGTTTGTATTTTGTGCTCTCGAAACATTTTCAACACCCCTGTGACCCCTTATAAAAGGAATGTCATTTAGCTGAAAATATAAATGATATCCTCTTTACGAAGTAGATATTCAGTTGATTTCATTCTTGTAAATGCAGAACGTGTTTTTCTATATTATAAAAGCCATTTCAATTTGATAGTTTAGTAATAAAAATTGATTTTGAAACATTAAAAAATAATCCTATAATTACGTAATAATAAATCTAAGAAATTGATAGTAAAAAAAAAATGTTACGTTTCATTTTACGTAGTGATATACTTACTTTAAGCATTTCAAAAAATTGTATTCACGCAAATAAAAATTTAAAATCACTCGTATATTTAATCATAGTCGACCAAAAGTTTACTTAAATAAAAATAAATTAATAACTCTAAGTAAATTCAAAATCAATTTTCGAAAAACTTCAAGTTTTCTATAGTATTTATTTTATGAAACTACACAAAAATAAATGTCGAGTGACTGGCGCCAAACAAGAACTGCAATTTTATTCTAAACTATCAGCATTTTAAAATTAATGAAAACGAAATAACTTTAAAAAAGCGAATTGTGATCTGATGAATTGAAATCTATCATAAAAAGAAAATACAAATTCGAACTCTCATAAATAAGATGGAAATATTTGCCATAAAATTCCAAGAACAGAATAAGCACATTCTTAAGCTAAGCCTAATTTCAGCTCTTATTTCATTCCAGAAAATGAGCTTCCTTTCATGCTATTTGTAGATAAATTTTCAGTTCCATGATTGCTTATTTAATGTCATTCCCTTACTTTTATGTACTTATACCTTTTCTCCTATATTAAATTAATTGATAAATTCCATTTTTCGTGATAGACTCTTATTTTTAATAGAATATTGACGTTCAAAAAATAAATTAGCCGTTTATCTGGACTATAATACCTTTTCAGTGTATAAATAGCTTTTTTAGAGAAGGGGAAATTTGTATTATAAGAATTTTGCATTATGTTATAAATAACAAGGTGTAGAAAAAATATTTAAAAAAAACAACTTTAAAATATAGGAAAATGTTTTAAAGTAATTATGGGGGAAATATATATACAATATGCAGGAAAAATGTTGAAAGTCGATAAATATATAATTATCTATAAGAATAAGCATTTAAAAAATATGAGTACTTATATTTTCTAGAAACATTCAAAAGGTTGAGAATTTTCGACCTTTGTAAAGTCTAAACGACCTTCTAATTTTAATAATTGAACCTAACCATTTTTCTCCCGCATTATGATTTACTGCAGTTTTTGAAGTCATAACTTCTTTAGGCGCGTTTTGCTGGAGAGTGAAATTGAGTTTTAAAAAGCTAAGCATTGTTACGCTTGGGTTTGTAACGCTCGTAACAATGGTAACAATACTACTGAATCATTTGAGTTTAATGAGTCATGTATCGGAGAAATTTGTGTAGCGAAATGTAAAGCAGAACATGGACAAATACTTCTAATGGTTACTATTCATATTTCACCAAATGAAAGTGTAGAGAAAATTATCGAACTCATTCTTAAAAATTTAATTGCCTACTCTGAAGCCGGATCAATTCTTCTGAACAAATTGCTTATTATTTGAAGTGGGGATTTTAAAGGAGATTTTTCACAAGACACAAATCAAAGCCTTTAGTTGATTTTTTAAAATCAAAATGCAATTTAATTATGCTAAATGATCCAAATGAAAGCACCACAAATCATGGAGCAACGCTTGACGGAGTTTCATTTAGATATTTAAATAATTCTGACTCTAAAGTATTTATAACCTATTTCAGCAACCATAAGCCTATTGTTTACTTCTTAGAATACAATTAATTAACAAATATGATTGTTTATTTCGCTAAAAAATATTACTTTATGAGTACAGACATACGAATAAATAATTTTATATGTTACAATACTAAAATATCCCCTTGTTTTTTATTCTCTCACCAAACTAATCCCTGAAATAACATTACAAAATTTGAAGTTATCACTTCTATCGAGTGATCATAAGCACACACACTTTTTTCATGCAATATTTTTAATCACTACCTTGAAAGTTAAGGGATATACTTAAACAAAATACTCAACTTTAGGAAATTTAATCCGTTAGAGCTAATTAATTAATTAAGGCTGTCTTCGGTTAATGTTAAAGAATAGGACCCGAATTTGAAACATTTTTTCAGATATAAAAGAAATGAAAAATTTATATGATATTCTGGCTACACTATCCTTTAGAGAGTAGCACTTTTTTTTATCATACATCTCATTTTTAACCGAGCTGATTCATTTTTTCTGGTATGAAATGTATTTCGCGTTTTTTTCCTGTATCGTAACGTTAAATGAACTATTCCTGCAGATATTAAAAAAAGAGTATTCATTGAATATCTTTTTAAAAACACTACATTGTTCAAATTTGTATCAGTTACAATGTACCAAATTTCCATGAAACTTGAGGTATTTTTCTGTCTGAAAATATGCTTCGCGTTTAGTTCATGCTCTCGTATTTTTGCCGAAAACAGCCTTAAAGATATTCAACTGTAAAATTAATTATATGTACTGTTCACTTAAAATAGTCAAATTGTTTTTTAAGGTCTCCCTCAACATATAAAAAAAATAAGACACTTAAATTTTGACATTAACTATTTTTTCACAACAAAAATGATAATCTTCGCAATCCACTGAAAACGCAATTCCTGCTATAAAACTATTCACCTTTCCCGCTAAAATACTCATCATGGAACCAGTGCTGCCTTATATGTCTTGGAAGAGTGGATTTTTAAAAGAATATTCCTGCTAAGTATCGTCTGAATATTCATGAAAATGATTATTCTATGTAGTTTTAAAGTGAGTGGAACTTATAAGTACCATTGGTAAATAAAGGGTTAAGTAAAGGTTCTTCTATTTAAAACAAAATTATAAAAAAGAATATTTCATATGATTATACTATCTCAAAATTAAGTACGGAGTCGTTAGAATCAACGTCGTTTTACAACTGCAAAGAGGCTATTGAAGACTATTGAACTGAAAAATGTAGGGGGAACACACACACACATTATTTCATATAAATATTTCTAAAAGAAAAATATGTTTCCATTATAGTAATTCTGATAAAAAAAAATTTCAATTTTCTAAAGTTTCCATGAATTTTTAAGTGCTATTATTTACCCAATTTTTGTACAAGTTCCCGTAATTAATTTCTATGAGCACCCAGACAAATCATACGTATTTAATTCTTTAAGCTTGTAATATAACACACAGTTTTTCAAATGCTTTTATTTTTCTGGTAAAACTTAAAATATTACCGGAACATCGCCAAGTTGGCGACTTAAGCTTTCGCCGCCATACTGAAAATACTAAACAGCAACTATAACATTATACTGAAATCATTTAGGAGTTTATCGACAATTATATAGTTATTGTGTATAGGAGAGTGACGGTATTAAATAAGTTACTCAACCAGCGTAATAACGTGAAACCATAACATAAATAACAAAAATGAAATCTCGCCAAATGGCGATGTTAATGTTCTAAAGGTAAATCTTTATTCTTATATAAATTATTCGGATTAAAAGTCTTACTTTCAGCTCTGTAAACACAATTATTTTCTACCGATTTCTTATTGCCACCTATTCATAATAATTTCTAAAATTTGTTTGGTATGTTAAACACGTAACGTGAAATCTAATACTCCAACCTATTTCAAAACAGTAGTGCAAGCCATCAAGGAAGGCCTTTTAATAAAGAAAGAAATCATTTAAAAATCAATAATCTTACCTTATTTATTTATAAAAAATTACTCAAGACCTTCATAAAAACAATTTTCAAATGTAGAAATAAAAGAACCATTTATTTACTTCCTGTTATCCAAGACGTAATGATACCTTCATGTTTAGCATAAGTATTTATTAACTACTTTTTTAACTATCATACCTGTCGATAACATCCTTGGAGATGCAGCTCGAAACATCAAACGATTTATTTATCTTCGTTTAGAATTATTTTTACTGCTGTAAAACAATCGTTTGCATTTATTCGAAAGTATTCATTTTAAGGTCAAAAGGTTAAATCTTTTTTGCTGGGGGAAGAGACAGATTGATTATAGAGTTGTTATAATAATATATCAACAAATTTTATTGAATTGATTAATAAATAAAATCTGTGTGTGGATTTTACAGTTCGAGTCAAATAGGTCAAGGCTCGATTATAGAGAAACAGAATAATTTGCATCTCTACTTCAATTCGTAGCTTCAGAAAAAGTTAATTTCTTTATAATTTTAAAATTATATTTATTTTTGCATTGATTCTTTGCGTCTTAATTATAGAACACTCACTTAGATTTAATATCATTGAGTTTTCAAACATATAATTTTATTAAATTTCTAATATGCTACTCAATGAAAAGTCATTTAAAAATGCATGAAGAATGTTTTTATAAAATGTATTAATTATTCTCAAATAAACTAAGGCTTTTAAATATTAATTTTTTTAAAAAAAAACTTGTTATGACTATTTTACCTGTGTTTTCATATAATACACCAAAATATACGCCGTAAAATTCTCACTTTTCACATAAAAACAAGATAAAAATTTACGGGTGTACGTTATACGCCGAGGAATAAAAATAACAGCTTTAAAAATTATAAATGAAACGATGAGCATAAAGAAAATAAGGTTTACATAGATTGGAATACTGTTTATTTAAGGTATCCGAACACGTTCAGAGTAATTTTTGACAAAATAACATATTTAAACATATAAAGGCTTTTTTAGGATTCAATACCAATAAATACTAATATTTAATTAACAATATTTAAAATAAATTGCCGGAATTTCATAAAAATCACAATTATGTGTGAAATTTTAGCAATATTTTTGTAAAACTTCAAAGCAATTAGAGAAAAAAGTAAAAAACTTATATTAGTAAAAGAATTACCAAAACAATCTAGAGGCATTTATCTACAGAATGTACTAAAATTTTAATGTTTTATTAAAATTTGAAACTTTTAGCGATGATTGAGTAAACGTTATAAGAAAAATAACGCCTTTATGAGACCATTATTTAAATAACATGCCCTAACTCAAATAATATTCATACTATAAGAAATATTTTAGTGCATTCTCTAGAAAATAGCATAAATATCAGGTGCAAAAAGTTTTATAGAAATGCATTTGTAATATTTTGTGTGATCAGACTCGCCACGATAGATTTCGAACAATTTAAGTGGCTGCGGTAGCCGAGTGGTATAGGTATCGGACCGTGGCTTGCTTTGTCACGGGTTCGAGCCCAGTACCACTAAAGACTCGCCGTGTAGGGCAGCGATGCACCTTAAATCTGTCGAGAGCTAAAACGTCCTCCCGTTGGTGTGGTAGTTAGGAGAGGTGGTGCCAGCTCAGGTGTCGTCCACGTCACTTGACCATAGTTCAAAATTACGTGGTCCGTCGCCAAAAGCCCTCGTGTAGCTGAACAGTGCGACGTTAATATTCAATCAATCGAACAATTTAAATGCCCACTTCTGGTAGATCAAAGACCCACTTCCGGTTTTTCTAACTTAATAAAATTGATTGTAACTTGGCCTCATAGAATCAAAACAAAGTATGTTTTGTAAAGCCAAAATATAGATGTATTAAATAAAAAAAATAGAAAACAAAAATATCGGTCTTGTCCGAATTTGGTCATTTTCAACGTATTCGGATACCTTAAAAGAAAGCCTCTGGTGAACTTAAAGGGTTGTGTGGCTGCAGAAGTATATTACTTTTTCCGAAAGACTAGGATATAATACCCCCAAAAATGACTTCAAAATATTAGAGCATTGAACGCAAGTGCATTTCAGGTTCTTTCGTAAAAAAGACAGTGCGCGTTTTATTTTGAATATAGCTATAAATGTATGAAATGCGGCTTCAAAGTATAGGTGCGCGATACGGTAATAATTTTATTTAATTTAGCGAGGAATAGTAAATAGTCTGTCGTGATGGATATTTATTTCTTTTGAAGATATCAGAAAAAATATGGTTAATTAATTCAGATAACTGATTTTCAATATTATTGACATCTTCACTTTTTTGAAAAGAATAATGCTTTAATGCTTACTGATGATGAACAATATAAACTACTAAACATTAAATTCAAGGGATCTTCTAAGTTCTGACGCAGTGGCGCACACAAGGGGGAGGGGTCTGGGGGTCCACCCCAAAAAAGCACTTGATTTTTTTCCGATTGATTACAACTTTAAGTATATAGTACGAAAAAATTAATCAAGTATTTGTTATTAATGATTAATTTTATATATTAATTAAAGCTAAATATTTATTCAATAATTAGTTTTTTACTGTGTTTTATTCCCGAAAGTCGACAAAATCAAAAGCAGCATGATACAAGGATAGTGCACTTTGACCCCGGACCCCCTTGAAAAATTCCTGTGTGCGCTACTGTTCTGGCGTGATACTGAGTGGAAGTTGGGAGAATAGGATTTCGGGTTCAGATGTTTTCTTGACCGTAGCCTAAAGATTTAGAGGTCTGTTGCCAACAGTCTTCATCCAGTTCTAGAACGACATTAATCAATTTTAAAGAGTTCGAAATAATTGTTTTTATTAATGTCACAGTTTAAAGTAGTCGCCCATCAGATAGAGTGATTCGTAACGCTGACTATAGTGCCGTAGAGCCTGGGTTAGAAACCCGAAAAAGGCATGGATACTTGTACATGTAAAAGTGCCTATTCGGCATGGGGGGAGGACTTTAAACAGCCGTTGAGCCACAAGTCCTCTCTTGAGATTGGTGGAAAGTTGTAGGAGGCCCCTGATCACTTCTGGAATGTTTTCCCTCAAATTTATGGTGGCATGAGCAACAACAACTTAAAACTACACAAAGGCTATTGGCGACGGACCTCGTAATTGTGAACCATGGTCAAGTGACGAGGACGACACCTGAGCTGGCAACCCTACTCATAACTACCGCATCAACGGGAGGATGTTTGAGCTTTCGACAGATTTTCCGTGCATCGCTCCCCTACACGGTGGGTCTTTATTGGTACTGGGCTCGAACTCATGACAAACCTGCCATGATCCGATACATTGACCACTAGGCTACCGCGGCCACATAGAGTTTGGAGAGAAAATCTCTTGCGAACAAAAGAATTCTGAATTTATAACTATTGCATCGAATAACAGATGAATTTTCGATGCAAATTTATTCTGCCCCATCATCTAATTTATTAAAGCTGTCAATTATTTAAAATAGTTTTTTAAAAACATAGTTCTTCAAAATTGTGGTATATAACTTATTCGGTTAATTCGTTCGGTGATTGGATCATCTTGTACCCATTAGAGCCTTCAATCAATCAGTCGCTTAATCAATCAACCGCGACTAACACATTTCATGCACAAATCACGTGCAAATCTAGTTTCCGTTTCGTTTTGCAAATAGAAAACACGTGAAGCTTTTTAAATGTCTGTATCCGCTTATAAGCTTCGGTAAAACTAGACTATCTACTATTTAAATATCTACAACCTGTTTTGTAAAGTGCTGCATCCAGTTCTAAGTTAAAATATTTAGAAAATCAAAATATTTTTGAATTATTATTATTATTATTATATATATATATATATATTTATAGATGTTCTTTTGATACAAATATAAAAAAACAGGATGTTTTGTGTGAAAATCAGAATATTTTTTTTAATTATTAGAAAGTTTCATCCTTTCATGTCTCCTAACTTCTATTCTTGGCTTAAAGACAGCAAAATATTAAATGTACTTCGCATTTCTATTGAATTTATTCGAATCTAAGCCGCTCTTTTTTCAACTCCTACCATTAGCTCACATTCTCTATATAGTTATTTATTTATTTATCTTGGTGGAATTTTCAATCGTTAATCAAACACATTTTAAAGCGCTCAATTGAGCTGAAATTTTATGTACATGATTATTTTGGATGACAATACAATATTTAATTTTTATTAATATAAGATATTTGATTAAAACTAATTATCTTAAGAATTACAAATACATCTAAGTTGCCATCATTTTTGGCGACTTGTGTCAAAACTTGAAAATGTTTTTTTCTCACGTTTTAAAGCATTCAGTTGAACTGAAATTTTATATACACGATTATTTTGGAAGTCAATATGATACTTTATTGATAATGAATAAAAATTAATTACCACTTAATGTTGTGATTCTGTCAAAAGGAAAAAAATTATATTAATTGTAACTATTTAATTAAAAGTAGCTAAAAGAAAATATTTCTTTATTGATCTAAGTAGGAATTGGCTTAAAATATTTTTTTTTCATATTACTTGTTTTCAATATTAATGCTATGGAAAGTCGGGTACGGCTTAGAATAGAAGGAGAAAAAATTCGCTGGATTGGGGGAATTGAATATGATACTGATGGTTAGAGCAATTACATACTCATGTTCGTATTTAAAACCTTTTAATAGCGGTAAAATGAATAATTTATTCACTCCTTATATATATATATTAGTTCTCATGTTAAATTTTCATAAATTTCGTTAATATCGGAAATCGACAAAAATAGTTTTAAACTTTACTTATTTTTTCACAAAAACTTGTTGAGAATTTATGGTGGGGCTTAGAATCGATGGTGGCTTAGATTCGAGTAAATATGTTATTTTTCATGCATAAAATGAACTTCCTATTTTACCTCTTCAGCTCCAATTCAACCGAAAATTGAGTACAGTAGAACGTCGGTTATCCGAATCAATTGGGACCGGGCACCTTTCGGATATGCGATTGTTCCGATAACCGAAAACCGAATGCGATCCATGCAGTATATGAAACCGGACACTGTACGAATATTTAAAATCATCACATGCGGGAAACGTGCTTGAAGAAAAAGCAAAATAGGTGCAAAATATCACAATTTTAACTTTAGAAAATAATCATTTATTTTTCACTGTACCATTGTACATCTTCGTTTTTTCGCTGTAAGGTCTCTGATTCTCTTGAGAAGCAGTATTTGAGTAGGACAGCACTCTGATTGTTGTTCGTACCATTCCATAGCTGTCTCTAACGCAGAAAACGCGTCAGTATTTGATGTACCCTTGCTACTTTCGTTGTTGTTGTCCCCGTCTTCATCCGTTTCATCGTCGACAGGGTCGGATTCTTTTTGCGCGGAAATCACAATCTCGTCATCATTTAGCATTTGAAATCCACAGTCTTCAGCATCGCATGCCATCCAGGGATTTCTACATCTTCTTCATAGCATTCTTGAAATCCTGGGATTGATTGGAGAAAGTAAGTTATCTCCTCCCTGTGGTCGTCATTGAAGTCTTTTTCGCGTTCTAAATCTGGTCACAGCTTATTCCATGCATTTTCATATACAGTACATATAGTTGACGCTCTGGATAATAACCATTCGGATAAAGTTAAGTTAAGTTTTAATAACTACTGTTCGTTTCGTATTGAAACATTTAACTCATCTTTTTCAAAACCAGTGGCGAAACAAATTCAAGATTCTTGAGTGTCCCAAAGCCTATGCCTACACTGGTGTGCAAAAATTAAGGACGAGACGGTTTTTTCAATATAACTTTGTACAAAAGCTTTCCAAATCAACACATTTAATACCGTAAGGTCCCCAATACGTAAGGACATGTGTAATGTAAGCAACACTTACTAAAAGAGAAATCAGAGGGATAAAAAGAAGCTTGATAGAAAAAGTAGCATGAAGCGCAATGCGACTGAAGGCCGAAACATCCCTGTGATGGGTGTCCAGCAAGAAACATCCGGTCTTTAGTAGGGGATATGATCTCCCCTGACTGCTAGGCAGGTTTCACAGCGTCTGCCCATGCTGAGAATGAGGGTGTCAATGAGTTGTTGAGGCATTGCTGCCCATTCGTCTTGCAGCGCCAATCGAAGCTCCCGAATCGTTACTGGTGGTAAGACACGAGCTGCCAAGCGTCTGCCTAGAAAATCCCATACATGCTCGATGGGATTGAGATCCGGAGATCGTGCCGGCCAATTCATACGTTCAATATCCTCACTCTCTAAGAGCTGTTCGTCAGCTACTGTGCGATGACATGGGACATTGTCGTCCATGAAAAGGAACTGCAGACCCATAGCGCCTCTAAAAAGACGCACATATGGAAGAAGAATCTCGTTACAATAACGGGTCCCGTTGACTGAACCTGCGTCGAAGATGTGAAGGTCTGTACGACTACCAAGCATGATGCCTCCCCAAACGAGAACACCGCGACCTCCATACCTGTCCCTTTCAATGATGTTCGAGGGATGATTGCGGCTTCCCCGCTCTCTCCAGATGAGTATGCGATGAGAATCGCTACTCAAACTGAATCTGCTCTCATCTGTAAAGAGTACTCGTCCCCATTCATTGTCTCTCCAATTCCGGTGTTCCCGGCACCACAGAGAACGCCTTCTCCGATGGGCAGACGTTAAAGAAACACACCGTACAGGGCGTCGTGCAAACAGACACCACCGTGCAGTCTTCTGGCCACGGTAAAACGCGATATCGGTCGTCCAGTCGCCTGTGTCGTGTGTCTAGCGATTTCTCCCGCTGTCTGCCGCCTGTTTCTTCTGGCCTGTAAGACAATGTACCGGTCATCTGCGGGTGTGGTTCCTCGTGGACGACCACTACTGAACCCCCGGATAGCTGTTCCTGTAGTTTGAAATTGTCTCTAAAGTCGTGAAACGATGCTGTGAGCAATTCCGAACTCTGCAGCCACACTTGTCACACTGCGGCCTTCCTCCAACTTCCCAATGATTCGACCTCGGGTAAAAGTATCCAGATGTCGTCTAAGAGATTGATTATTCGCCATTTCTCGCTGAGGCAGCAACTCGGTGTGATTTTAACTGCTATACGGCGTGCAATCTCTTTGCCAGAAATACTGATCTTACACCTACAGCATGCTTTATACTACTCAGACACTCCCCCATTACGTCTACCTGAATATCTGCGCATGTGCTACCGTACATCACCTTACTTAATCTCCTGATTGATCTTTCTGTCCGCTCTGCCTCTTCGTTCAGCTGATATGCTATTTTTTCGACTTCGTCCTTAATTTTTGCACACCAGTGTATGTTATGGTTTTGTAATCCTTTGTAAGATATGGTTTGGGCCTCCGAACCTGACCTTGCAGGGGGTGGGGGCGGCTAATATTCTCCGTTATGCCACTGTTTAAAATATTAGGTTGGAGAAAAGAAATCCATTATTGTTTCGGTAGATGGCTGTAATGTCGATATCTCGTGAAGTATCTATCAAACAATTTCAAATTTATGCTCGTTGTCAAGAAGATATTTCACACTTCGAAATTTATTTTGCTTTTTTTGTTTGGTCTATTCAGTTGTGAGTTACAGGATGTTAAAAATAAAACTCAACAAAGAGAAAATTCGGTTCTTTTTTCAGTTTTTCTTTGACAGAGGCGAAAATGCAAACCAGATGGCTGAAATTGCGAATGGTGTTTATGGTGTCGATACTGTAACAGCTAATTACGTGCAATTTTGGTTTCGTCGATTCCGTTCAGGTATTTTTGATGTTAAAGATACTCCTCGCACAGGCAGGCCCGTCGTCCAAAATGTCGATAAAATCACAGAAATAATCAAAGTTGACCGGCATGTTCGTAGTCGTAGCATCGCCCAGGAGCTAATGATCGACCATAAAACAGTTTTAAGCTATTTGCGCAAAGTTGGATTCAAAAATAAGCTCCATGTTTGGGTGTCACACCAATTAACACCAAAAAACATGATGGATCGAATTTTCATCTACAAAACCTTGGCCAAACGGAATGATATAGACCCATTTCTTAAGCGGATGGTCATTGGGGATGAGAAATGGGTCACATACTACAATACTGTGCGAAAACTATCTTGGTCAAAATGTGGTGAAGCGGGTCAAAAGGTGGCCATACCAGGACTAACGGCCATGAAGGTTCTATTGTGTATTTGGTGGGACTGGAAAGGAATCATATATTAGGAGTTGCTTCCGCATGGCCAAACACTAAATTCAGATCTCTACTGTCAACAACTGGACCGTTTGAAGCTAGCGATTGACCAGAATTGGCCGACAGAAGAGGTGTTGTGCTCCATCAGAACAACGCCAGGACACACACTTCTGTAGTGCAAGAATCTCTGGGAGCTTGGTTGGGAAGTTTTAATGCATGCACCATGTAGTCCGGATCTGGTACCATCGATTACCACCTTTTTCTCGCATTGCAAAACTTCTTGAGCGAAAAGAAATTGGGATCACGAGAAGATTGTGAAAATCGATTACTAGACGTTTTCGCCAATAAGGACCAAAATTTCTATGAGAGAGGCATTATAAAGCTTCCTTTAAAATGGCAATAAATTATACAACAAAACGGTGCATATTGGACCCAAATCGGACAATCGGAAGCATGTTAAATAAAGTCTTTATTTTCATGCAAAAATAATGGATTTCTTTTTCCCGAACCTAATATTTCATTCCTTTCTTTTAAAAACAGAATTATTAACACAGTCGAACCTCTATATTGCAAATTTTTCTATATAGCGAACTCTTTCCTGAAACCTTGAACATTTCACGATTTTTTCGTAAAATAACCTCTCTATAGCGAAGTGCGTTTTCTATATAACAAACGTTTTCTTTTGTGATTCAATATTTGTTCTCCCTTTTTTTGAAAATATTTTTTAAAGTTATTCTCTCTTTAACACATTTTATGATGGTCATAAATCTTGAACTGGTTTTATTAGATCCTAACTCGCCGAGAGCAATAGAGTTCTGGACGTTTCATCCAAGAAGTGCAACCCTTAACCCCCTCTGCCCAGTTCACTAGAGACATCTACGATATCCTCTTTCACCCTCAGTGGAGTTGTCCCGTGTCCCCGTGTTCTAATTATAAAATAATGTATATCTTTAATATTTTACTTGTAATCTTTAAATTATAAAATATTCTTAAAATTCATTAATTTTAGTTTATAATTATTTTCTTAATATTGAAAATACAGTGAATCTTCGACATTTTTTTCTTGTTTTCTTTGCAGTTTTTCTTTCTTTCTTTTTTGATGGGTAAGATATATAAAAAAACATATATTATTTTGAAAAAAGTGTAAAGAAATACTTTTTTAATATATAGTGTTTATGAATTTAAAATTTATTTTATGTGGTTTATAAAGTATATTCAAAGTTGAACCTCTATATAACGAATTTTCCATAGAACGAACTTTTTCCGGGATTTAGCGATTTCGTTATATAGAGGTCCGACTCTGTGTGTGTATTTACACTACTATTTTTTTTTCTCTCTCACACAAACTGTCTTACCAATAGCCCGCGGTAATGATGGTTTATTAACGTTGTGCTCTAAGGTAGCTATCGCCTACTGGTGGTACGTGAAAAATTTTTGATGCCGCAGAAAAATTGCAACATTATTTATATTTTTATGAAGATACAGTTTCAAAAATGACGATTAACAAAACATATAAGGGAATATGGGTTGTGCTTTTCTTTAAACTACTTTTAGTAAAATTCATTCTAAGTTTAACAATTTTTTAGTTACTTTTGCCGCTCTATCTAGCAACATTTGAAAGGAAGAACTGGCAACCATGGTAAATTGCCGGCACAACACTTCAATTTGTTGATATTGCATTGCGTTGCCAATTTCTTCTTGCTTTTCGCGAAGTTCCTTTTCAGTGATATGGAAATGTAAATTAAGAATTAAAAATAAGTAACAATATAGCTAAAGTGCTCTGCTATATAGTAGGCAATCATATTAGTGGGCCACCAAATATAAAATTATGTGGTACTTACGTATTATCGCAACAATCGCCAACGTTCAAGATAACTCACCAAGTTGGCAACCCCAATTTCGCATGTGTCGTATCCGCAGAATTGGCGATCATGTGATTCTTTCATATAATGTCGCCAATAGGTTGTGATAATACATAAGTATCAATTATGCATTTATTGATCCACGAAATATCAAAGGTGCCGACCGATGGTCTAAAGCAACAAGAAACCTATTGGCGATTGACCTCGTAATTTTGAGTGTCGTTAAGTATCGAGGACGGCACCGGAGGTAGCACTCAACTCTCCAAACTTCCACACCATACCAACGTAAGAGCTTCGAACACGGCAAATTTAAGGAGCACCAGACCCTCTATATGGCAGGTTTTCAATGACACCAAGACACAAACTCGCAACTGGCTGGCCACGAGCTGATGACCACAAGGTTATCGCGGCCACTGTGCTTCTTTGTAGAGCAACGTGAATAAAAACAATCGGAACATATCTCAAAACATATCAGTGTTTGTAGCAGTGGCGTAGCGTACACCCCCGTAACCCCTGCATCGTGGTGGCTAGCTGCAGGAGTGTAGGGGGCTCAAAGTCTGACTGACGCCAAGTACGTATTTAACCACTTTATAAAATATTAAAGACAAAACCTGACGTTTCAGGGGCGTGCCTAATATTCTCCGTTAGGCCACTGATTTGTAGCTACATAAATTTTGACTCGATCCACGTAAGCACAAAATATATTGTTACGCATTTTGTGTAAAGAATATTTAAAATAATGTAAATAATTTATATATGGCTGTAATACGTAATACATTTATATATATATATATATATATACATATATGTGTGTGTGTGGGGGAGACAACAAGGGGTCCAAGACGTTTGTCTTACTTCACATTTATTAAAAACTTAAACAAAAATTAATTAAAAAGGTAGATAAGTTTGACAATGATATAGGTAACGCCTGCTCGCGCACCTCTCGCGTTCTCTCTCGCTTTTTTATCTCTCTTACTCATAGTTTAGTTCGTGTTTTAGTTAGCTGCGCCTATATATATTTTATTTTAAATTATTTTAAAATTGTAATATCCGCACACACACACACACAAGTAACGCCTTTCCTTACATTATAATGATCCGGTCAATGTCAAGTCAAATTTCATGCAATGAAAACATTGTTCTGTTTTTGTATTTTCAGTTTTATTTATATTAATGAAAACTGTTAAATTCATTCCTTTCTCTGTGTGAAAGTATTTTAAAAGGTAAATAAATCATTACTTTTTTTTTTCCTTTTTGCTGCAAAAAATGCCTTGTTTAACCCAGAGATGTTTAACCACTCCTGTAAAAAATTGACCTGAAGTTGAGAAGATGTGAAATTGGAAACAAAGTTAATAACGCCAAAAAGTCATTCATAATAAGTACACGAATGATGATGTAATACATATGTTGCTCTTCCTCTTTAGAGTTTTTTTTCAAGTGATGGAAAGTTATAAAATGTAAATACGGTCGAACCTCTCTATAACGATCCTCTATATTGCGAATTTTTCTATATAGCGAACTTTTTCCTGCACCCTTGAACATTTCACCATTTTCTTCGTAAAATAACTTCTCTATACAGAAGTGCATTTTCTATACAACGAACTTTTTCTCTTGTGATTCCATTTTTGTTCTCCCTTTTTTTTATAAGTATTTCTGAAAGAAATTTCAAGTTATTCTCTCTCTAACACATTTTATGGTGGTCATAAATCTTGAACTGGTTTTATAAGATCCTAACACGCCAAGAGCAATAGAGTTCCGGACGTTTCATCTAAGAAGTGCAACCTTTAACCCTCATTGCCCAGTTCACTAGAAACATCTTCGATATCCTCTTTCACCTTCAGTGGAGTTGTCCCGTGTCCCACTGTTCTAATTATAAAATAATGTATGTTTAATATTACTTGTATGCTTTAAATTATAAAATGTCCTTAAAATTTATTGTTTTTAGCCTAAAATTATTTTCTTAATATTGAAAATACAGTGAATGCTTTGACATCGTTTTTTCTCGTTTCGTTTCAGTTTTTCTTTCTTTCTTTCTTTTTTTTGATGGGTAAGATATATAAAATAACCACATATAATTTGAAGAAAGGTGTGAATAATTACTTTTTTAATATGTAGTGTTTATGTATTTAAAATTAGTTTTATGAGGTTTATAAAGTATATTATAAGATTAACCTCTATATAGCGAATTTTCCATATAGCGACTTCGTTATATAGAGCTCCGACTGTAATTAAACTAGACATTTATAAAAATTTCAGACGTGATTTATGTTCATAAATTAATAAATTTAAATGTATTTTATAACTCTAGAATATGAATAAAACTCAAGTATCCGTAACATACAAGGGAATTCGCTACCAAACAGACAAACTTACAGGGTGCGTAGGGAATGCAGAGGCGATTCGGAATCACATTGGAGTGCAGATTCACAAAAGTCGCAGTTACGAGCTACAGTGCTGTCGCATCCCGGTGAACACAGGTGGAGGGTTCGGGTAAACATCAGCCATGTTAACCACTTTTATTGACTATTTCACTTAATAGCTTTAAACAAGTTAATGTGTGACAGACAGATTGCGATTTCTACTAAAACTCCTTTTGGGTTTCTTTGGGGCCAGAATGGCAATTCTTTCCAACCAACTCAAAAAATGAAACGTGAAATATGCAAATTGAGAATCTTATAAATTGTAGAAGTTTTACGTACGCGGGGTGGCTATAGGAAGTGAATATACGAGGTCTATGATTACAAGTGTTAAAACTTAAGTGAGAGGAAATCCCGCAACCAAGATTTAATATATCCGCGCCAGTGTGTTCAAGTTAAATGTGGATACCATTCCACAAGGATAAACGCCACGTCAGTTAGGATTCAAGTGAATTGCTGCTTACTCAAGTTAGAGCAGTAAAATCATTTAATTTACTAGGAACTGTGTATTTATTGAGATTAGGAGTAGTCGGTAAAGTTAGACATAGTGGTCAGTTACACGATTATTTGGTAATACGTATTGTGTGTTTCCTCACTCCCAGATTCACTTGGTTTGAATACTAATATTATTATTGCATAGCGTTTAAGTTAAGATCTTAATAAAGAGATGTTAAGATTATGGCAACGTCTGGTTCTTCATTCACTCTCACACCTCTAAGTCGCGAGGAAAATGTAGAAATAGGGCAACCCCCACGGGCACATGTCTTACAAATGAAGAATTCACTTAAATCACTAAACTCGAGAAGCAGTCAGACTTAATCAATTACATATAATATAAATAAATCATTTATCTTATCTCAGACCGCTCTTCTCTTTAATACTCGAATAATCTTCCACTTGACATAACAATACGATCTCCGGTCTGCTATGTTTTCATCTATCTTTAATTTCAACCATCATCGCGCCTACTCGACGACTAATACTTAAATATAAGTTTTTATTTACATAAACCAAGTCTTCTTTATCGAAAGCGGTTTTCAAATGAAATCACAGTTAAAAAAGATTATTTTACCCAAGAGGATTAATGGAAACGCGGATACACCCGTTGCAGTGCAAAGAAGCAGAGAAAAACAGCAACACATTAATGATGGCAGAAAACATTTTATTGAAAGATCGTGCTATGACAGGTGTTCGAAATTACGACCAAAAGTCGTCTGACAACAGCACTGAATGAAATTCCTTATATCCTGTAAGATTCATGGCCTGTCACGTATCATCCCAGTAGCAACAGATATTCGAGCAATGAAGTCGTCACCTGTAGGAAAGGGCGTCTTGTACACCCAACTCTCTCAGAAGAAGTCCATGCATGATAGGTCTGGTGATCTGGTAGGCCAATGAACCGAGCCACCACGATCTATCCACCGCTATCCAAAGGTAATGTTGAGATGTTGAGGTGTTTATTGCAGACGTAAATTCCGTAATGTGGAGGAGCTCCCTGACAAACTGGTATCACATGGAAAGGCACAACGACGGACGAACATGTGCTGCGACAAGAAGCTCGGACAAAACTAGTTGCAAAAAGATCAAATATGTCCCATGGTCCAAAGGATTGGGCAGAAGGTACGGTTCAATGATGTAGTCTCCAAGAATCCCGGCCTAAGCATTGGTCGAGAAATGCTGTTGAGTTGCACGTGGCTGCGTACAATGATGGTTCTCCAAAGCCCACGCATGATCGTTATGCTGGTTACCCAATGTGTTGCTGTTTGTGTTCTTTTTCTCTGCTGCTTTGCCCCATAGCTTGCAACTACGGCATTTGCGACCCTGCATTCTTGTGTGATACCGAGTCATTTCTGTACCCCCTACACACCCTGCAAGTTTGTCGGTCTGGTAGCGAATGCCCCTGTAGTGAAGTTTAAATATGAAGGCCATGCATCTGAATTAAGACAGTAGGTTTTAGTTGTTCTCTGAACTGAGAACATTTTATGAATATCCTATTAGTTGAATATCTCTAAATGGTACTCTGGACAAAGCAAGTTTCACCTTTTATACTGCCTCCATAACCTGAAAGTTTGACTATTGAATATTCTTGTCTTGATATCGTGTATTATTTTACCTACGTTGATTTTAAAACGTAATTTTCATAAGATTCTTTTTTTTTGCTTATTTTCCTTTATAAAATGTTTGATTAATTTAATTTAAAAGAACAGCTAGAATAATAGCCTACCCATCCGTCGTTATGTTTTTTTTTGTCCTTATTCTATTTTGCATTATCTTTATCCTCCGCATATTTTTTAAGGATGAGATGTTTTCCTAAGGACAAAATGATTTTATATATTTATGTACAGAAAGTGACTTAGACACTCACTCATTGCGAGATGTCTGGTAGTATTAGACAAATAGATTTGAAATTTGGTACACATGTTTCTCTTGTTGAGTAGAGATCCGTTAAGAAAAGGTTTTGTAGAAATAGATTCCCAAGGGGTGGGGGATGTACGGGCGTTATGGACGAAAATTCCCTTTTTTAGCTGTTAGATTACAGACTTGAAATTTATCAATCATACTTTGTTTGTTGAGCACAGATTCGATAGAAAGGGTTTTGAAAGTAATCGAGGAGTTAAGGGGTGCTATAGATGATATAGTTCCTGTTTTTTAACTATTAAAACACCAAACTTGAGATTTAGCTTGTAAGGCAAGTGTCCGAGGGGGTTGCCCTACTTCTACATTATCCTCGCGACCTAGAGATGTGGGAGTGAATGAAGAACCAGACATTGCCATAATCTTAGTATCTCTTTATTAAGATCTTAACTTAAAACACTATACAATAATATTAGTATTCAAACCAAGGGAATCTGGGGTGAGGAGACACACAATACGTATTGCCAAATAATCGCGTAACTGATCCCTATGTCTAACTTTACCGACTAATCCTAATCTCAATAAATACACAGTTCCTATTAGTTTAATTAAATGGTCTTACCTCTCTAACTTGTGTAAGCAGCAATGCACTTGAATCCTAACTGACGTGGTTAACCTTGTGAAATGGTATCCACCTTTAATTTGAACGCACAGGCACGGATAGATCAAATCTTGGTTGCGGGATTTCCTCTCACTTAAGTTTTTTAACACTTGTAATCAAAGACCTCGTATATTCACTTCCCGTAGCCACCCCGCGTACGCGAAACTTCTACTATTTATAAGATTCTTAATTTGCATATTTCACGTTTCACTTCTAGAGTTGGTTGGAAAGAATTGCCATTCTGGCCCCCCAAAAAAACCCAAAAGGAGTTTTAGTAGAAATCGCGATGCGCCCGTCACGAGCTAGCATATTTCCTTTGCTGAGTTGAGATCCGTTAAAAATAGAGTTTGCTGAAATTGATTATGACGGGGGAAGTTATGGGAGGGTAATAAATTATAGTCTTTCACCTGAGTTATTCAGGTCCTTTCCTCTCTTAATCAAGAGGCGAGGGCACTGTAAGAATGTTTTTCAATGCAATCGACAGTCTAATGCTTAAAAACTGAGATATCTATAGCTTAAGAGAACAATTTAAAGTAATACCTCGACTTATACGCTACCCCGACTTACGCGAGCTCGGAGTTGCGCACTCGTCGATTTATTGTTTTTTTCCCATCATTGAAATTTGAGTAGAATCGATACCAGATCCTGATGAAATTGATTATGTCATCGAAGAGCTTGAGAATCTTGCCAGGCAAATAAACTTAGGATAGTGATAGCGCCCAAGAACTGCAGGATTCCCATAATCAGGAGCTGACAATTGATAAGCTCATAGAAATGCATGAGCAAGAGCAAAACATTGAAGAACTTGAATCTTTAGACCCATTTCAGTCTGAAGATCGAATGACGATAGGGAATTTGACGGAAGACCTCAAGTTTTCTTTGAAAATGGGTAACAAAAATAATTTTTGGAAATACATATTAAGTTGGAGAAAAAGAAATCGGTTTTTTTTTTCGATAGATGGCTGTAGTGTCGATATCGGGTCACATACGACAATATTGTGTGAAAATGATCGTGGTCAAAGCGCGGTGAAGCAGCTCAAACGGTAGCCAAACCAGGACTAACGGCCAAGAAGGCTCTACTGTGTATTTGGTAGCACTGGAAATAATCTTTTTATTATGAGTTGCTTCCGTATGGCCAAACATTAAATTCAGATCTCTACTGTCAACAAATAGACCGTTTGAAGCTAGCGATTGACCAGAAACGGTCAGAATCGACCAACAGACATCGCCATCCTCCAGGACAACGCCAGGCTACTCACGTCTGTAGTGACTCACCAGAAACTGAGTGTGAGCTTGGTAGGGAAGTTTTAATGCATCCACCATATAGTCTGAACCTGGCACCAAGTGATTAACACCTTTTTCTTTCATTTAAAAACTTTCTGAGTGATAAGAAATCGGGATCAAGAGAAGGTTGCGAAAATCGATTTGTTGAGTTTTTCGCCAAAAAGGAGCAAGACTTCTATGAGAAAGGCATTATGAAGCTACCTTTAAAATGACAACAAATTGTACAACAAAACGGTGCATATTTGACCCAAATCGGACAATCCGAAACATGTTAAATAAAGTCTCGAATTTCATGCAAAAATAATGGTTCTGTTTCCCCAACCTAATATCTCAAGGAAGAACGTATTTTTTCAACAAAACAAGGAATAAAAAAAGTATTATCTACGAGGAACTTTTGCGGGAGAAAAAAAAGAACTCTTTGAGCCGGTAGACAACTTGTTAGATTTTATGAAGCCTTCTACATCCAAATAACGTTGCGATATTGTACTTGTGTTATTTAAGATTTTATTAAACACTTTTTTCCTAAATTATTATTTTCTTTTGTCTCCGGCCCTAGTAAAATGATTGTGCATGTGTTTATATGCGAAATCATACCCCGACTAACGGGGTTATCATTCAGTCCCACATATAGCGTAAGTTCAGAGTATTACTGTATAGAAAGGGTGTCACACTCAAAAGCTGAATTGGGCCAAATGAGCAAGGTTTAACTTAAGGTGGGCCACAAAGAAAATGAATATTCACAGAAGTTTATTTCGAATAATGCATTGTAATAAACAAATTTAATATTTACGTCTTGACACTTGCCATCTCTTCTCTTCTATTATCTTTTCTATTTCGGAAGAAATTTTGATATTTTATAAAATAATATAGTAATGCCAATATACTGGTCGGTCCCCAAAAATGCTCGTTGTGGGCCGCATGCGGCCCGCGAGTTCGACACGCTAGCTGTATAGCAGTACAATATCATGACATTCCCAGCGGAGCGGGTGAAGGCTAGTTTATTTATAATGTATTTTTATTTTCACTTCATTCGAACCCTTTCATCGTTTGGTCAAAAGAAGTTGCATTCCAATTTTATAAGCCCTTATGTATTAAATTGCTGATTTTATATCCATGTTTTGCTATTAACTTCCCATTATAATTTGTTTTCCGAGTCAATTCCAATTGAAATACCTCACGTTCCATATTCAATCTCTTTTTTGAATAAATATTTCAACGCAAACGCATGAAACGTCGCCAAGTGTCATTCGAATACAAGGAACGAAATCCTAGGTTCAAAGAATAATAGCTAATCCCAGTTACATCAGGTCAATATGACAAGACCTCATCATCTCATCAACTAACATGCAACTAAAAGCAGAGACAGCTCTTGAATTACAACCCTTCACGCAGCTCCCAATGTTAAGCCGGAAATGCCCTTTAAATGCGCGTCATGTACGAAACGCCATTTAAAATGTTAAAACTTGAGAAGAAGAAAAAGAACAAGAGCGAAAGGAAACAAACAAAAAAGAAAAGAAAAAAAAAGTTTCTGAACGCTTTGAGGTTAGTAGGCAAACACATTTCGTCGTTTGTTAAAAGACGGTTCGAAAGCGCGTTGGATCAAAGAGCCACTGGGTCAATCTTCCAAACGTGTTGCCAGATAACAAACACTATTTGTGTTTAATAAAAAAAAAATAAATAAATAACGCAAGCAAAATGCAAGCGATCACAATAACATTATTACTCTATCTGCTCGGTAATGGAACAATCGAAAACCGGTTTTTATAACGTTCTTAAGCGAATCTTGTAACGGGTAAAAAAAAGTTCGAAAAAATGTTCGAAGATTTATTCGAGGCTACCGATTTTTAACGCATTTAATTGAATCATAGTCCAAAAGATTAGCATTTAAAAACCCCGACTGAAATGACCTTAAGAATAAAGATTAGTTCGATTTAGAGGAAATGGAATTCGGAAAAAAATAGAGGATTCCTATACGAATTCGAACGTCGGAATTGTTAATAATTATTTATTTAGTTCAAGGAACTTGTCCTAAAATAATCATGTGCAAAATTTAGCAGGGTGAATGATGCCGTAATTATACGGAACGATTGGATTATCTCATTAAAAATTCTGTGCTTGGCGTTCTTCATTTATTTCATAAATATTTAAAGCGTTCTCTTGTGTTATTTAATAGCGTTGATCCTTAAAAAGAATATATGGAGTTTTTGCTGAAAGGTTCAAGTAAATATGTAAAGTAGTTAGTTGATTCTCATCCTAATAAATAGATAAGGTGAATGAAGAGTTTATAAATTGCTTAATAAACAGATTGTTTTGATTAGAGATATTTGTAGGTAGGAATGACAATAATAGTTTCGGTTTATATTTTTGAAATTTGAGCTTGAATAGTAATTACTAAAAGTAATTTATTATTTTTTTCTATAAGGAAGTAATTAAATCTTTTTTTAATTTTAATGTTAATTTATTCAAAATTTCAAAAAAATAACTTCGAAATTAAAAAAAATAACCTACTTTCCTAATTTGGGATTTTTATTATCTTCATAAATAAAATGATTCTTAAAATAAAAATTTTTAACAAGATTTTATCCAAATACTTTATTAATGTGCATGCAATGACTTGTAATACCAAATATGAAAGATGAAAATTTCAAAGTCATACTTAATTTATTTAATTTTTTTTTTACAAAATATTCATTAAATTTTTCGAATAAAAAAATCCCATTCTCATTAAGAGTTTTTGGTTTGCTTATTCAACCAAACTCATGACGTATTCTTTTCCTTAAACTCGTTGACATTTTAACACGCTTTTAATAGCTTCACCTGTACGTAACGGAATCTTTGAACTCGCTTTTTAAAACGCCAGATTAATTCGAAATTTTAGACACTTGTGAAGGACCAATGGCAATTCAATAATTATATAATTTTATTCCATAATCCTGATCGGGATCATCAGGATTAACGATTTCCCACACTTCCAGATTTGGCGAATAATTCCAGATTTAGCGAATAAAAGATTTAGTTACAACTGTAAAGCGAAAACTCTCATCGTTAATACAAATACAACAAACAAAAAAGATTAACTCATCAATAAATAAATAATAGTTTAAAAAAACTAAAAATCTGGCTTTTGTTGCAAATCGAACTAAAAAATGAAATTTATAGTTTAAGAAAACTAAAAAACACGCTTTTACAGTTTTTTTTAATCGAACTAAAAAGTAAAAAATAATCCTTAATATGAGAATAAAATGATTAACGAGAAAATTGATGCCATTGTGATAAAAGCGTGGGGTTCTGTATATCCATTGTTATAATTTCTTACTAGTTCTATTCCAAAATGCAGAGTTTGTGTAAAAATATAGTATAAAGCACCCCACGCTTTTACCACAATAACATTACTTTTCTCGTCAATCATTTTATTCTTATATTAAGAATTATTTTTTACTTTTTAGTCCAATTCAAACACACACTATAAAGAGTGTGTTTTTTAGTTTTTTTAAACTATAATTCATTTTTAAACAGTGTTTTGATTCAAAATATATAAACATTTTAGAATGTTACATTTTTTAAAAAATATATCGGAAAGTATTCACGTAATGTGTTTTATTAAAATTAGCTACAAGATTTTTTTCCATTTCCTCGTTTTCTAACAGTGGACAAAAAAATTTGAATGCAATTTTTATCTTTGTTTGTCATTAGTCTAATTGAAGTTAGGATAGTAAGAAATCAGTTTTTAACTTTACCAATCATTATGAAACTTCATAAATTTGTTTTTATTTTCCTAGCGATATTTGCATTAATTATTCTTCAAACTTATAGTAACTATTATAATGAAACGAAAACTAATAGTAAGGTAATGAATATGTTTGGAAATTAACAAAATTTTGTCGTTTTTAAAAACACACAAAACACAATTCCATAATTACTTGTTATTCGGACAATATTCTAAGAATTGTTTATCCATTATTATATTAAGTGTTCTTCAGATATTTACTCTATACCTATATTATTGTTCCTTTTCATTTCAAATAAAATTTAAACCCTTAAAAAATCGAATGTTTAACGCTACTTTTGAATACCACTCCCACCCACCCACTCAAATTTCGAAAATTTTTCCAAGATTTCTTCATCAATTTGTATCTTTATTTTATATTTGTTATTTTTTCATATAAACATAATTTTATCTTATATATTAAAATTCGTAGGTAAACAAACGTATCTATGTATATATCCCAATTTTCTCAAAAACCTAAAGACGCAGAAGCTAGCAGAAGGTATCAAAATTTCGGGAATGATCCGAGAAATGCGTTTTGACCATTTGTATTCCGATATTCCAATTAGTTAAAAAGATATTAATTAAAAACCTTAAAACGCATTTAAATGCATCGTGGCGCCATCTACAGAAAATGTCGGGAAAAAGTTCTGTTTTTACAAAACAACGAAACTGCATATAAATAAATTTATTTAAAAATTAATATAATAAATTATACATATATATTTCTTTCAATTTAATTATTTACATTTTTTTAAATAAAAAAAATGAGTCGAAATCGGTTCCTTTTTTTGAATACGAATTATAAGTTGTTCCGCTTGAAAAAATATTTTACACTAAAAAAAAGTTCATGTTTTTTTTTCCGCGTGTAGAACAATATTATACGTAATCTGTACAAAGATTGATAAAATATCTTAAAAATTACGGTTAAAAAAACTTTCTTTCTTTCAATTTAATTATTTTACAATTTTTTTTAAATATTTTCAGAACTTTTTTTCCAGAGGTTTTTAAAACACGTTCTTATAATTTTGTAATTTTGAAAATTTCTGTTCCATACATAAACTATTCTTTTTTTAAAAAAAAATATACTTTTGGGTTTCCGGTGGCTGCAAAATTAAACGAAAAAAATTGCCTAAAATGTCAATAATAATTAAATAATTATAATTACATTCTTTATTTTTTTTTCATACTTTTTGATTACAAAAGCAATCGTTTCAATAGCTATCTGTAAATTTTTCTTTTATTAATTACTTATAGAAATTTGATTTTAATAAATATATATATGTTTTTTTAAAAGGATTATTTCTATTATTTCATTACTAAAGGGATTCTTTGTTAATTAAAAAGTACAACGTCTGTTATTTATATGAAGTTTGAAAGCATTAACATAAAAATGAAGCCCGAAAAAAATCTTTTACTTTAACGAAAAATCTACCTTTATTTTAAAGCTCAATTCAATGCTTTTCCCCGAAGGAACTGATGGCGCGATTGTTAAATCGGCTGCGCTTTATGAAACGGCAGTTCCCAGGTTCGAAACTAAGGAGGCAGAAACTTTCAATTTCTCATTATGCTACTTTTTAAAGCTTTACTCTTAGCATCAGAATCGTTTTCTTTTTATTATTGCTTCACATTAATAATTTTTAAAATTCTAACGCAATTTTTTTTTATAAGTCATACATCGAAGCTCGTGATCCGCGCCCTGCAGCTTCAAAAGACGAACTTTTGCTGCGCATACAAGCAATATGGAATTCTCTTCTACAAGCAGACATTCAAAATATGTTTGACTCCATGCCACATTGTATAACAGCACTTATTGCAGCACGTGGTGACTACACCAAATACTAATTTCGAACCCTTAATATTGTTTTTTTGCTTTGAAAATTTCGTCATTCATTTGTACTAATACAAGTCGTTTGTACATTAAATTTCATTTAATTCTGATGATTCCTTCATGGTGTTGTGCATTTTTTACAAACAGCAGTTTAAAAAAACTGCTTTTGAACAATTAGACCTACAGACTTGAAATTTTACAAGCGTGTTTTTTGTTGAGTAGAAATCTGCTAAAAACGGGGTTTACTGAAATCAACTCCGAAAAGAAGTGATCTACAGGTACGTAAAGGATAACTATACTTCCATTTTAGAAATTCATCCTATCCTTTTTAAACCAGGATTCGAAAGTTATAAGATTGTTTTTCAGTACAATCAAAAGCTTAATGTTAGAATTTAAATAACAATTACTTAAAAACAGTACATACTCTTAGAATGCCCTTAAGTACCCAGCGTAACGGGTGCATGTATCAATTAAAATACACGCTCGAAAAAGAATAATTAGCATGTATATGTTAAGAATTCCTCTCTAAATATTCGTTGTCTTGGAATAGAGCCTTTGTTGTGTTATTTTCAGGATGAAAACATTTAAAATCTTCCAGTCCTTGATGGTATACAATGTCTTTCCTGATATATAATGAAACAAACATCCATACTTTTCGTAAGCAAACGGGCCTGCTTCAATAAAAGTTTATTGATAATTCTTTTCATCAGACTTATAAATATTTTGTAGAATTTTTCCGACTTCCATCGCATTTTGTTCCGCACTCCCCAAAATCCAGATGCAAGACTGTGAAGTTAAAGATTCCAAAACATGACAAACATGAACAACACAAAGGCTATTAAAATCGCACACACACACACACATAATTCATATATTCACATTATGTCACGCGATTTCGTCTGTATTTCTTCCTGCACCGATTCGTCGAATCTGATGAAGGAAACGTGCTTCGGTAAAAGATTCTCCAATGTAATGATTTCCTGAATATGTTTGCGAACAAACAAAACACATAATGGCAAAGTTCAATATAGCGTGGGGAAGCGGACCGTTTCTGCTTGACAATTCGGATGCGTTTACGTTTTAGAATGAATGGATCATAATAAAGCGTCTTTTGATTGTGAAAAAGGTTTAGAATGTGCTCTTCTTTTTCGATAAAACTGAACTTCAAATCCTTTGGAAAGCAAAGATAATGTCGGATGGGATATTAATTTAACCTCTTGATGGTTCATTTTATTTCTGGATTAGGGATTTAAAAAAAATGTTAATTTTTTTCTGCTTATTTTCAAACACACATACCTTTTTCAACATAATAGCACCATTTGCATGCAAAATTTGCTAAAAATGAATGTAAATATATCTATGTAAATAAATGAGTAATTTACCTGTAAAGTTGGCTTTCTGTATGGCAAAAAATCATTAGACTTTGGAGTCAATTCTCACTAACTACAAATATAAAGCTTAAAATATCTAGCTTTTCTCTTGAATTACATATTTTACTTACATCTTTTGCATTTACATAAAGGATTATGAAATTATTAATCAAAATTTTATCATGTATGACAAATTCGAAAACGCGGCCCAACATCACAATCTGAACAGTAGAATCTTGTTTCTCTTCTTCCCTTTACTGTCTTTCTTTGAGCAGCACTGTAACGTTAGATCAGTTTTCTTTCCTGTTGGGGGAATAGTCAACAAAGTGTTTTTCAGACAAGCGGGAAAAGGAGGGGGTCAGTAAAAAGACGTCTTTTTTTTTTCTGCAGAAAATTTCCCCGAGTGGTACTTTTCAATTATTCAAAACCATAAAAAGCACATATGAAATAATTCGTTAAAGACCGATTGCATAGTGTAAATTTTTACAGTGCCCGACCTACATTCGGAAAGAGCTAGAATGGCACGTTTTGCCTGCCCGAGCTCAGCTCGGGAAAAACCGGGAAGGGGTTAAAAATTTTTGCGAAGAAAAATCATTTCAATAGATAGTGGTCATTTAAAATCATTCATTTAGCTTTATTAATAACAAATCGAACTGCCTGAATGTTTTCAAAGAAACACTTCAAGGTGTGATACCCCGCGGCCAACTAATTTTTATCAAGGGAAGTTTAATTTCCCTAATCCCGAGATAGGGATAGGATCAGGATTCAGAGTTTTTTCTGGCTCAGAAAATGTTGAGGAGTTTTTGGAGTGCATAGACAATAATGTAAGGTTTTATGAGATACCTAGCAATTTGGAGTGTGCTTATTTAAAGGGTCATTTCAGAGGTAGAGCTAAGGATGGGTTCGAAATTTTTGGTTATGCTTTAGTGCAGGGAACGGCCACGGACTTCACGCGATTAAAGGAGGCTTTACGGAACATTTCCTAGTGGTTCGAAATAAGAAGGAATTAGATGTAAAATTCCACTCTTCGCACCAGAATAGGGGTCAGGAACCATCTGACTTTATTTATTATTTACTGAAGATTTATAAGAAACTAGGACTAAATATGTCTGAATAGGTGTTGGTTGAGCATATATTGCTTCAACTCTAACCTAAGGTGGAAAGGATTCTTAGGATAGTTTTTCCTAAAGGTATTTATTAGGATTCCAGGCGCTATTTACTTAGAATTGATAATTACGTAGTATCACTTCTGATCATATTCCTCTAGTAAGACTTGTGCTCCGTTGATTAATATACATTTAGACAAATTAGATTTATTATGGAGAATTTGAGTGATCAATCATTTATTCCTACGAATCTATGTCGCGTAGATGAAGAGATGATACCCCCAGATCGCGGGGGTATCACAAAGGTAATGATTTGTATTGACATTTCTTGGGTTAATAAGCTGGCAATCTTCAAAAGGAATCAACAAGCTATTTTACAAAAAGAGTATTATCATGTAAAAATAACATCGTCTTTGTACTATATCGAAATGCTGTACAGGAATAATTATCTCATTATTTTGGTGTTGTCCTTGTCGCTTGACCATGGTTCAAAATTATGAGGTCCTTCTCCATTAGCCCTCGGGTAGTGCTCGGGCAGTGCGACGCAGTGGCGTAACGGAGAATCCTAGCCTCCCCCTACAAAGTCAAGTTTTGGGCTCCAAGCCGAATCTTACATTTATTACAAACTCATAACATAACATACGCTTTGCCCCCCTCCTATTCCTGGACCCTCAGCAATACAGGGGTTGCGGGGGTGTACGTTACGCCACTGGGGACACGCTAATAAACACTCCCACAGTTGCCATCTTATAATATGTACTTACCGGCTTCTAATATTAAATTGGAGCTTAATAAATGAAAAAAAGGGATACTTGCTTTCAGGAAGTGAGGTTGTGGTTGTTTATCGGATCGATTGTCAATCAGATATCTAGACCGTATCCCTAAAGAGTGCAGTGAAAATTGCTTAACACGAAACTTAGGGGACTGAAATATTTTTTCGTGTTAAAGGATATTGCAAAAAAACAACAACATATATTCAACAAAATGAAGTTCTTTAAAGTATTTTTTACTTACATAGATGTGTATTTATGCATGTATTTAATAAAAATCAACAAAACAGAAAGATTCATGTGAGAACTTAATGAAATTTAAGTTTTTTGAAAAACAAAACATTTATTTTTTTTTTTTGGAAAATAATGTGATATTTTTCTTTGCGTTACCTTTTTCAGCATCAAATTGTCAACAAATTGATCGATAGCATCAATTTTATTATTCATTTCACCATTAGAATGTGCATCTAAATAACTGCGCGTATTTTAATGATGTTCCTCTTTTCGGATAATGTGGGTCAGGGACTGCATTGTTTATTTCATTTGCCGCAATCTTCATCAATGATATTTTTGAGCTATGAACAAAATGACTTTATCTAACATAATTGGGGCTTCATACAAATTATCATCACCTACTGCAATGAATACTTCCAATAATACAATAAGACAATCCAATCCTGCTGCTGTTTATCGCACTTTGTTCATTCATAGAAGGAAAATCGTTTCGTGTTGAGCGATTTTCGTTCAGTGTTAATTGAAATAAAACGCATGAAAATCAATAGTAGTTTGTCGGGATCATTGTATTATTTCGTTTTAACCGATATTTCGTCACAGGGGTGTTAATCTTCTATTTTTTCGAATTTTCGAAACAAATATATGTTGTTCCTCATTTTCTTTTGAACATTTTGATACCAACCACGTGATAGTACTACAAAAACTTCGAAAGTTATTCGAAAAATTCCAAACAGCAATTTAGTAATAACAATGTTTAAATGGCTACATGCCACACCCACTTATTCTTGATTTCCGCATACGTTTTATTTTTCTGTTTTTAAAAAGCCTCATGAAATATTTTAAACACTTGCTTAATTGAGAAGGAAGCTTGCAACTCAACACACGCTTTTTTAATGCGTTTTGATTCTGTTTTGGTAATGCTAGCACGTTGTTTGCAATAATTTATCGAAATTCAAAACAGCGTTGTTTAAAACCGTTTATCAAAATTGAAAACAATTAAAAATTCTCGATTGAAATGGAAAATACTCATCGTAGACCTTCAGGTAATTATCCTAAAAAAGAAGATTTAGAGGGAACCAAATCATGAAGGTATGTTCTCATACATATGTTGCAGAAAGGAGAGATAAAAATGTGTGCTTCCAGTAATAAAATCTCAGGATATCAGACTTCATTAAAGTCAAATCTTGTTAAGGTAAGTGAAAACTCTCTCTCTCTCTCTCTCTTCAAAGGATATCGTATTTTTGATTTTATTTCAACTTTTAGCTCTATTTTATCAGTATCATGTTGTTTAAAATGTCATAAACCATTAACAATTAATGAAAAGTCCACTCGTGGTTTATGTTCGAATTTTGAAATACGTTGTAAAAACTGGGAGTGTTTTTACTTTTTCAAGCTGTGAAAACACTGGGAATAGAAATAATGCTCCAGAAATTAACAGAAGATCTATTTTAGCAATGAGATGCATAGGCCAAGATTTAGAAACATTAAAAACCTTTTTGTGCTGTAATGAGTCTTCCTAATCCTGTTGAACAAAAAATCACATGATGTTATTAATAATAAACTTTCACGTGTTATGAAGGAAGTTGCTGAAGAAAGCATGAAAATGGCAGCTGTCGAAGAATATTCTTCGTCACCTGATAACCTTTAACGGTAAGTGGTGATGGTACCTGGAAGACGAGAGGACATTCATCGTTGATTGAGTATGTACTGTAATAGGGGCCGAAACAGGTAAGGTTTTGGATAGGGAAGTGTTGTCCTCATTTTGCAAAGGATGCGACAGTTATAAAGGGGTAAAATTTGGTATCAAGTACAATAAAAATGGCAAAGAGCGCATAAGATTTCATGTAGAAAAATTATTCTGGCTCTGCTGGTAAGATGGAGGTTGACGGGATGTTGAGGATTTTTAATCGATCAGAAAAGCTTCACAACCAGAAATATTCGAACTACATAGGAGATGGCGACACAAAAACATTCAATGCCCTTTCTGAAAACAAGCCATACGGCGATGACTATCTTATTCAGAAAATAGAATGTGTAGGCCATGTGCAAAAGAGAATGGGTACAAGACTTAGGAAGCTTATATTAGTATATAGTAAAAGAAATTATCTGATGGTAAAACTATTGGCGGTAAAGGTAGGTTAACTGATAGTTTAATTGATAAACTTGCGCATTACTATGGTAATGCTATTCGATGCAATTCTACTAGTGTAAAGGAAATGCGGAAAGCCATTTGGGCTGTTTGGGGTCATTCTTGCAGCACTGATGATGAACCGATGCACTGGTTTTGTCCTACAAATCCAAATACATGGTGTAAGTATAATGCCGCAATTAATAATAATTTACAAAATTATAAACACAAACCCTCAGTTGCTAAAGCTGTTCGAGATGTAATTAAGCCTGTATTTGCAGACTTATCTCATCCGGTACTCCTGAAGAAATGTTTAGGAGGTAAGACACAGAATCCTAATGAAAGTTTAAATTCATTAATTTGGAAGTTTTGTCCTAAGACGATTGGTTCTAGGCTTCAGATTGCAGAGATTGTTGCAAATCTAGAAACCAGTGTTTTTAATGATGGAAATCAAATACTTATTACTATTTTAGAGAAATTTGGCTTGAAAATTAACAGAAATGTTTGTGTGCCCCTGGCTGAACGTGACAATCGTCGAATCTTTACGTCAAGACAGAGGCTTTAAGAATCATCTTTTGAAGCTCGCAGAGCCAAGAAAATTAAAAAGAGTAAAGAAATTGAGCTGTTTCAGGAACAGGAAGGTATATATTATTATCCTGGAGAATTTTAGCATGTAAGTTTTAAGATTTATTTTCTCAAATTCAATTTTAAAACTTTAAAGCCCTTTTTCTCAGTTTGTGTTTTTTTCAATTACGCGCATTGCGTTTCAAAACTATCATACTTTGATGTATAAAACTTTACAGAATTATAAATTCTATCATAATCTTCCAATCCTAGCTATTTATAGTATTATAAATTTTTAATTTTTTGAAATATTTCAACAAAAATTGAATTTTTTAAAAAAATTTTAAAAATGTATTTTTTTATTTTTAAAAATATTATTTTTTAATTTATTTTTATAAGATAAGCTAGCATGTAATAAGGATATATTTGACTTTATAAATCAACTTATTGCTAGTAATTAGAATTATTATCGCAGAAAATATCATGCGCGTCGTAAAACTCACTATTTGTCTCTTACAAAAATTTTTCTTATTTTTATGTGCTTATTATTTTTAAAATTATGATTATATTTTAGATATTTTATACTTTTTTGAAACTTTATTCCTTTATAAGAAATGTGTAAAAGAATCAAATTATTTCATTTTAATCTCAAAGAATTATTTCTAGTCGAAAATTGTTTGTATTTTGTGCTCGAAACATTTTCAACACCCCTGTGACCCCTTAAGCGTTTTCACATTAAATGTATTTCACTGTATTTATGATTTTAATTCAATAATTAATTTAGTTAGCATTACGTATTAAATTCTAAAGGAATTTTTTTTCATTCTGGAATTTAATTCATTGCCAAAATTAGAGAACGGTCAGAATCTCTCATGTTCCAATTTTTAGTTGAATTTAATTATTATTTCCAAACATATTTGGGAAAAATTGATTAGGGTCTGCGCAAATGAATAATACCATCCCCTGCCCCCCCCTCTCTCCTTTTTAACATCTGTGATGATTAGATCGACTATTACACTGGTGTGCAAAACTTAAGCAACAGGTGGGTTTATTGCCATAACTTCACGAAAAATCATCTGAGAGACATGAAATTCAGAAATGAGAGAGAGTACTATGTACATGAAGGATGACGAAAGCATCGGCGCTGAAAAAGGAATACAATGCATACGGTATGGAATCAAACAAAAACAAGCTTTATTGAACGCATAGTATCGTGACTCATGATGGTCTATCCAACAGGAAGAACAACAAGCAGATGTTCCTTAATATGGTATATGCCCTCCCCTCACTGCAATGGTTGCTTCGCACCGTCTCCTCATACTCAGAACCAGCTGGTGCAACATTTCTTGCGGTAGGAGTACCCATTCTTCAATCAGCATCTGTTTGAGTTGTTGGGTGTTCTCCGGATGATGTAAGCGTGCTGCAATACGTCTCCCCAAAGCATCCCACGCATGTTAGATGAGGTTTAAATCTGGGAAGCACGCTGGCCAATCCATTCGAGTGATATTTTCACTTTCCAGCAGCTCCTCAACAGCAAGAGTCTGATGTGGCCGTGCATTGTCATCCATAAAAATGAAGTCTGTGCCAATGGCACCTTGGAACAGACGCACATGGGGAAGAAGTACCTCCTCACAATAGCGATCCCCGATTACAGACCCTCTATCGAAAATGTGGAGCTCAGTTCGCCCGTTCAGCATAATATGCCTCCCCTGACAAGAACTCCAGGATCACCGTAATGGTGTCTTTCCTTGATGTTACTGGTATAAAATCGTGTCCCGATCTCTCTCCAAATCAAAATGGTTTGAGAATCGCTTCTGGTACTGAACCAACTCTCATCCGTAAAGAGGACACGACTCCATTGACAGTTGTCCAGTTTTTGTGCTCTCTGCACCACTGTAAACGGTGGCGGCGGTGGTCAACTTTCAACGGGAGGCAGCGTTCATTTCGGCGGACGAATAGGCCCCCTTTGTGAAGGCGTCTGGCCACAGTAAACCACGACACTTGTCGCCCCGTTGCTGTAGAGAGTTGCTGAGCACTGACGCTTGCTGACTGCCGTTGGCCTCTTTTCGCCTGCAGGATGATACATCGGTCATCCCCTGCAGTTGTCGTTCTCGGGCGGCCACCACCAACCTTTCTAACAGCTGTACCTGTGGTTTGGAACGCTTTCCAATCGCGCGAAACGACACTTTAGTTGATTCCGAACTCCGCAGCTACACTGGTGACGGTACGGCCTCTCCTCCAGCTTTCCGATCATTCTTCCACGTGTGAAGTCGTCCAGGTGATTTCTTCTAGCCATATTTTATGAACTAACTCACTGGCACTTGCAGCGAATATGTTGAACTGCGTCTGCGTCCTTCATTTTATTTTACTGTTGAACAGCACGCGCCGACATCCCGCGTTTTGCGTACGCTCACGTCGCTTCTGACGTTTCGTTCCTAATATTTGTATACGCATGACGTTTCTACTGACTTACGTGTTCACTTTACTGATCTCCAGACCTCCTTTTCTGCAATTTCATGGTTATCTGCTTAATTTTTACATTGTTGCTTAAGTTTTGCACACCAGTGTATATAGTACATACATTCTGCCCCTTTCAATCTCTATTGCAGTTTTTAACGCAGCGCAATATTAAAATATAATTTGTACATAAATACTCTTCTCAACAAACCATATGAAATAAAAACAAACTTTCCCATTTGCCGTTAGAGCCACTATATGTTTGAATGTTTATATTCCACAGATTTTCATCATACTAAACCCGAATTCGATATCAAAAGATGGTGTTTTTCTGATTTTTTTTTTTTTTTGCATGTTATTTTCCGCTGAAAACTTACATCTTTTTAGTACATTTAAATTCCGACAAGACTCTTAATTGAGGCACAATGTTGTACAAAACTTTTAGAACGTTAATCTTTGTCTTTACAATAACCATATGTCCATTGCTTTATTTCAAAAGGTAAACATATTTAGATTTGAAATTATAGGATAGTTACTATTTTCTTGACATGTGCGCGAAATATCATTTATGTATGAAAAACTAAATATGATTCAGAGCTAAATTCACACCATAAATATGCAATTAAAAATACAATTGATACTTAAATTAAGTCTTTTTGATATTGCTTGTTACGGAGTTTATCGTACAATAGAATATTTTCTTTTCTTAAATTATTTTGTCTAACTGTTAGGTATATTTTTTTGCTTGGAATACTCTCTTTCAAGGATACTCCTCTAAAATTATTTTTTTTTTCAGAACTGCTCACTTATTTCTAGAAATACGCGTTTAACAATTTAAAAAGCAATGAATGCTCTGGACGATTTTAAGAAAATTAGGAAATTTCCTGCTTCTGAATTTTTTTTTATTTCTCAAACACCAATGATTAACAAGCTAACGCATCCAATCTCTTTGTGATTGTGCTTCCCCCGTGTTTTGATATAAAAAAAAAAAAATACGGCTTACGTATGTGTGTGTGTGTTTTAATAAAAAATAACAATTTTTACAATAAAGGTGTATTGAATCAATTACAGAATGTGTTATTAAGTCCTGTAATATACGCTCTAAAATTTATAAACTTAACAGAACAATCTATCACACACACAGAGATTAGATTTACGTTTATTAAATATTAGTTGGTATACCCGTTCTTCGCACGGGTGAACTGAAAAATTAAACAACACAGATTGAAGGATAAAGAAGTGTTTAATGAGTTAATTTAACGTGAATTGCAAATTAAAGAAAAAAAGCTTTTTGCATATCTCAGCTGAATAACAACAACAAAAAAAAACACCTTTGTTAAATTTTAAGTCCGTAGATCTAATAGCTGATAAAAAGAATTTTTTTTTTAAATTTTTAACTCCCCGTAACACTCTTTGAAAATACCTCCCTAAGCTGATCCCTGCTCAGTAAAAGTAACACATTGTTAAAAGTTTTGTGTAATGAACGCTTAAAATAGTGTAAATAATTTATATCTGAAAGTATAATACATTAATATTACTTTCTGTTGTATTTATTTTATATTAAAATTGTAATATTCGCAAGCAACGCCGTTTCTTAAATTATAATGACGATTCAATGAAAAACATAGCGAAATGTTAACGAGTTGCTAAGTCATGTTGAGAAGAAATGTTGTCAAGTTGGCTAAAGCCTAGCTAGTTTCATAGCTCGAGCTTTATTAGAGCTTTGTAAGGGAGCGTGTAGGGGAGCGATGCACGTTGAGAAAGTTTATTTACTTTAAGTAGAAGAACTGATAAAAGCATTTATTTTAACAAAGATCAATTTCTTACTACCAAATGTGCATAATAAAATCATAAAAAAAATAAAATGAAGAGAGATTTATAACAACCTCTCCCTTCAAAATTTAGTTCTGAATTAATTAGAAGCGAGCCCCTTGCGTAACCAAAACAAAAAGAGTTTTTCACAAACAAAAGATAGATATATGCTGCGGTGGGCTTTTTTGTAGCGCAAGCCAGATTTGCTTGCAGATGCCAGAATTTTTCCTACTTACTTGACAAATATCGTTATATTTTGGACACTTTTTACAAATTTTTATAAAGTATAGCCAATGCTATAAATTGTAACCTATGTGTTATTCTGATGTATAAGCTATATTACTGTAAAGTTTCATTAAAATCCATTCAATTGTTTTTGCGTGAAAGACCCACAAACATCCTCACAAACTTTCACATTTATAATATATATTAGATTCCATCAAATTAGGAATTTATCTGAGGAGTTCCATCGAATTTGAGGGAAAACTACATATACATTGGAAAATCGCTTCTCTAATTAACTAAAGTAGCAAATAACTGTGGCTAATTCCTTTCAAATTTTATTCTAGAACACGATGTAGAATATTCACCGGGCCTCTAAAGAGTTCCTCATTAACGAATTTAAACCAAGAACTATCAAATATTTAATTATTAACTCTAGAATATAAAATGCTACATTGGCATAGAGACAAAGGCACTTTAATTTAAAATAGTTGGAAACAGTCGTGAAATCATTAAGCCGATCGAACAGCATCTTTTAAAAGTATATACATGACCTTATAGAATGCATCCAATTTGTACAAGTGTACAAACTTGAAAGTAGATTTTTCTTTATTTAGTCGAAATTTCTCGAAAAGGACTGGAAGAGAGATAATACTATTCCAAATAAGAATTTATAAATCTTAAGTGTAGATTGCGTAAGAACATGTGCTGCTTTGCAATTAGCGGAAAATGCTTTGAAGGCGCAGATCCCAATTTTCGCGCTTCGCTTGTCGCACAGGTAACCCTCATGATGTCTTTTGTAACATTCGCGAACTCAAAAACAAATACCAAAACGCGCACCTATTCTTTCGAGCTAAATTTTTTAATTTTTTGTTATATTCGTTGTATAACGCGTACCCCCTTTTTTACGAAGTAACCTAAAATGTATGCGTGAAACGATCTCATATTTTGAATTCATTTATTGGAGATATTTTCCCAGGCTTTTTTGAAAAACATAGTATACTTCTTTAACTACAGCCCTTTAAGTTCAAATGGTGTGTCATTTCTTTTAAATATACGAGATTCTGATAAATGTAAAAGTGTAATTTGTGTTTTATGCTCCTCTCTCTTATTATTTTTAAAGCTATCATTTTTATACCCGGTGTATAACGTGCACCCATAAATTTTGATATTTTTTGTGTTCAAAGTGTACGCTATATGCCGTATTTTATCGCAATTAAACTGAGTATCATCAACGTATCATCTACAAACTTGACGCAGAGATCTAAGGACTTTAATGCAATGTCTAACTTTGTATGCAACTTGGGGAGATAATTTAATGAAACCGAATTCATAGATGGTTCGTTTAAGAATCTTGATTATCAATTAAAAGGCATCCGACTACGTTCGGAACCGTGATTTTGCAAAAGCGTAAAAATGGATAATATTTATGATATTTAGTGTCACTTAAATTAGAAAATGTATGAAAAATTGTGTGTTTTAAGAGTACTATTTCAATAAAAAATTATTTAAGTCCAATATTTTGACAAAAAAAAAGGAACATAGAATGACTCATTTTCAAAATAGTCTCCTTCTGTGAAAAATGTTTCTATTATAAATAATATTTTGCCTGTATGTAGCTCAGACCTCTGTACAGAGGCTCAACTAGAATTTTTGAAATATATAACTGAGAAGTGGGTGTATTCATGTTTTACGACAACAGAGGGAAGAAATTTTAAGAAAAATACACCGATAATTATTTCAATGGGTTGTAACTCTGAAAATAGTGGAAATTTTTCAAAAATCATAGTTGAGCCTCTGTACAGAGGTCTGAGCTATATACAGGCAAAATATTATTATAATAGAAGCATTTTCACAAAAGGAAAACATTTTGAAAAAAGGTTATTCTAAGTAATTATATAAGGTTAAGTAAAAAGGTTAGGTAAGGTAAGGTTAAAAAGGTTATTCTGGTATATTCAGAAATTTTCATTAACGAAGTAAAAAAAATTATATAATAATAAATTATTGATAAATTATAATCTGTTTATTACTTTATATTGTTTTGATTTCACTTCTGAGATCATCACCTTTTATTAACAAAGATATGTTTAAAATTTAAGAGGATGGATAGGAGGAATGTGCATGATTATTCAATTCCAACTATTAGCTCACACTCTCTATATATTTAATTTTTTTTATCTTGGTGGAATTTTCAATCGTTAATAAAATACATTTTAAATTGTTCAATTGAGGTGAAATTTTATATACTTGATTATTTTGGATGACAATACAATAATTTAATTATACTTAATAAATATTAGTTGATTAAAACTAATTATTTAAAGAATCACAAATACAGCCACGTTGGCATCATTTTTGGCGACTTGTGTCAAAACTTGAAAAGGTTTTTTTTCTCACGTTTTAAAGCATTCAGTTGAACTGAAATTTTATATACACGATTGTTTTGGATGACGACACGATACTTTAATGAAATTAATAAAAATTTACTACCACTTAATGTTGTGATTCTGTCCTATGTATATACATATTTATATTAATTGTAACTATTTAATAAAAAGTAGCTAAAATAAAATTTTTCTTTGTTGATCTAAGTACTTGTTTTTAATTATGTTATTAAATTTAGGAATAACCATATCTTGGAATCTGCCGGGTGAAGTACTTCCTTATATTCTTTAGATTTGACCTATACTTTTATTTTATTAAAGATAGTGTACCGCAGTTTCAGAAATCGCTATAAATTCTTTTGCCACACCTAGCCAACAAGTTATTTTATGCGCAAAGATATAGAAAAAAAATCACAAAATTTTTGGCTACCACAACTGCAAGTCACACGAGCCCTTTTGGCACGCCTAGTCTAAGAAACACTGCTACTGAGTATATTTAAGATGCTCTTTTGAAGGCAACTGTAATTCTCTCCTTGTTCCCCTCACATAATCATTCTGAACCTTTAAGTAGCGTTGTTGAAGGATTGACACCGACTGCTACAGGGATTCATATGCTTTTTCAGCACCAGAGTGTGAGTGTGTATTAACGCCTCACTCTAAAGCAACACGAGGGCTGTTGTAGAGATGGCGATCTGAGATACATTAATCGAAAAGTCAATATCTCGGGTGAAAAAAATTGATTTTTTAAATCGATATATAGCGATGAATCGATTCAGTGAATCGATATTTCAACCTAAAAAATCGACATCTGATTTTTTTGTTTTTGTTTTGGTAAAAACCATAAAATTATTTACGATTTGTTGAATGTACTATCTTTAAACACTATTTATCGCAGGAAGTTGTGCACCTGAAGTATGATCCTATACTTTACTAAAACAAGAACAAAAAAACTGTATTTATCATCACGTTCATTCAATAGCCATGATGAGTATGAGTATCGTGGGATCATCTGTTCCTTGTGGGCGCCTTTTTTCGATTGCCGGCAACATCGCAAGTGATGAGCGGAACTGTGCTTGGATCCCAGTAGACTTCACAGACTGTTGTTTATAAAAGCTTAGATATTAGGCATTGGGAAATATAAGCTATATTATGCATTTTCTAAACTTTTTGTTGTAACATATACATTTAGAAAATAAATGTCTTCTTTTGTACCTAATACTTTGTTATGGTAATAAAATAATTGTAATTATCGAATTCCCTGAACTATATATATAAAAAAAATTTCTGATTTTACTGATAAAAGATCGTTCAATATGGTATCTTTCTTGTTTTTCATAAAAGGGATTTATATTTACATTGTAAATGCATACTTGAAAAAGAAATCGATTTTTTATAAATCGATATTTTAGACCTCGATTTTTTTATGAATCCATTCGTCAGGTTACGATTCGAATCGATTTAAAAATCGATCTTTTTCGGAAAGAATCGCCATCCCTAGGCTATTGGAGACGGACCACATAATTTTGAACCATTTCTAAGTGACGTTTTCATCTCCAGAATGAACTAACGATGTGTAGGCTGTAAAGGACTTTACTCCCCTTTTTTGGTCCATTTTTGTGTTATATCAGCCTACGTCAGTGCTTCTCAAACTTTCAGTACTGGCGCCCCCCTTTTCGATCACAATTTTTATCGCGCCCCCCTTATACATTAATAATGTACTGAATGCAGTAATAATGCACTTTGACGCTAAAGCTACAATAGGCGATCTTAATTACAAACCATACAAATTAGTAACATAAGTATTAAATTTTGTGTACTACTTTTAAGCAAAATAAATAAATAAAATAATAGGATAATTATTATGTTAATTTTCCTTTCTCTAATTTTTAAATTGAACATATTGCAAAATGCGGTGGCTGCTTAGAAGACAAAATATAGATATCTGCTAAATATAGAAAAAGAACTCAGAGGGTCAATTTCTAATCATAAGCATTCCTTATAAAAACTTTGCTTTGCAAGACAAGCCCATGGAAGTCGTTAATACTTATAAACTTGTTCTTAATTTAGTATTAATTAATTAGTTATAAAATACTCTGTGCAGCACTGATACATTAAAAGTATACTGGCTGAGCTCGCTCTTTGCCCGAGTTCATTTATAAGAAAATGAAACATTATTGATATAATAGCTGAATTGTAAGGAGAGCAAAGCCAAGTGCTCGACAATGTTTACGAAAAAGTAAAATTATCTTTTTAAAATGGTTGCTCAAATTATAATTAGTTTTAAGCGAACTGTAATTATAAGCCGCACAAAATTAGCATTTATAATTGATGTTAAATAATGAACAATAATATAAAATTCTGATGAAGAATAATTGTATTATTTTTAATGTTTAAAGCGAAAAGACTTCAACAGGTTTTAACCTGGGAGCAGGCGCGCACTCGATACGGTAGAGTGGGGTTATTGAGTCACCCCAATCCTTTTTTGTTATAATTATTTTATTTTACACGATACAAATCGTGATTCCAATGAATAATTTAATTAAGAGAAAGTTTACTTACCTACTTTCAAGGACTTTTCAATTTTTCTTTGGTAACAAATAAATAGTTTTGCTAGAATTAACGATTTCGTAATCTGTGTGTCCCGCGCGACCACTTCCGGGTAAAAATTGTATTCATTATGATAATATGTATGTTACTACTAAAAAATTGAGCAAAACGTTTTTCCTTATGCTTTATATGTTTGAGAATACTCTTAAAAATAAGTCTTGGTCAAGTAATCCTTCAAAGTGTGTGTGTGTGCTCTCTGTGGTTTTCCAAATATCATAAAACATTTTTGCATGGAAAAAAGCGCAACAGAGAAATACATTACTTACAACTTCCCTAAATGAGAAACAAACACATAAGAGAGGGGTCATAACTACCTGTACCAATAACTTAGAAGGTCAAACAGATTACAGCTATAATGTGCAGTATTTCAAAAATAATGACAGTGATGAATTTTTTATGTTCCTAAATTTTTTCGATTCTGGGTCTGGGATCTGTTTTTTTTCTCTGAAAGCGTTCCATGTTAGGCTTAAAAAGAAAGCGTAATAAAAAAAATCTCTCATCAGAGGATTACAGCAAATCAAATAAAAGTTTTTTATTTGGTTATAGGATCAAAGATAGCTAATTAGGTATTGAAGAAGTTTTTATTTTTGATGACATAATATCGCGCGCGCCTATAAATTATATCAGAGTAAAAGGGCTTTTTTTATTATGTCTGAAAGTATTTTGTTTTAATTCATTCCAGTAAATTAATTATTTTTAAATCTTTTATTTTCGATATGCTCACCCCCCCTCGTAAGGTTAACGCGTTCTTTCCAGGGGGGCGCGCTCCCTTTACTGCCTATAAAAAGTTAGCGATTCGCTCCCCAATGTCACCGTTTTTCACAATATATATATATATGTGTGTGTGTGTGTGTGTCCGAGACAATTCATGCTTTGGCTGAACGAGACGTCTATCTATGCCGGTCGCACTTAAGAGGTTAAAGTCATATTATAGCTTTAGGGGCAAACTATAATATTATTGATTTCAATACATTGTTATTGTATGGAGGTGAGATGACAGAATATTGGGTCACAAATATTGAAAATTTGAGAAGCACTTTTCTAAAGCAACACGAGAGATAATAGCGACGGACTTCATATAGCTTTGAACCTCGTTTAAGTGACAAAGACGACACCTAAGCTTCCCCCTCTCTCCAAACTTCCATCCCAGAATCGAACTTTTATTGAATTGGAGGAATCTGAGCCTCAACAGATCTTCAGACAGATTCTACACGGTGGATCTTCATTGGCATCAGGACTCGAACTTAAGACCCGCGGGTTTCGTATTCATGATTATAACCTCTCGGCTACAACGGACTCCGAATTTAAACTGAAAATGTTTGTCTTCAAATATTCTTTTCTTAAACGCCTCCAATTCAATAAAAGTTCAAAACGATTAAAATTTTTATGTAATAAAGAACATGAAATGCTTACAAAAATTTTTAATTACAGAAAAAAAGCAAAATTTCGAATGGTACAAAAAAAATATTTAAAAGGTAACCATTAAATACCTCAACCAGGGATTCAAATGACATTTAACTTTTATCATTTTACTTCAGGAAAACAAAATATTTGGAAGTTTTCATTTATTATTTGATATAAATTGTTTGAAAAAAAAAAGTAAAAAGAATACGAACAATCAAGAATTGCTCTTTTGTTTTCGACTTTTTCCTACTTATTTATTCCCTTCACTTTATAAACAAATTTCCATACGAAAAATATATTTTCCAACAACTAATTTCTGAAATATTCATTAATATTGTTCTTCTAAGATTCTGTTTATTACTTAGATGCACAAAAAAACTCGTGTTTCCTATTTCATTAGTCACAGATTTATTTTTTAAAAGAATAGTTTCTGTTACTGCAACTGATCGTGCGCCATCAGGCACAGAAACTTCAAAAATTGATTTCCTCATCAGTAATTTGAGTTTACTCTTTTCACTAATAAACAAGTAGGCGTTAGCGATTTTTCTAGGCCAAACGATATTGAATACTTTTTTTCACTAAGTTGCCAGATTCAGTTTCATTTCCTTCCATTCTTTTTTGATAACTTTAAGCTGCTAACGTTTAGCCATTTTTTTTATTATTATTCGTTCTTCTCGTGTTATTTGAGTCATTCCGTGAAATTTTTTTTCTCTCTCTCTCTTCGCATGTGATGTTTCGGAAATTAAATTTCTCCTCAAATGTACATTTCTTTACTGTACAAAATATCTAAACTTTTTTTTTCTTTCAGAAAATATCGTTTGCTCATTAAAATGAGCGGAGGCAAAGGAAGCTATTTAAATTAATATTCTAGTAAAGTGATATAACGAGGGAAACAGGAGGATGTAATATATACTTTATTGTGCCTTGATTTTATTTTTACAGATGAGGAATTTTTTTTCAGTGATTACTTTAAACGGCTTTCGAGTAAAAATTGTTATTTTGATTAAGAGTCGCGTCAAAATATTTTTAAAAGCAACTGCATTTTATAAAAAATATACTTAATTATACTGTGACGGGCTCATCGCGTTTTCTACTACACTCATGTCCATAAATTAAGGGTAATTCAGAATCACGCAGAAATTGAACTCTAAAATAAAAATTTCACCTGTAGAATTATCACACTCATCTTGAAGAAGAATATGCAAATTGCAGGAAACCACCAGATGGCGCGGATAGTACGTCACAATGACAAGAGTGTAAGAGAGGGGTATATACGAACGAAAATAAGATAAATGGCGAGCGACAGCGAGCAAGCGCTTCTGCTCAGAATGAAGGGGAAAAAATGTCGGAAACCGACATGAGAAGCGTCCCAAAGATGGGGAGGGGCGGGAGAAACAAATAAATAAAGAACATGGCTAGTGAGCTACGATGAATAGAGCTAACTGACCCGTTTGGGGGAAACCGATACTATTGAATAAATAAAGAAACGATATTGTAGGAATAAACAAATTTTAAAAAGGAAAAGAGACAATTTTTGATAATAAAATACACAGAAAAAATTAATCCATTAGAGCTTGTAAAATTAAAAAGCTTGTTGTTTAAAGTCACTGGTTGCTTTGAGGGCAGGTAAGATACTAATAAGTTTTGGACAATTTTTTACAATATTGGAAATAATTTTAAAAAGCTCAATAAGGTTTTTAACATCATTGAAATTAATATCAGCGGGGAGGAATGATTGGAAGGAACTTTGGCTTTCTCGGTTTTTTCTCGGGATTGAAGGCTGTGGAGTAGAATTATTATGATTATTTCCCGAAACAGCATTAGCAAATGATAAATTTTCTTTTACATTATTTGAGTTAAAAGTATTGTTATTTTTATTTATCGTTTGGGGGCTGACTTAGGTTTTGGAAATCTGGGGCATTTCGTGTAGCAGGCAGTATGCCCATGCACGTGGCAGTTTATACAATATGGGTTTTCAATCCTCTGGGTGATATTACAATCTTTCGTCATGTGTTCTTTTCCGCATTTAATGCATCTTGGTTTCATAAAACAATTAGCCGCGGTATGATAAAAGTTATTGCATTTGTAGCATTGAGTAACACCCCGAATGGAGTATCCCTCAACGCTGATTTTTAGGTAATGTAGATGGGTGAGCTGACGAATCGTTAAATTAAAATCGTCACGGGGAAGAGTGATTAAGAAAAAGGGCAGTTCTAGTTTGGTTCGTTTAGAGATCATTTGTGTACAACTTGTTACGGTAAATCCGAGTTCCTCAAGGTCTATTGTGATTTCTTCGGGGAGGGTGACACGCGGTAATCCTTTTATGACGACTTTTAATGGTTTATTTTCTAAAAGCGGAAAGGTATAGAATTGAAATTGACTGTCGGATTCCAGGAAATGGGAGAGACTTCTGCATTGATCTATGGTATTGGCGTAGAGTTTAAAATAATCTCCGGCAGTTTTTATTTGCAAATCTGGAAATGTTTCATTGATCTTTTTAATTTGATCTCTATAATTTTCACTAACTTTTAAAGTAATGGGGAGAGGGGCTCTAGGTTTTGTTGAATTATTTTCCGTTGTCATTTTAATTATAGGATCAGGGTCTGGGGTTAAAGTTTCCAAACTATTTTTCGTTTTAAGGGGTTCAAGAGCTATAGTGGGGGTGATCGGTCTGGCAGTTTTCTTGGGGAAAGCAAAGCCTTCCGAATCTTCCTTCTCGTTTTTTCTCTTTTGGGGCTGAATTTTAGTTTTACTAGTATCTGTTACAGGGCGCATTGGGAATAAAAGAGCATGGTCAAGGCAGTTAGCATCTAAACATGGAGGAATTAATCGTAGCTCACTTACCTTGCGTTCTTTCTCTTCAATATTCAACAGAATCATTTTTTCAAGTTGCGGTATAGAGGCCTTATCTCCGATAGCTCGGTTAATTGTTAACGTCTTTTTGTACGTATCGAGCTCAGAATCCAATTTTTCTATCTCTCTGATAGCCAGCCTCCTCTTCATACAGTCAGTCTCTGGTAGTAAATTCGATGTATCCGATTTGCTTGACATTGCAGACTCAGGTCTCTGAGACTGCTTTGACTCGTCCTCCGAATCTGACTCACTCATTTCCGAATGGTAGTTTCGCAATAAAATCCACACTCACAACTAGAGGCAACCCTTGATATAAAAGCCCTGAAAAGGGCTACAAAGGACCTTACGTGCTCTCTCTGTCTCAATGATAAAGTAAGATGGGAGCTCTGACTGACACGTCTGAACTGCACGGCGACTGCGCTTGGAATGGGATGGATGATAAAAAGCAAATGAAAAGAAATGAATGAGGGGTATATAAGAAATGGAATCCTGTATTTAAAGGATAACCTCCCCATTTCTTAAATCCCAGCCCAATTGGAGTCAGGGCATCCAATCAAGAGAACAGTCACTAAGCTCTCAGCCAAGTCAAAAACTTTTCTAAATTCACTATCCAGACGAAGCACCGAAGCCACGCCTCCCGGATTCCATCGACCATTTAATCGCCGTCATGCGACCTAGCAGAATGCAAAACGCCACTCTCGTCATGCCCCTCATCGAAGACTTGTCCTGATATGGGATTGAGGACTGTTCTTACAGTCCAGAAGCTCAAAAAAGCAACGCCTATTTAAAGGATAGGATTTTTGATAATAAATTCGCATCGCTATTGAACAGCTATTTATTTTCTTTGTGATTGTTTGGCATAAAATCCTCGAACCCGGATCTACGTAACAATATATATATTCAAACAAATTAACTTTATTAGAGTACATGTCATGTAGATATGTATATATACATGCATTTAATAAAAATTAATGAAACAAAAACATTTGCAAGAACTTAGTAAAATTTTATACAGTTTTCAAGTTTTTTGAAAAATAAAACATTTATTGAGATTTTGAAAAATAATCTGATATTTTTGTTTGCATAGTTCTTTTTAGCATCAAATTGTCAACTAATTGTTCGATAACGTTCATTGTTTTATTCATTTCACCGTTGGAATGTGCGTCAAAATAAATACATATACCTTTTACGATGTTCCTCGTTTCGGATGATATGAGAACAGGAGCTGTGCATTATTCATTTCCTTTTCGTCGTCGGAATCTGTATTAATGATAGTTTTTGAGCTTTGAGCAAACTCCAAAATGCCTTTATCTGCCATAATTGCGGCTGTACATACATTATCATCATCTACTACATCGAATTCTTCCGATGATACAGTAGGGCATTTCAATAATATAGAAGCTTTGACAAACTTTTCTTTACGTGTCTGGAGTTTTCCGTATTTTGTTGATTCCTAGAAGGAAAATATTTTCTTGTTAAGCGATTTTCGTTTCATGTTAATCGAAAAAGCCACATGCAAATACATAGTAGTTTGTCGGGACCGTTGTATTATTTCGTGTTAACCGATATTTCGTCTTAAGCGTTTTCGCGTTAAGTATATTTCACTGTATTTGCTTACATATCCAGTGCATTTCGTTAGCTTACTAGCAATAGTGAACAAATAATGCCAATTTTTGTATGACATACTTGGTGAAGCTTTAATATAGGTTTGTCTTTTGAAAACGCTTTAAGGTATCCGACTACGTTCGGAACCGTGATTTTGCAAAGCGCATAAATAGATAATTTTCATGATATTTAGTGTCACTTAGATTAGAATATATACATAAAATTGTTTTAATGACATTTTGATAAAAACAGTTTATTTAAATATAATATGTTGGCAAAAAATTAACTTTGAATAATCTTTTTTCCAAATGTTCTCCTTGTGTGAAAAATGGTTCCATTATAACAATATTTTGCCTGTATATAGCTCATATCTCTCTACAGAGGCTCAACTGGAATTTTTGAAATATATAACGTAGAAGTGGGTTTATTCATATTTTACGACAACAGAGGGGTGCAATTTTGAGAAAAAAAACGCCAATAATTATTTCAATGGGTGGTAACTCTGAAAATAATGTGAATTTTTCAAAAATTCTAGTTGAGCCTCTCTAGAGAGGTCTGAGCTATATACAGGCAAAACATTATTATAATAGAACCATTTTTTACAAAAGGGGAACATTTGGAAAAAAGATTATTCTAAGTTAATTTTTTGCCAAAATATTATATTTAAATAAATTTTTTTTGTCAAAATCTCCTTAAAACAATTTTATGCATGTATTTTAATCTAAGTGACACTAAATATCATGAAAATTATCCATTTATGCGCTTTTTTAAAATCACGGTTCCGAACGTAGTCGGATACCTTAACAAATCTTCTAAAACCATGAACGAAGCTCTATTATTTAGGCTTCCGGAAAAACTTTTAATCACTCTTATTTTATGTACGCACTCGCTAAAACTATTTTTTACTCAAAAAACGTCCATAGCTTTGTACAGAGTACAGAAAGACGAAGTACAATTAAGGTAATTTAGTGAAAATTATACGTTGACGTAAATGTGTAAATAAAACAGAACTTTGAGTTGAATTTGTAAAAACAATAGACTATGGGTTGCTTGAATATTAACGTCGCACTGTTCAGCTACACGAGGGCTTTTGGCGACGGACCACGTGATTTTGAACCATGGTCAAGTGACGTGGACGACACCTGAGCTGGCACCCCCCTCTCCTAACTACCACACCACACCAACGGGAGGACGTTTCAGCTCTCGACAGATTTAACGTGCATCGCTGCCCTACACGGCGGGTCTTTAGTGGTACTGGGCTCGAACCCGTGACAAAGCAAGCCACGGTCCGATACCTATACCACTCGGCTACCGCGGCCACAATAGACTATGGGACGTATTATACTGTCGAATAACTTTGTCAATTTAAAATATGTCGCTAAATGCTGTCATATTATAATTATTGTGTTTAAACATGCGTGAGAATGATTTTCCACTGTTAGCTGCATATCATGGCATTTGGCGAAGTCTTTTGATTTAACCAAACAGGTCGACAGAAAAAACGTAAGTACCCATTTGGCGGTATAAAAATGAAAAAAGTATCTTCTTCCTATTTTTAAAAATAAAGAACTGGATTTTGGCACAGATGTATTATCGCAACCTATTGGCAACATTATATGAAAAAAAGCACAGTGTTGCCAATTCAATACGTACGATAAATGCGAAATCGGGGTTGCCAACTTGGCGAGTTATCGTGAACATTGGCACTGTTGCGTTAGTACGTAAGTACCTGAATTTCCAGAATTTATAAGTCGCAAACCGATTATTGTAAAGTTTTCGATCTTTTATTTTTCTTTCCGACTTTAAAATTCAAGATACGTCTTTGAAGCATTGGAAATATTTGTTCTCTGAACACAATGTACAAACCAAGCTGTTCAAAAACAACGCCTTTCAATAAATTTTTTTCGAAAACGCTCTCCGTTTTGTATGCTGATTATTTCGAGATTTTTCGGCTATACTTTTGAAAAAATAACAAAAAATTCACACCTAAGTAAATCTTATTGTGATCTGAATTGATAAACTGGATTACAATCATTGAACAATTTCACTAAGCTACATCAAATATAAGCATCTATAATCTGAAACAGCGATTCTCAGCCCCTATGCCGCAAAATTCTTGAAGTGTGTGTGGGGAGCTTTTTTTTTTTTAAATTACTAATTATACTCTGGGGAAAAAATAAAACTTCCGGAGCCGAATCACTCAGCCGTTTCATAAAAATAAACTATTCATTAAATTGTTATTGACCATTTGACCACACTAGAGGAGAGAGTTATTCATTACTTCCCAAATTTAGATATAAAAAAAGAGTGTGTGTGCTTATGACCACTCGATAGAAATGATAACTTCAAATTTTCTAATGTTATTTCAGGGATTAGTTAGGTGAATAAAAAAAACAATGGGGTATTAGTATTGTCATATAAAATTATTTATTCACACATGTCTGTACTCATAAAGTAATATTTTTTGCGAAATATGCAATCATATTTGTGAATTAATTGTATTTTAAGAAGGAAACACAATCGGTTTATGGTAGTTGAAATAGGTTTTAAATATTTTAGATCCAAAAATTTTTAAATATCTAAAAAAAACTCCGTCAAGCGTTGTTCTGTACTTTATCGGGCTTTCATTTGGATCATTTGACATAATTAAATTGAATTTTCATTTAAAAAAATCAGCTAAAGGTTTTAATTTGTCTTGTGACATTATAATCCCCATCTTAAAATAATAGGCAATTTGTTCAGAAGAGTTGATCCGGCTTCAGTATAGACAACTAAATTTTTGTGAATGAATTCGATAATTTCCTCTACACTTTGATTTGATGAGTTCTAAATAGTAACCATTAGAATTATCTGTTCATTTTCTGCTCTGCATTTCGCTGCACAAATTTCTCCGATACATGAATCATTAAACCCAAATAATTCAATAGTATTGTAACGAGTAGTATTGTTACCACATTGTTACGAGCATTACAAATCCGAGCGTAACAAGGCTTGGCTTTTTAAAACGCATCATTCAAGTTCAGTCTCCAGCAAAACGCGCCTAAAGAAGTCATCACTTCAAAAATTTGATTGCAATAAATTCGTAATCCATTTATATATGAATTAACTTTGAATGAAGAGGAAGATCTAATTTCACTCTGTAATAATCGAGACTTAATTTCAAAACATTCGGACGAGTCCATTAATTCATTTTGGACTAAAATTAAAGACGATTATCCCATAATAGCCAAAAAAGCTTTAAAAATATTGTTACGATCAATTTTCTACGTCATATTTGCGTGAATTCGGATTTTCAGCATTAACAAATGTAAAAACGAGAAACAGAGCGAGACTTTTAAATGGAAATGACGAAATGAGAGTGTTATTATCATTTTTACGACCCAATACAGACGAAATTATTAAAAATCATCCAGCTCAAATTTCGCAATAAATGTATTTTTATAGTTAATTATTCATTAAACATTTTGTTCACTTTGTCACACATATTAGTTTATTTAAAATTGAATATTAGAATTAGTATCATAAACTATTTTACATAGTGGATTTTATATACAGTAAAATCCGACGTATAACTCTCACCTATAATTTCCAACTGCATTTTTTAATTTTTAGGTATATTTGCCGTATAACGCGCGCATTCACATTTTTATAAAGAATAGGAAATGGGAGAGTATAATATTGGTATGTTTTTAAGCCAATTTTTTGATGTATTATACCAGAATTTTGAAGAAAAATAGTATATTTTAGAATTAGAATCCTTTAATTTCTCTCTCATTTGGCATGTCGTTTTTTTTTTCAAATAAACAGTATTCCGATCTATGCAGAAGTCTAATTTTTCTGATGCTTTTTTTTTTTTTTTTTGAAACTATCATTTTTTTCGTACCCCGCGTATAATACGCACATGTAAATTTCGATCTAATTTTTCGTGTTAAAAGCACGCATTATACGCCGGATTTTACCCCTACGGTAAAATTCTTTTAATTTATTTTATTGTAAGTGTGCCGTCAAATTTTGAAATTGTTAAAAGTGTACTGCAAAAAAAAAAAAAGTTGCGAATCACTGGTCTACAATCTTTCATCAGACCAATTGGAAATCGTTTTCATGATTAAAAAAGCCATCATCCTCTGACCTTGGATAACCTTGAATAAAATTAATTGAGACAATGAAGAGAAAGAATGTGTTCATGAATAATGTAAACAAACGATGGCGAGCTGGAATCAATAGATGACTATATGGAACTCTAGGACCATGGACATCTTCTACCCCGTAGATTCTGAAATTGGACAGTGCTACCCTTGGGAGTGCTGAGACAGTCTGACGAGGCAATGGGATGCCTTTATGCTTTTGGAGGAAATTGAATAGTAAATGAAGATTTCTGTATGCCTTTCTATTGATCAGATAAATATAATTAAAAATACTTCTCCGTTGATCAGATCGCTGAAAAAGCAAATCATAGTTCGATCGACAGAAAATACAATTATGTCCTAAGAAATAATGTATCCTGAGAGTTGCTGTGACAGCATGATGATATTATCAATATTAGAGCAGAATACAGTTGAATATGTTAAACGGGAAAATGCTTTAGACGAGAGAGAGAGAGAAATATTGGTTAACACACGAAATAATATACAACGGTTCCGACAAACTACTAATTATTTTCATGCATTTTTTTTCTCTTAACACGAAAATAATACAGTTAAATATGTTTAACGGGAAAACGCTTAAGACGAAATATTGGTTAACACGAAATAATATACAACGGTACCGACCAACTACTAATTATTTTCATGCATTTTTTTTTTTCTCTTAACACGAAAATAATACAGTTACATATGTTTAACGGGAAAATGCTTTAGACGAAATATTGGTTAACACGAAATAATATACAACGGTTCCGACAAACTACTAATTATTTTCATGCATTTTTTCTCTTAACACCAAAATAATACAGTTAAATATGTTTAACGGGAAAATGCTTTAGACGAAATATTGGTTAACACGAAATAATATACAACGTTTCCGACAAACTACTAATTATTTTCATGCATTTTTTTTCTCTTAACACCAAAATAATACAGTTAAATATGTTTAACGGGAAAATGCTTTAGACGAAATATTGGTTAACACGAAATAATATTCAACGGTTCCGACAAACTACTAATTATGTTCATGCATTTTTTCTCTCTTAACACGAAAATAATACAGTTACATATGTTTAACGGGAAAACGCTTAAGACGAAATATTGGTTAACACGAAATAATATGCAACGTTTCCGACAAACTACTAATTATTTTCATGCATTTTTTTCTCTTAACACGAAAATAATACAGTTAAATATGTGTAACGGGAAAATGCTTTAGACGAAATATTGGTTAACACGAAATAATATACAACGGTTCCGACAAACTACTAATTATGTTCATGCATTTTTCTCTCTTAACACGAAAATAATACAGTTACATATGTTTAACGGGAAAATGCTTTAGACGAAATATTGGTTAACACGAAATAATATACAACGGTTCCGACAAACTACTAATTATGTTCATGCATTTTTTTCTCTTAACACCAAAATAATACAGTTAAATATGTTTAACGGGAAAATGCTTTAGACGAAATATTGGTTAACACGAAATAATATACAACGGTTCCGACAAACTACTAATTATTTTCATGCATTTTTTTTTCTCTTAACACGAAAATAATACAGTTAAATATGTTTAACGGGAAAATGCTTTAGACGAAATATTGGTTAACACGAAATAATATACAACGGTTCCGACAAACTACTAATTATGTTCATGCATTTTTTTCTCTCTTAACACGAAAATAATACAGTTACATATGTTTAACGGAAAAATGCTTTAGACGAAATATTGGTTAACACGAAATAATATACAACGGTTCCGACAAATTACTAATTATTTTCATGCATTTTTTTTCTCTTAACACGAAAATAATACAGTTAAATATGTTTAACGGGAAAATGCTTTAGACGAAATATTGGTTAACACACGAAATAATATACAACGGTTCCGACAAACTACTAATTATTTTCATGCATTTTTTTTCTCTTAACACCAAAATAATACAGTTAAATGTTTAACGGGGAAAATGCTTTAGACGAAATATTGGTTAACACGAAATAATATACAACGGTTCCGACAAACTACTAATTATTTTCATGCATTTTTTCTCTTAACACGAAAATAATACAGTTAAATATGTTTAACGGGAAAATGCTTTAGACGAAATATTGGTTAACACGAAATAATATACAACGGTTCCGACAAACTACTAATTATTTTCATGCATTTTTTTCTCTTAACACGAAAATAATACAGTTAAATATGTTTAACGGGAAAATGCTTTAGACGAAATATTGGTTAACACGAAATAATATACAACGGTTCCGACAAACTACTAATTATTTTCATGCATTTTTTTCTCTTAACACGAAAATAATACAGTTAAATATGTTTAACGGTAAAATGCATTAGACGAAATATTGGTTAACACGAAATAATATACAACGGTTCCGACAAACTACTAATTATTTTCATGCATTTTTTTTCTCTTAACACGAAAATAATACAGTTAAATATGTTTAACGGGAAAACGCTTAAGACGAAATATTGGTTAACACGAAATAATATACAACGGTTCCGACAAACTACTAATTATTTTCATGCATTTTTTTCTCTTAACTCGAAAATAATACAGTTAAATATGTTTAACGGGAAAATGCATTTTAGACGAAATATTGGTTAACACGAAATAATATACAACGGTTCCGACAAACTACTAATTATTTTCAAGCATTTTTTTCCTCTTAACAGAAAATATTGTAATACAGTTTTTTTAACGGGAAAACGCTCTTAACATGAAAAATATTGGTTCCGACCAACTACTAATTAATACAGTTAAATATGTTTAACGGGAAAACGCTTAAGACGAAATATTGGTTAACACGAAATAATATACAATGGTTCCCGACAAACTACTAATTATTTTAATGCATTTTTTTCCTCACAACACGAAAAGATTTCCCTTATGGTATTGAACAAAATACCAACACACCATCCACGCTGGTTTATCTTTGAAAGAATTCGTTGCAGTAGATGATGATAATATCTGTACACCCCCCAATTATAGTAAACTAAGTTGTTTTGGAGTTTGTTCAAAGCTCAAAAAATGGCATTGATGCAGATTCCGAAGACGAAAATGAAACGGATAACCCAGCTCTTGTACCCACGTCATACGAAATGAGGAACAACAGGAAAAGCATGCGCAATTATTTAAACGAACATCCCAATGGTGAAATGAATAACAAAATGGACGACATAGAACAATTTGTTGCTAAAAAACTATGCCAAAGAAAAATATCAGATTATTTTCCAGAAACTCAATAAATGTTCTTTTATTTTCAAAAAACTTGAAAATTTTGTTTTAAACTTCATTAAAGTCTTGTGAATGTTTTTGTTCCATTGATAATTTTTATGAAATACATGCATATATACTTATCTATGAAAATAAAATATTGTCTAATAAACTTAATTTTTTTGGATAATATGTTTTTGCAATATCACGTAACCCGAAAAAATATTTCAGTTCCTTAAATTTCGTGTTAAACGATTTTCACTGTATTTTCAGTAACTCAGTTCTGTAGTTATCTGTATCAATTCAAATATTTCCCAGCATTTCTGGCGAAATCAAGTACAGTCATTTTTTTTCTTTGATACAGTACGTTATGATTTCAAAAATGTAATGAATGTTTAAAGTCTCATAACCACATGCAATAAAGTAGTTTTTTAATTATAAGTATTTTTTAAAATGTCAGAGAGAGAGAGGGAGAGTTTTTATAAGTCATTAATTCAACGATTATTATAAACTAGCTATTATACACGTTCTTCGCACAGGTGAATTAAAAAATTAAACAATATAGATTGAAGGAAAAAGAAGCTTTAATGAGTTAAGTTTATGTGAATTGCAAATTAAACAAACAAATCTTTTTGCATAGCTCAGCTGAAGAAAAAAAAACTGTTTGTTAAATTTTAAATCTGTAGATCTAATAGCTGATAAAAAAGGATTTTTTTTTTATCTATAACTCTCTTGTGGGTCGATTTTTGAAAATACCTTCCTAAGCTGATCTCTGCTCAGCTAAAGTAGCGCATTGTTACAAATTTCGTGTAATGAACGCTTAAAATGGTATAAATAATTTATATCTGGAAGTGTAAAACGTTAATATTACTTTTTGTTGTATTTTTTTATTTTAAAATTGTAGTCAGCCTCACACTCTGCCTGTTCAAGCTTTCGCAGTTCCTGGCGCCTGGCGCAGACAAAACAAAATGCAAAGTTTTGCTTCACACATAAAAGATAGATATATGCTCTCGCGGGCTTTTTTGAAAATGGCAGAATTTTTTCCTACTTTCTTGACAATTATCGTTATATTTTGGACATATCTTGATAAATTATAGCCTATGTGTTATTCTGATGTATAAGCTATATTATTGTTGAGTTTCATTAAAATCCATTCTGTTGTTTTTGCGTGAAAGAGTACCAAACATCCAAACAAACTTTCACTTTAATAATATTAGTAAAGATAAAATTTTGGGTGATACACAAATCCAATAATGTTCTCTCTTATGATCTCTTATGAGTGCTAACAAGAGTTCTCTCATAAGTAACTCTCTCTTTATAATAAATATTGTTATGAAGATCGGGGTTCGAGAATTTTAGGCAATCAGTCACAAAGAATAAGACAGTTCTCCAGGAGGGCGATGGAAATATATTGTCGAAAAACAATCCTTGAAATACAGTAGCTGTTTTCACAGAATAAATCTCAGAAGGCTTTAACACCTACTACGGGGTTCAGATACAACTATCAGTGTTTGAAATACAAGTATGTTAAAGATTATTCTCAAGCACTTGCTCGACCTACTCAACAGCCGAAGTAATCATTAATCGATGGTCGACTCTTCACGGTCAAATCAATACTACTCTTCAGCGGTCAAAACAAGACTAACACAGTTTCGGCGAGAGACTCCCTATTTATAGTCTGCACGGAGTTTTCTCGAAAAATCCACTTGCGTCTTAGATTGCGTTTTTTGTATATTTCTCCACTAATTTCCAGAACAATCCATAGCATCACGAATTCACCAATTGTGGTCATCAACATGCTCCCCAAGTCACCACCAAAGTCTCCAAAAATGATGCCATCTTGGCTCTTTCGCTAAGTTTCCATTGAATCGCCATTATAATGCAAGAAAAGGCGTTGCTTGCTAATATTACAATTTTAACATAAAATAAATACAACATAGAGTAATATAAACGTATTACACATCCAGATATAAATTATTTATCCGCTCTTTTTTGTCTCTTTGTCTTCGTCTAGCATCAGCGTCTTTTGTCTTTGTTCTTTGTTGTGTCGTCCATTCCCTTTTTGTGTCAAAATGTACAATAAACCAGAATTCTTACTACCAAAGACTGCTTCTTCAACAACATCAGTATGCAACATCAACAATCTAAATTATGATCATTAAAGAATTCCATACACTCTCCACAAATTGTTTTATATGTACAAAATAAAACTTCTGCTATTAAAAGAAAATTCTAGTGAAGCAGAGACCATGAAAAAAAATTTTAATGGATTCTGCCACTAATAAATATTGCATGCTGGGGATCACTTTAGAACGAGATGAGTCGAGTCTTAACGGCTAGAGCTATTTTTCCCCTCTGTTTGCCACAATGAGAAAAATTCTGATATATCATAAAATCTGAATAAAAATCGTAAAATGGATAAATATCCTATTTTGTAAATAATATACTGAACAAAGGATAATCCTGTTACGAATTTTGTGTAAATAATTGTTATTTGGACGTATAATGCATTATATTACTCTTATGTTATATTTATTTTGTGTTAAAATTGTACTATTCACAAGCAAACGCCGTCCCTTACGCTATAGTGGTGATTCAATGAGAACTTGGTGAAATCTTGGTGATAGAGTCAAGTTGGCATCATTTTTGTAGACCAAGTTGGCGACCATTTTGGCGTCATTGACGACCATGTTGGCGAGTTCAAAACAATAAAGAATTTCGTACGTAGGTTCTTTTGATTCAAATAAAAATTCCAACATTTATCCAAAATCTAGGTACAATAACGTCACTACTTCTTTAATGGCTAAAGAGTTTTATTCCAGAGACAGCCACACACAACACAAAACAACACACACAAAAAAACTATGTACATTTGATTTTAAGTTATTAACACCATTTTTTTACTATCTTCGCCAACTATCCCGCTCATTCTGCCATCCTATCGCTCCACCATGTTGGTCCCTTCCCTCTATTTTTATCCTCCTTCCCCCGAGTAGCATCTTTCAGCTGCAAGTCTCTCTCTTATCGATGGCCGTGCCACCTATAAAGATTTTTAAACTTCCGGGCGAATCTTACAGGAACCCTCTGCATTCTTCTAGAAATTTGTGGAGAGATCCACTAGCATCACGCTCTATGACACGAGTGGTTATATTTCTGGAAGTTTCTGCCATGCCTATATAAATAGTGATGCTCGACGGAACGAGAGTCAGTCTGATTTCAACCACCGAATAGTGAGCATTGTTTTGGACTAGCGATTAGCTTGGCTGTGCTTTTGAATAATCTTTTACATATGTGTATTTTTAAACACTGATAATTGTGTTTGAGTGCTTTTGAAGGTGTGAGGATCTTCTGAGATTTATTCTGTGGATATTGCTGATGAATCCTGTAATTCAAGGATTGGATTTTCGTCAATAAATCATCATCGCTTTTAAAGAACTCTGTCATACTTTGTGACTGATTTGCATAAAATCCTCGTACCCCTGTATCTACGTAACACAGTGTTTCTCAAAGTGTGGGGGCGCGCCCCGCTGGGGGCGCGATGACCCTACAAGGGGGCGCGAGCGTATCGAAAATTTAAAGATTTTTTTAAAAAAAAAAATAACCGGAAAGAGATTTAAAACAAAATGTTTTCTTCCATAATAAAAAAATACACACAACAACACACTGACATAATTTATATTTATTATCTGGCTTTTTTTCCGTCATCAAATAGCTATCTTAGATCCCAAAACCAAATTAAAGAAAAAAAACATTTTGTTTTATTTGCTGTTTTTCCTCAATGAGAGATTTTTTTATTACGTTTTAACATAAAATATTACTCGTTAAAAAAAAAAACGAAACCCAGACCCTTAGAAAGATAAACAATTCTCCTCTGTAATTATTATTGAAATACTGTACATTTGTTGTAGAGAAAGAAAAGGAAGTCATGATTCACTTTTCAGCCAGGTTGCATAGTACGTTTGCTAACCATTTGATTGACCTTCAATCTTATATGGTATGGTTATTATCAATATTAGTTCCCTCCCATCTTTTATGCGTTTGCTTTTCGCTTAGGGAAATTGTAAATAATTGAGTTTTGCGATATTTGGAAAAGAATTGATTGGTTTAACATTTCTGTAGGATAACTGAAAAGTGTCTGATTTGCGTCCTTTATTATGGTCTTGTACTTTTGAATCATTTTAGTTCAGTTTTATTGGATTTTTTCTCAAATCATCAAATAATTGAATAGTCCTTGAAAGAAGGTAAGTATACTTTCTATAAATTAAAATATTCACTAGAATTCCGATTTGTATCGTGTACAGTAAAAATAATTCTAAACAAATGATTGGGGTGACTGAGTCCCCCCGCACTACCATTAATGTTAGTATCGAGTACGCGCCTGCTCCCGGGTTAAAACATTTTGAAGTCTTCTCGCTTTAAATGTTAAAAAGTAACACAATTATTCTTCATCGGAATTTTATATTCTTTTTTCATAATTTAACATTAATTCTAAATGCTAATTGTGTGAGGTTTAAAATTACAGTTCTTTTAAACAGTTATTTACAATTATAGCATTTATCTAAAAAAATCATTTTACATTTTTGTATACAATGTCGTGCACACAGTTTTACTCTCCTTACAGTTCAGCTATTATATCAAGAATAATGTTTTATTTTTTAAAAAATGAACTCGTGTGAAGAGTCGGTGTTTCAGCCAGTATACACTTGATGTATCAGTACTGAAGAAGGTATTTTATAAATAATTTCTTATTACTGAATTTGGCCGCGGTAGCCGAGTGGTATAGATATCGGATCGTGGCTTGCCTTGTCACGAGTTCGAGCCCAGTACCACTAAAGACCCGTCATGTAGGGCAACGATGCATGTTAAATCTGTTGAGAGTTGAAACGTTTCCCGTTGGTGTGGTGTGGTAGTTAGGAGAGAAGGGTGCCAGCTCAGGTGTCATCCACGTCACTTGACCATGGTTCAAAATTACGTGGTCCGTCGTCAAAAGCCCTCGTGCAGCTGAACAGTGCGACGTTAATATTCAATCAATCAATCTTATTACTAAATTAAGAACAAGTTTAATAATTATTAGGGACTTCCACGGGCTTTTCTTGTAGAGGAAAGTTTTTCAAAGGAAGGTTTTAATATGAGAAATTGACACTTAGAGTTATTTTTCTATATTTAGCTGAGATCTATATTTTGTCTTCAAGGCATCCACTGCAGAAAATCCGGTTTGAAAAAGGTAGGATGTAGAAAATGGTAATAGTATACGAAGTGCTTTTGTTTTCAGTACAGAAAATTCCTCATCCACCTCTACCCCAAATTCAAAGAGCGATTTATTACAAAATTGCCTTTTAATTTTTCACTGGATGTGAAATCTATGAATATTTCTTCTTCGGAAGTTGAGAGTCCTTCTGGAGTATCTTGAAATAGATCACTAATCCACTCGTAACTTGCTACCAAGCTGTCCTCATCCAGAAAATATTTTTAAAATTCTTTGCCAACATAGCTAAATGATTTTACATGTTTTAAAACAACTTTCACATGTTGTTCTACAGATTTGTAAGTTTTAACACATATGGAGCTGGGGCTTTTTTTTCCACATCATTTACTTCAGTAGTGGTAAATCCAAAATTTAAGTATTTTTGAGAGATCGCCTTGATTTAATTTTCGGAACCATGCTCGTTCGTCTGTGTACTTGTTGATTCTTTATTATGGTCGAATGTTTGCTTACGACTTAAAAATGTATGTATGATATTGTTTTAATCTACTGCCGTAAATACTTAATTACCGTGAATTACAATTAACGTGGAAATTTAAAAAAATGTACATTCAAGCTAGATTCGGTAGCTATAGGAGTATCGAGTCGACCAAAACTGACTGGAATTGTACGAGGAAAAGCATTTTTACATGTTTTGCGCAGACGTCCGATAGGTTGCCCAGACTCACGCAAACGTACCCTATAATGCCAGATATGATGGATATGATAGAGAGCGACATTGACTAGACTATTTTTCTAATGACATTTGTGCTTTGAGAAATGAATGCTGAAGGAAATAAATCTTTAATTAAATACATCATTTTGCGATCTGTTCCAATTTAAAAATTAGAGAAAGAAAAATAACATAATTCTAAGTAATATATATTTTAAGTAATTTTCTTAAAATATATATTACTTAAAAGTTACATATACACAAAATTTAATATACTTATCGTATTAATTTGTACGGTTTATAATTAAGATCGTATTGTAACTTTAGCGTCTCTCTCTCAAAGTGCATTTTTATTGCAGTAAATACATTATTGTTGTACAGGGGGGCTAGACAAAAATTATGATTGAAAATTGGGTCGCCAGTATTGAAAGTTTTGAGAAACACTGCTTTTAATGTATGAGTGGTGCACAGAGTATTTTATGACTAATTAATTAATACTAAATTAAGAACAAGTTTAATAATTATTAGCTACTTCCATGAGCTTGTCTCACAGAGCAAAGTTTTTGAAAGGAGTTTTAAGATAAGAAATTGACCCTCTGAGTTCATTTTCTATATTTAGCTGATATCTATATTTTGTCTTCTAAGCAACCACCGCATTTTGTAATATGTTCCAATTTAAAAATCAGAGAAAGGAAAAATAACTTAGTAATTATCCTATTACTTAACTTTTTTTTTTGCTTAAAAGTAACATATACAAAATTTAATACTTATGTCATGAATTTGTACGGTTTATAATAAATATTGTTGCTTTATCGTAAAAGTGCATTATTATTGCATTCAGTAAATTATTATGTATAAGGGGGCGCCAGTATTGAAAGTTTGAGAAGCACTGACGTAACAATATATTCACACACACACATACATGCAATTACTGTAATGCAGTGCTTCTCAAACTTTCACTACTGGCGACCCAATTTTCAATCATAATTTTTATCGCCCCCCCCCTTATACAATAATAATGCGCTTTATCGCTAAAGCTACCATACAATCTTAATTATAAACCGTACAAATTCACAAGAAAGTATTAAATTTTGTGTATTTGTTACTTTAAGTAATATATATTTTAAACAAATTACTTTTAAGTAATAGGATAATTATTATGTTATACAGAGTGTTTTTTTTCAGGTATAGAAGTTTAAGTTGGCATTACTTTCCAAGATGGCGACCGATTTAACAGCTGTCAAGTGATTTATTCTCAGTTTGGTTTGGCAATTCATCAGGAATAGACTCACGCCTGAACAACGCTTTCAAATTGTGCAATTTTATTTCGAAAATAATGGTCGATTTTCATAAGCGAGTTTTGTTTAGCGATGAAGCGCACTTCTGGTTGAATGGCTACGTCAACAAACAAAACTGCCGCATTTGGAGTGAAGCTAATCTACAAGTGTATGTCGAAACACCGTTACATCCAGAAAACGGACTGTTTGGTGCGCTTTATGGGCTGGTGGAATCCTTCTTCAAAAACGATGAAGGCCACAACGTTACAGTCAATGGTGATCGGTATAGAGCCATGATTACTAACTTTTTCATTCCTGAATTGAACAATCATGATGTCCAGGAGCTGTGGTTCCAACAAGACGGCGCAACATGTCACACAGCTCGTGCCACAATCGATTTATTGAAAGACACGTTTGGTGACCGCCTAATTTCACGTTTTGGATCTGTGAATTGGCCTCCAAGATCTTGTGATTTAACACCGCTAGACTATTTTTTGTGGGGCTATGTAAAGTCATTGGTCTATGCGGATAAGCCACAAACGCTTGACCATTTGGAAGACAACATTCGCCGTGTTATTGCCGATATACGGCCACAAATGTTGGAAAAAGTCATCGAAAATTGGACGTCCAGATTGGACTACATCCGAACCAGCCGTGGAAGTCCTATGCCAGAAATCATATTTAAAATGTAATGCCACAAGATTATCTTTCGAATAAAAAAAATTCATGTCAATCGAATAATACATCGTTGTTTTATTGCAATTTAAAGTTCTATACCTCTCAAAAAAACACCCTTTATTTCGTATCTATAATTTTTAAATTGAAACAGATTACAAGATGATAAATATTTAAAGATTTATTTCTTCCATCATCCATTTCTAAAAATTTAAATGTCATTAGAAAAATAGTCTAGTCTTTGTTGCTCTCTATCATATCCGTCACAATTAGCATTCTCGCGAACGTCTGCGTGAGTCTGGGCAAACTATCCGACGTCTGCGCAAAACGTGTAATTGCAAATGTTGGTAATTTTTACCTTTTCAGACCTACCTTATTCTCCAGGAGCTGGTATCACTTTTTCAGTGGCTTTTGTCTTTTCTCTGAAATAGTTTTTTGGTTTAAAAAGAAAACTCATTAAAAAATCTCTCATCGTGGGATTACAGCATATCAAACAAAATGTTATGTTTTTTATTTAGTTATAGGATCAGATAGCTAATGAATGTATCCAAATGAAAGCTTTCATGTTTGATGAAGTAATACTAATAAATTCTGCCAGTGTAAATGTGTATTTTTTATTATGTCAGAAAGTATTTTCTTACTTCATTATAGTAAATTAATTTTTTAAAAATCTTTTATTTTCAATATGCTCGCCCCCCCCCTTTGTAAGGTTATCGCCCCCCAGGGGGGGCGCCCCACACTTTGAGAAACACTGCTTGCTGTAATGAGTTGATATCAAATGACACTCTATCTAAATTTTGTATTACTTTGCGATATTAAACGTCTACGTAATTTGAAGTAAGCTGCAAAAACGAAATGAAAATCAAAAACCGTCTAAAAAATACGATGTAAACGAAAAGTACAATTATTTTAAAATGTTGTTATGGTAACTTAAACTATGATTAAGTGTGTTTTTGAAAAAATTGTTAAAACTTACATATTATCGCAACCGTATTGGCGACATTATATGAAACGAAGCAGATGGTTGACAATGGGCTCAATTCATGTGAAGTCATAGTCACATGATGGTGAATGCCACGTGATTTTAGCCAATCAATTCAAAAACTCATGTGACGTCATAGTCACACGAAAAAAACTATCTTGTGTTTCCAGCTAATCAGCTCACGCACTCCGGTGTTGCCAAGTTTTGCTCTTTGCAGACACTTTCTCTTAAAAAGTACTGTATACAAAATGCATTTAATTTAAAAGTTTAGCAAAAAATACCATTTTTTTTAATTTTAAAAAATCTTTTTGAAGGAATTTTTTATCCTAACAATTAAACATCTTTTCCCAAGTATGAAATTTGAAATTTTATCTGAGTTTTACAAATCAAACAGCAAATACAATTAGTTTAATGTTTGTTTTGAATTCAATGGAAAACACGTGTTTGTTTTTGTCATGTGACAGCATGAATTGACCCCATTCAGTGCGCACGACACATGCGAAATCAGGGTTGCCAACTTGGCGAATTATCTTGAATGTTGGCATTGTTGCGATTATTCGTAAGTACCAAATTTTTTGATGTTTCATTAAAATAAATAGTCCACAAAGAATTCTTTTTTCAACATGCTTCATATAATTAACCACAAAACAAGATATTTTTAGCTGTCATTAAATTGGTCAACACACGCATCAATCATTTTTCTCAATTTTTATTATGTTATAATTCACCCTTGATTTTTCACTAATAATGTGAACTCAACTTTAAAATTATGTTATACCACACACACACAATGAAAAAAATTGTTTGTAATGTTTTAAATAATTGAAGTATTTTTAATAACATAACTCTCTGGTGGCTTATTGTATGTATGCAGGCAGAGATGTCTTAAGACTTCTTGAGGGCCTGGGCCCCTACTCAAAGTAGGCTCTGGGCCCCTGCAGAAATGTAGGATCCACCTATAACTCTCAAAAGTAGACAGTACATTGCGTACGTTGTCAAATACTCGTACGAACAATAGCCGAAACAAATAAATGTGCATGACTTACAGTCTCACAAACCGACTCGACCGACTACCGCCTTTTGACTGAATCTGTAATGATGGTGTATTGTAGTAGGCCTAGGCCTGTATGTGGAGGACGATTATTACATGTAGCCATTTGACATATTGTTTGAAAATCCAAGTTTTTTGGAAAATGCATCCGGAAACATCATTTGACCTTCGATTTTATTCGAATTATGAACTTATTAAGGCTGAGTCGAGATCGAGACAAGGTCCCCATTGTGACCAAGGTCCTAGACCCAAGCCTAGTTGACCCCTGCCTTAAGTAGTCCCTGAGTACATGTGTGTATATGTTTGTAGTATGTGTATGTATGTGTGTAAATATATATGTATATATATTATATATACACTCATGTCCATAAATTAAGAATAATTCAGAATCACACAGAAATTGAACTCTAAAATAAAAACTTCACCTGTAGAATTATCACACACTTCTTGAAGAAGAATATGCAAATTACAGGAAACCACCAGATGGCGCGGATAGTACGTCACAATGACGAAAGTGTAAGAGAGGGGTATATAAGGAATGGTGGCAAAGAAGTAAAATTCTTCACAAGCGCTTTAAAAGCCTTTCAGTGCACTAACCGCATAGTTATGGCACAAAGGAAGCATTTGGATGATTTTTTACGTGGTAGAATTATTGGACAACTGGAATGTGGACGACCCAGCTGGAAGTATCCGAGGAACTTGGAATAGCCCAGAGTGTCATCTCCAGGCTTTAGCAACGATTCCAACATGATGGTAATGTGAGTAGACGTTACAGCACAGGTCGCTCCCGAGTTACAACGCCGAATGAGGACCGGTATTTGGCAGTTACTGCCAAAAAAAGAAACAGACGGAGCACAGCATCAGACCTGTCTCGTCAGCTCTCTTCAGCAACCGGTAGGACAGTTTCAAGGCAGACCGTGTACAGACGCTTAGAGCACATTGGTCTATATGCTCGTAGGCCTATCAGATGTGTTCCACTTACCGCAACTCACTGTCACTTCCGATTAACCTGGAGTAGAGAGCATGCATTGTGGACACCACAACAGTGGTCTTGTGTGATGTTTTCTGACGAGTCCAGATTTAGTTTGCAGTCTGATTCTCACCTGACTTTAATATGGAGAGCGCCAGGTACCCGTTACCACCAAGAGAGCACCATTGAACGACACTGTTACGGTGGTGCAGGATGGCTCGCGCGTTTGAGGAGGAATTATTCTTGGTTCCTGAACTGACCTGCATGTTCAGAGTGTAACGATGACAGGCCACATCTATCGGGATGTCATTCTGGAACAACATGTACGTTTGTTTCGGGGCACCATGGGTGCTGAATTTTTGTTTATGGATGACAACGCCCGTCCTCACCGTGCAAACATTGTAGACTAATGCCTTCAATCGGAGGACATCACCCGTATGGATTGGCCAACATACTCACCGGACTTGAATCCAATAGAGCATGTGTGGGATATGCTTGGCCGATGAATTGCAGTCCGTCAACCCCTTCCCCCCTGTCTACCGGAACTTCGGAGGGCATTGCTTGATGAGTGGTGTAATGTTCCCCAAGATTAGATTGATAATTTGATACTCAGCATGCCGTAAGGCGTTACATGCCGTAAGGCATGCAATACAGGCGTTGTAAGGCCTGTATTGCATCTTCCCGGAGACATATTCCGTATTAACCATCATACTAACCATGTTATACTGTTTTTTGTAAATAGGTTCTTTTTTGAAATTTGCTCCAGGGAGTAAAAATCGCAATTTTTATTAATTATGTCAAACATATAGCATCTTTTTTGCTCTTTACCTTTTGTTTAATAAATAGACTTTAAAAATAAGTCAAATTTGTTTTGCTTCTATCTCTTTCTTTGCCTGAACTTCATTATTTAATTTATGGACATGAGTGTACATCGAAGGATGATAAATTTTAAAATTGTCACCATTTCTTCATATTAAACAGAATTAATATCAGAATGTTATTACACATACCCGTTAAGACTGAATCCAAATAACGTTTTTGTTTTAAAACTTATTAAAAACGTCGCATTTATATTTTTTTAAAAATTCGTTCATTTGAAATTTATAAATTCTATAGAAATTCATCTGTATTAAATTTATGAAATTGGGGGGGGAGAATGTCGAAAATTTATATTGAATTAAAATGTACACATAATTCATATATATATGTGTGTGCATTGCTATAAAACTTTTAAGCTGTAGTAATATTAAAATACCTAGAAAGTACTAGAACCTACTAGAACTCCTAGAATTGAATTTATTCTTTTCTATAAAACGTGTTGTCGCAACAGAACTTGTCAAATAATAAATTGACATGGATATAAGAAAATTCTACACTTTCTATTTAACTTGGTGAAGAGAAGAGCTGCGTCAAATTACATAAGCTGAGTTATTAGTCCTTATAATAGTTTATCAGGGGTCGGCAACCTTTTAGCTGTCGTGTGCCAAAACAGTCTACCCATATAATTCAGCGTGCCACGCAGCAGGATATTTTTTAAACAATTCGATTCCCGCGATAATGCATGCAGAGTTAGAGAAAAGAAGTCAATCGTTTAAATATTTATAGTTTTACTATGCAGTAGAACGTCGTTTATCCGAACGTCAATTATCCGGAGCGCCAAATATCCGTACCAGTTTTTTTTCCCACTTTTGTCAATTTAGAAGGCAAAAAAGACTACAATGACGGCCAGAAGGATGAGATTACCGACTTTGTCCAATCAATCCCAGGATTTCAAGAATGCGATGAAGATATAGAAACCTGGATGGCAATCAATGCATAAGACTCAGTGGATTTCAAATGCTAAATGATGACGAGATTGCAACTTTTATGCAAACAGAATCCAACCCTGTCGACGATGAAACGGATGAAAACGAGGACAACAACCAAAGTAGCAAGGATCCATCAAATGCTGGCGCGTTTTCTGCGTTAGAGACAGCTATGGAGTGGTACGAACAACAATCAGAGTGCTGTCCTACTCAACTACTGCTGCTGCTTAAGAGAATCAGAGACCTTGCAGCAAAAAATAAGTGATTATTTTCCACAATAAAGATAAAATTGCAACATTTTGCACCTATATTACTTTTTCTTCAAGCACATTTCACGCATGTGAGGATTTTCAATATTCGCATAGTACCCGGTTTCATATACTACATGGATTGCATTCGGTGTTCGGCTATCCGAACAATCACGCATCCGTACAGTGTTTGGTCCCAATTGATTCGGATAAATGACGTTCTACTGCATATTAATTTTGTGCATCACGTAAAGATATTTTTAACATAAAAATATAAACAGCTTAGAAATAATTATTCCTTCAATAAAAATATAGAAAAATTAAAATTGTACATATGTATTTTTAAACGTATTTTTTAAAATAAGAAATAGACAACATATAAGCATTTCCCTTCATTACAGTTAAATAAAAAGATAAATAAAAACTTTATTGCGAACCTAGTGCTTGCACTACTCTATTTTCATATAGCAAATCAGGGGTATAATGTGTGACTTTCCATTTGAGCAATGCCAATTGTTTTGAGTATTCAGCTGTAAAGAATTTCTTTGCGAACTCGAAATATTTTTCATATGAGGAAAGAATTTCTACTTAAATACGTATAACAAAAACGGAAAGCAGAATACATGCTATTTTTCCTCTTCGAACAATTAAATCTCTCCTGCACAATAACATTCAATAATTTATGTAACACCCGTAAATTTATCTTAAGAGTTATCTCTCCTAGATTTTTTCGTAATTCCATAAATGTCCATAATTCTTAAGATGTTTGCCAAATAAGTTCCATTAGAAATTAAATGACTTCAATCCACTTAAATATTGATAAAATTTTTTAGTGTAAATAAGAATTGTACTGTTTGCCATACGCTGCCGGCCCTTGTAGTATATCAATCCAAGCCTCTGTGTGTGATTAATTTACAGATACAGTCAACATTAGTGAATGCGTGCTTCATTAACATTATACTATAAAGCAACCAGAGGGCTTTTGGCAATGGACCTCATAGTTTGAACCTCGGTCAAGTGACGAAGATGACACCTGAGCTGTGCTCCAAACTACCACATCACGCCAACGAGAGGATCTTGAGTCACGACAGATCTAACTTTCGTCAGCTGCTGCACACGGTGGGTCTTCAGTAGCACTATTAAGTGACTCGAACACACGCCACGCAAGCCACAAGTTCGTTACCATAACCACTAGGCTATCAAGGCCACTAGTCCACATTAAAGAATAATCTTCGACTGAATATTTTGCAGTACATGTTCCGAGTTGCGAAAATTAAGTCTTTTAAGAGTGAGAATTAATCTTGGTTCCTTGAAATTATCCTTAACTAGGGAGAAGGCGCTCACTCGATACTAACGTTAGTGGTCATACAGGGTATGACTGAGTCACCCCAACCCTTTTTTTTTATAATTATTTTTACTGTACACAATAAAATACGTGATTCTAGAGAATAATTTAACCAAGAGGAAGTATACTTATCAACTTTTAAAGACTTTTCAAGTTTTCTTTGATAATTTGAGAAAAAATCCAGTCGAACTAAACTAAAAGGTTTCAGATATGCGTGACTTTAATAAAGGTCATAAATCACAAACACTTTTCACTAGCTTTACAGGAATGATATTTGTAAGCAAAATTCTCATATTTGGTTCAAGTTATTGTAGTTTTATTGTCCTTTGATGATCGACAAATAGTATGTTGAACTTTTTCTTGCTTGTCTCTTTTTGACAGGGCGAAGTGTGTCTTGTGGTACACTTTTGGCTTTATATATTTCTTGATGGAGTTTTTTAGGTAGTATTTGAAAATGTTTCTCTCAACTCAAACATGTCATGACCATCGCTTTTCTCAAGTTTACTTTCGTTATCATGATTAATATGTATTATTTCATCAGGTTCTTTCTTTGCTTGATCAGTTTCAACTTCCTTCAATAGAGATCGCAGATGCTCATTTCTTTTTTTATATTCTACTCATTTACATTTATAAACCATAATAAGTCGTACAACACAGCAATCAAAGCAACTAGCCATTCATCAGGGGAAAATGCAGCCTGTTTATAGAAAATATTTTGGAACAAAAGTGGTCGCGTAGAGAACTCAGTCACCTCAAGCACCTTAAGATTGCTAAAAACGTTTGCAGTTCCAAAAAAAAGAGAGAGAGAGAGATGACAAATACATTTTAGTTCCCATGAAGACTGTCCTATAGGAGGATACTGACAAGGTCATTGGTAACAAATAAGCAATTTTTCCAGAATTTCGTGAGCCTGAGTCCCTCTCGACTGTTCGCGGGTTAAGGTAGTAAAAAGATTCTTCTGTGTATCTAACTTCGAACCTTATCAGCAAATAGCAAATTAGTAGGGTTTTACTGAGATAGCATAAAATTTAAAGCGACGCATACTCTCGACTTATAAAAAATTCCTCTCTTTCCCTGTCCTAAATACACACACACCAAAAAACCATGATTTCTGAAAACAATTAAATCTTATTCACTTAAGATAAATAACCGCTTTACCCACTGAATGTTTTTGACATGGAGGCCAAGGTTCGAAGCTATGATGTGGTTTGTGATTGTTTGTTTTGCAATATGTGGGCGGTTACAGGACACCTGAAATTTATCGCGCTATACCGACCGACTGTGATATCTATCTTAAAAGTAATGTATATCCTGTGTAGCACAGAATTAAGGATAACCCCTGACATTTCCAACATTAAGTGCACTTTTCTTGAAGAATCTAAAAATTTCTTGATACATTCTTTTGTTTTGAATTACATTTCTTTAACGTGAAACACTTTCTAACGTACATCAATCTGACCCAACATTCGCCTTAGCCACAGCAGTCGTGGAATGCTTATAAATGTATTATCTATAACAGGAGATAAAATAATTGTTTTGACCAAATACAAGAACCTAGAAATTCATCTAGATTTTATGTCTGATTTTCGCAATGCAACAAGGGGTCCGTGGGTAAATTTCGAGTACTAAAAGGGGTTCTTGGGTTAAAAAATTTGGGACCACTATATATATATATATATATATATATATATATATATATATATATATATATATATAGTTCAGGCTGTTAAATAATTTATTAAAGTCTAAGCGGATACTGGTTTTTTAAACAATAAATTACCAAAATTAGAAACGACAGATTTGAAAAAAGTAAATGCAGTTGAGAAAAAAATCTCCTCATACTGAGCAAAAAAATATTTTGAAGTTTAAAATCGTAGAGATATTTGGATAAATCTATCACTGTAAACTGACACAAATAAATATTTAGCTGCTGGAAATTAAGAATCTGTTTCGCAAGCAAAATTAGACGGCCAAAACGCTATGAGAGTTAAATAAAGAAAAACATTATAAGTTACTGAAAATCGAAATTAAAAAGTTTAATTGGAACTTATTAAATGGCTATCATGTTGAATTTAAAGACATGATACAATGAAGATATAGAGGATTATGAAAAATTCTAATATTCGTTACAATGTGTGCTACCTGTATCTCACCTGAAGAAATTAATAAGTATCAGGGTTGTATTAGTTTTTGAGGACTGTATTTCTCTGGAATTCGTAGAAATGGTTCAAGAGTTGAGAAAAAAGATCTCATTCAAATACAAGGTGTGAAACAAAAAAAACGAGACTAAGTGTGTAGCTTGAAAAAAGAGTAGATTTGGCAACAACCATTTTGGTGACGTCATCCTGCGCACCTTGTCTATCCATGCGGCCAGTTTCGCTTTAACCGATCACGCCAGCTGGGAGAACTGTGTCAATGAGTGAACACGTGCTACTACTTCTGCCGGGAAAATGTCGAATCAACATTAAGCCTCTTGTGAAACTTAAGTAATGAGCCACGAAAACATTTCAAATACTAACCGAGGCTTATAGAGATGAAATTTTGTCTCATGCACATCTGTTTGAAGGCCCTATGTGGTTTTCAGGAGGAATTGACAATGTAGAAGATGTGAACCTGCTGCGCCCCTGTTACGATCATCGATGGTTCAGTTAATCAGTGGTAGAATGCTTTTATATCAATCAACGCTCATATCATCACAATCATTAGACTCAATTAAATTCAATAAATCATCGAAGACAAGTGTAAGATTAAATAATAAGTTTAATGGAATATGGAGTGCGTCTGCACTCGCTCACGTACACAAGCATGTTTTTACAAGCAGCGCCCTCTATACTGAGGGGGGTTCTACCAGTCCCCAAGGTCAGCGGTTATTGACAAAAACATTGCCAAAATTCGTGATATGAATGGGTTCCTCTCATATCAGTGGTCAGACTGTTAATCAACGCTACTACATTGAGGTACTGAAAACTTCGTGAAAAAATTTGGAAAAAAAGGCCAGAATTAGGCAGTGATGGATGTTTGTTGCACCAAGACAATGCACCTGCTCACACGGCCCTATCTGTCAAACAGTTTCTGACCAGCTAAAACATTACTGTGATGGTGCATCCTCCTTATTCCCCTGATTTGGCCCCTTGTGACTTTTTTTTTAATTTCCTACAGTTAAAGGTAACCCCTTTTACCTCAGTTGAAGAGGTTCAGGCAAAAATGGAGAATTTCCTGAAGGGCCTTGCAAAACCCTCGTTCCAAAACTATTACCAGCAATGGCAGCACCGAATGCAGAAGTGTGTGAATGCTGAAGGGAACTACTTTAAAGGTGATAGTGTCACGGTCTGTAAGAACAATGATTTATTGGACCAGTCTAGGTTGTTTGTTGTTTTTGTCACACCTCGTACATTCCTATCGTCAAATCTATCTCCATCACATAGTTACCAAGCTAGACAGTCTTGCAACAAAATAAGATTCACATTTAATATCAGTCTTGAGAAAAGATCGGTCTTCTTTACTTAACGAATGCCTGTTAAGAGTATTTTTCTCATATAGAAGAAATTCTTGCAATTATACTGAGATTTAGAGAGAGAACCATTTTTAATACCGCAGGTATTGGAATCGCGTGTCTTTAGATTAAATAGTAGAAAGAAGACAACAACTTTTTAAGAATTCTCTAGTGGAAGAGTAAGTATGAAATTCAAATGTATCGTCATGAATGTGTCATCTTTGAAATAAGCTCCGGCCGCGGTAGCCGAGTGGTATAGGTATTAGACCGGGGCTTACCTTGTCACGAGTTCGAGCCCATGACCACTAAAGACCCGCCGTGTAGGGCAGCGATGCACGTTAAATCTGTCGAGAGCTGAAACGTCCTCCCGTTGGTGTGGTGTGGTAGTTAGGAGAAGGGGTGCCAGCTCAGGTGTCGTCCACGTCACTTGACCATGGTTCAAAATTACGTGGTCCGTCACCAAAAGCCCTCGTGTAGCTGAACAGGGCGACGTTAATATTAAGTCAGTCAGTCAGTTGAAATAAGCTCCAATCCTTATCTGTTAGGGATGAAATGAATTCTCAAACTTTAGATTAAGTGCCCCAACAATTGGAACTAATGAGTTGTGTTGGCGCCTTGGAACGTAATTGGCGACTTCAGGGTTACCAGAATAAATATATGTAACGCGCCATTTTAATTATAAGCAGAACGCTGATGCAACTGATTGAATGAACATGAAAGGGCATGATGCTTTGGGCAGAGCGCTTTAAAGTGATATTTCTTATTAACCCTGTAAATAGTCTTTTTAAATGTTTGTGTGTGTGTAGTGTAGTGCTGTGAAGTTATGTTTAGTCATCAATAAACTGATTCGTATACCAAGGGCTCTTCATTTATCAGATAGAACATTAAAATCAACGATACATTCCTCTTGCTCTCCATTGAATTCTTAACGGACAAGTTGCAACCCTCCATAAGTTGGCAATACATTCCCCACAACAGCAGATGAAAGAAGCATTTTATACATTCCATAAAGTCTCTTTTGATTCGAGTTCTAGGAAAATCGCCCTTCAGCCATGAGGAATTGTCTGCACTTATGTATGATTGGAATCCATTGTTAATCATCAGACACTCATATGCCTGAGGGGTCGGAAGAGTAATCTTCTCTTCCCCATCCATATTTCTGCGTGATTCAGTGCAAATACATATACGAGGAAGTGACGTCTTAATATTTCTAGAGTGTTAACAGTATATAGCACACGTCGTCAAACGGTAACCAGAAACAAACAAATGTGTGTGTCTCACAAACCAACTCGACCGACTTCCACCTATTGACTAAATCAGCGGTTCCTAAACTTTTGATCACCGCACCCACCCCCTCTTTACGACAATTTGACGTCACGGACCCCTAAGATTTTGAGCATCCCTCCATGGCTGAGTGAATTAAAGATTCCTCAGTAATTCTAAAACTGCCTCTGCTCTTTATCTTTGCACATGTGCTTCTACTATTTTTTGAAAATATTAAGTTGTAGTAAGGGCTATGTAGTAGCGAGCAATTAAAGAAAAAATTTATTGATCGAAATACATGTTCTAGAAGTGTTTTTCCATTGGAGGCTATTTAGTGATCTAAACTAGGATGGCACATCTTTAAATTTTTCCAAAGGAACTTTCTAAGTCTGTAATAGAGATAAATCTTAACATTAAATGAGACACCCTCACAGACCCCTTAGAATAGCTCTTGGGACTTTAAATGAGGGTTTAAAGTGATAGGCCTAGGCTTAAACTCGTTATGGGCATGACATAATATTGCAGTCCTTCCACTGTTGCCAGTTTTACATATAGTTTGGAGTTTTTCGGAGAATGTATACGGGAATAACATTTGACGATTCAAATTATTCGGATCATGATCTTATTGAGGCCTAATTGTGAACAACTCCGTGGCAGAGGCTCTAAGCCGAGTTGACCCATGCTTTAAAATCCCTTGATAGGAGGGTCTTATTTGGAAAAAAATAATGCTCACAGAGGTTTAACGTACAACTTAGTTACTGGTACACCTCAAAAACGAATTAAGTTTTTTTCGAAACAAATGCTTGAGTCAACTTGTTCAGGGGCACAATGAAAAGGACCAAAAACTTTTAAACACACAAGGGGACATTATTCCTGGGGAACTTGACGCCCAGAAAGGGCTAAATTAATCTATAGGTAAAGTACAAAGGATTTATCCCAGTGGATATAGTTTTTCTAAAGTTGTCAAAAGAAGAGCTGAAGTAGGATTTTCAACAAAACCAATTCAAAAATTTTATCCATTAGTAGTTTCTACCTCAGGTGATCCTATTTTTCACGCTGGAATAGGAGAAGGAACGTGTCTTGGCAGATTTCCCAAAACCACCTCAGAGACAGGATTCAGTTTTATTTTGCGGACACTTTTCTCAGCTGAAGTTTTAGATATTTAAATTTCGATTAAACATTTTGAAATGTGATTCAAACATGATATAGTTGTTTAGATTTATTCATTATACCAGAACTTCTCAAACTGTGGGGCGCGCGACCCCTGGGGGCTTGATAACCCTAGGAAGGAAGCGCGAGCATATTGAAAAGTCGAAAACAAAAAATTATTAACTTATTGAAAGTGAACAACAAAATACATTCTGACAAAAGAAAAAAAAAAAAAAAAACATTTACACTGATGTAATACATTTATAAATATATCAGTACTGCAAAATGTATTTTATAATTAATTTAGCAATACTAGATTAAGAACAAGTTTAAAAATTACCTGTGACCCCATGGGCTTGTCATATGTATGCAAAAATTTACACTTATCTAGATAATTTGTACGGTTTATAATAAATCCCTTAACTGCCGATTAAAAGTCACGTGATTCGCTTCCCAACACCACCCTTTTCCACGTATGTGGTGTATGGGGGGGGAGAAAGGGAATAAATAAGGAAGTCCTCTGAAATAAGTAAACCTTTCACATAAATTCAATCAAGATCATTTTATTGCATTCCAAAGCCTTCGGAATAACTTTACGGACAGTACTGAACGGAAAAGGTCTTATTTTGGAAAGACCTACATATACGTCCAGGGTAATTTACGTACTGGCTGAACGAGACGTTTATATACGCCGTCAGCATTTAAGAAATTAAAATCGTATAGTAGCTTTAGGGTCAAATTATCCTATTATCGTATTTAATACATTGTTATTGTATGGAGGGGGCGCGATGAAAATTATGATTGAATATTGGGTCGCAAGTATTCGAAGTTTGAGAAGCACTGCATTATACATATATATGTAAAAAACCAAACTTATTTAGAGATGAATGTCTAGTTCCATGCATAACAATCGCCAAGCTAGGGTTGATTGCCACGTATATTAAGAACATACTTAAAAATATTTTAAAGAGACAAAAATGAAAACTTTATTAAACTACTTAAAAATATTCCGAATCGTTACAAAATAGAAATACTTGGTGCTTATGCATTATACTGTCCACACTAACTTCTTTAAATGGAAAGATATCACCCAATGCCTCGTTATGTTGCTAACAGTGAAAAACCAGTCTCACGCATGTTCCAAAACGATAATAACGATGACAGCATCGGGTGACGTCTTTTGAATTGATGACATCTTCTTACTTGGCGAAATTGATTGGCGGTATAATACGTAGGTACCAAATATTTTTAATTTTTCCAAAAGAATAAAATTTTTTAAGCATTTTTATTTTCATTTTCACGAAACTTGAATTATTCACTTGAAAGTTGTCAGAAATAACAGTATACCTCTATCACACGCTAAACCATCACAAAGCGACAAAAATCGCCAAATGTGTTGACCGAATGCATACGATGTCTGAACTGAAAAATGTAGTTACTTATAAAATACATAAATTAATGAAATCGAAAATGATTTCACAAGATTTCTCAGTCTAAAGCACATTGATTTATAAACCTTATAATAGTATCGCTGAATTAAATATATTTGCTTTATTATTGTTTTCTTAAGCAATACCAAAAAAATCATTTTTATTTCATTGCCATTTAGAGTAACACAAATTATAGCTGTAGTATGTATTATGTAGTTTGGAAGTGCTAAATTAGGCCGTTACCAAAGATATCATCTTTCTTTTTTTTACTGAATGGTTCTTCGCCTTTTAACAGCCATTTTTTCTTTGTCGAATTTTCCTTACGCATTAGTATTATTGAGTTGTTGCTAACAGGCACAAAATCCGTGGTTGGAATCTACTTGCTTAACTCTTATTCATGATAGCTATTACATGTTTTTTTACTGTCCTCTGCGTAAAAGAAAATCATCAAGAAAATTTCATCGAATTCAGGTTAAAAGAAAATTAAACCCTATTGAACGACTCGATCATTCTAAATAGGGTGATAATGACTATGATTAATAATGGTGAATCTCTTTGCATCGTTTCGATTCTTTAAAAAAAAATTGACCTTGACTTATTTAGAGATTAGGCTACTAGAACGCTATTAGTAGCAACAGAAATAACCCATTGATGATTTGATGTCGAATCAAATTATCTAATCACTTATGTCCAAATGTTCTAAATGGATATCGTTAAGTATTTAATGGATATTATCATTTTGTGTGATATATTCATTCATCAACCTAAATAAACACCTGAATAATTTTTTTTTACTTTTATGTATTAAGGTTTTAGGTACAATACACAAATCATGATATATATATTATAAACGTGAAAGTTTGTGAGGATGTTTGGTAGTTTTTCACACAAAAACAAGTGAATGGATTTTAATGAAACCTTACAATAGTATAGCTTATACATCAGAATAACACATAAGCTATAATTTATAAAGATATTGTGTGAAGTATCCAAAATATAATAATAATTGTCAAGTAAGTAGGGAAAAATTCTGCAATCTGTGCAAAAAAGCCCGTGACAGCAAATACTTTTATGTGTAAAGCAAACCTTTGCATTTTGTTTTGTCTACGCCAGGCAACAGGAACTACGAAAGCTTGAACAGGCGTAGTGTGAGGCTGATTACAATTTTAGCATAAAATTAATACAACAAAAAGTAATATTAACGTATTACACTTCCAGATATAAATTATTTATACTATTTTAATCAAAAAAGAACAATGTTTATTAGCTTTATGATTTTAGAAAAGTTCGAGTATGTTACGTTAGCCAAATTTTAAATCTTAATATTTACGGACTGCGCAATATTAATTAAAGTAAAAATTCGCTGAAATTCTAAAGAGAAAACACAGACGATTATTCTATTAAAATCCTTTCAAAAACGAATACGTTTCGAATCAGTCGACCTGAAAGAGTTTGAACCAAATTTTTGGCGACTTTATCGCATGCGCCCGGGAAACGGAAAAGTGCCTGTTTTTACTATACAGGAAGAATAAGTTAGCGCTTTGTTAGTTAATTGTTTTGTCTATTAATGTGTGTTGCAAAAACTAACAAACAAAAAATTCATATATTCTAGTGGCGTAACGCTCCTCCCCCCTCCCTCCGCATTCCCAGCATCGTAAAAGGGGAGGCAGGATTCTAGGGGACCCAAAGCCTGACTGATGCCTCGTACGTATTTATCCAATTTATAAAATATTAAAGATAAAACCTTATTTTGCAGGGGGAACACTAATATTCTGTGTTACGCCACAGATATGCTCATAAACACACGTCCTGTGTGTAAATGGATTAAGATACCCATTTAGGAAATATTAAATGCATTTAAAGGTTTTGAATTTAATATAAATATTTGGTTTAAGTATTTCATTTAAATTGTGTCCATTATTGGTTCATTTATTCAGTTTTTTTTATTACTGAATTTATTGAAAATTCCAAGAATTTATCTATGTAATTTATTTATTTACTTATTGAATATCTATCCTCTGACAAAGGATTGACTGTAAAAATGGTTGAGGATACAACTTGAAGCATGGTGTAATACGCAGTCTTACATTCAATGGGGTCAGATATAATATCAGCTTTTTTTTTCAATTTTATTTCCATTTTAATTTCATCTCAAGCAACAAATTGCACATTGCCTTTCCAATTCCTGTTCTTTGTCGAATATTTTCAAGAATCTAACTTTCTGCCTTCAATGAAAAATTCTCGCCTTCAGCGCAAAGAAAATCTCGGATGAGAAGTATTTCAATATCATGGTCAAACTGCGTGTCTTAAAAACACTAGCACGAATAAGAATGAAAAATATGTGTAAATCAAAGATAGAAAGAAAATATCACAGTGCTCGTACAGAGTACGGTCAAACCGGTAGTGGCTTGCTTTCGGTAGCCCGTACGTCGTACGGGCAAACCACTTAAGGGGTTAAAAATGTATCTGATTTAAATTTGTTTAATGTGGTTTTGTTACATTATAAATAAATTGAAGAAACCTAATTGTCTTTTAAAGCTACTCTAATACACCACAATAATATTTAAAAAAGATTTCTAGTTTGTCCGTTTCAAATCTCTAATCTTTGTGAAGTGTTATTCATAAAAATCAGTACACCTTCTAATAAATTCGATTCTTCAATGTATGAATATTACTTTTAGGTAGAATTATATTTTAAATTAATAGTCATTTAAGTATTTATTTGGCAAAAAAAATATTACTGCACATGTGTTATATTACTTAATTGTAAATGTAAGTTATGCATTTTTTTCTAGCGTTAAATAGATGGGGGGTTCTAAATAAAATTAAGCACTAGATGTAGTTTTTAATCGATACAGTTTTAAGTTCAAGATGGCGCTCATTAACCATTGTCACCTAAAATACTACTTTTAAACTTATCGAAGATTGAAAACATATTATGTAATAAACTAAAGAATTATACATTTTTTTATGAAATTTTCCCTGTTGGTAAGCTTACTTATTAAAATTGCAAATTTTTATGTGTATTATGTTCGGCAATTACTTTTCGATGTCGGTCAGTATATCTTAACAAAAGAAATTATTCAACTAAACGCAATCACCATACGTTTCTGTGAAAAAACGATTGGAAACAGCATCTTTGTGTTTCTGAAAAAAACAGAAAAAGAGATATTTCAAATTGTCCACGGTTTCATTTATTCAGCGTATACTGTTTTCATTTGTCAACCTATGACCTATACCTCAGGAACAATGATTCCACTTTGAAGAATGAATTACGACTTATTCTCGTGTTACGTCACCAAAGATTACCCCAGCCATATCTTAAAAGCATGTTCGACGTTCTGAATTCTCTGGTGTATTGTTCTTCTCAAATTTCGTCAGAATGTTCTTGAAGCTTTTTGGATAGTAATTCAAAGGCCTCGAAAAACAAAACAGAATATTAAAAAGAATTTCTGCAACCTTAAAATAACTGATGTTCTCTTCAACGTTATTCAACAATTACACCTGCTATTATGTAACAAAACTTTTTATGTTTTCGAATTTCGAACGCATGGCTGGTTGCGTTAATTAGTTCCCATTTACATCCAGGAGTAAGACTTTTCTTTCTTTTTTTTCTTTGCTTGTACGAAACCTCACCAGTTCATAAAATCAGAAAAATAGAGGAATCACACTTCGTGGTGTTGAGGTTGCTACAAAGGCCTAGAAACGGTTGAAACCACGGAATAAAGAATGGCGGCTGTAGAATAAAAATAAAAATGGCGTCCAATTCTTGGAACCACGTTTCACGCCAGGAAACATATTTCCGGTTTTTTGTCTTGTTTTCGTCAGAAGGTTAAGTAATGGAAGGGAAACATAAAAATGAAAAAAGGAGTGTTCCATCTGCCTTTTTCCATATGAATAAATAAATTGGAAGGCGTGGTTTTTCAGCAGAAGCACTGAACTTCACGCCTGGATTCGAAGTTAGTGCCAAGGTATAAACATCTCAACTCTTTTTTGATTCGTAACGGCAAAAACACTACAAGTTGAGTTATCATTAATTATATCTCATGAAAGTTTCATTTTTATATTGTTGCCCTAAGTAATGGATTTAATCTGTAAATTGGAATTAAATATTACACATGTGTGTGCTTCCACTCTACCTTACCGTAAACGAAAAAAAATGATAGAGGCAAAAATGAGCTGAAAATATTTTAATATAATTTCTAGAACATAGTAATTAACTGATAATCAAATTTGATTGGTTATTTTTTCTTGTAGAAAAGTACGTAGGCTCTTATTCAATCTAGATCAAGCCTAGCCAACACGTGACCCACTACTTTAGTTGTGTGGCTCGCCGAGCGATTTTATATTTCAAATGAAACTTTTGTTTCTCGTTGCTATATATATATATGTGTATACACATTCGAAAAATATTAAATGAATAAAAATTTGAGTGTCATTGTGTTATAATTCGCAAGTAGGGCTGCGTATTCCATTTTAATATTTGATATTGACGAATACCTAATGTTATTGAAAGAATGGGCTCAATCCATGACGGTCACGTAATAAAGACAAACACGTGTTCTCCATTAAATTCAAGACAGACATTAAACTAATTGTATTTGTTGTTCTATTTGTAAAACTTTAAAAAAATTTAATTTATAAGATATTAAAATGTCATTAAGAAAATTCTTTAAAAGGATTTTAAAATTTAAAAAAAAAAAATCTTGCTTTTTGTTTATTTGTGTGCGTTATTATTAATGTGTACATTTTAAAATAAAGTTTCTGCAAAGAGCACAAGTTGGCAACAACGAAACACATGAACTGATTAGCTGGAGACACATGATTGTTTTTATCATGTGACTATGACGTCACATGAGTTTTTGAACTGATTGGCTAGAAACACTTGGTTATCGTTATCATATGACTATTTAAGCCCATTGGATTTCGATAGGCAACAATGATGACTGGTTATTAGTCCTATGTTTTTTTTTAGTCTCGCATGTATTCGGACGTACAATGCACACTTTCAACACGCACACAAAGTAGACAGTTACGGGTGTGCGTTATACGTTAAGTATAAAAGCAGGAGCTTTAAAAATGAAGATAAGATGACCATACAAAAATTAGATTTCTTCATATGCATTTGGCCTCCTTAGGTAAATGCTTTTTCATCTACTAGCATCCACGTATTCCTCTGTCGTTTTAATTTTGTTTAGATTTGTTTATTGATACACAAAACGCGATAGATGGCGCAACATAAGTCGAAGCATTGGTCGTCCAGAGTATTGTCCCTCTCGATCGCCAAATCTCACTTGCCTCGAGCTGCTGTAGACAGTGGCGTAACGTTCATCCCCGCAAACAAACCCGCATCGCGGAGGGCCCGGAATTATAGGAGGCCCAAAGCCTGACGAACGCCAAATACGTACCCCTTATGAGATCTAGCTTAGGGCCCATAACCTGACTTTGCAAGGAGGCCCTAATATTCTTTGTTACGTCCCTAGCTGAGGATGTCCAGGACACACTCGGTATTTTCGCTAGCCTTTGACTGCGCCGGAGATGTGAAGCCGTTAATTTCGAACACCTACTTTGATGAGGATTGTTGTCTCTTTAACGTTCTTTTTGAATTTCTTGTCCTATAATTCATGTCTTGTCTTTCTTGTGTTTTGTGTCGTTAGTATGTCGCGACCCGGAGGTCGCGGGTGTGGGTGGGTCGAGAAAGAAGCAGAAATGATCTTAGAATAACTAATTTTATTTAACCTTTAACACTTTACGAAATGCACTTTCATAACTTGACTTTGAGAGCAATAAGAAATCTTAGCCCGAAATCAGATAACTAAAAAATTATCCAAACTACTTATCTTGATTAAAGTTATTTGAATGGACTTTCTTGGAGTCTGATAATATGGTCAGCTCCGAATTTGGTTACTTAATCACTTCCTGATGAATGCCCCGTCAAATATTAATCTAAAGATCCTAGATCACCAGTAGCTGTCAACTAATCCTTGGAATTCAGCTTAACGATCCACACTTAACTATTATATCGCATACTCATTGACTAGCACTTAAATAGTAGTTACATTTGCATAAATTAAGTCATCTCTACGGAAAGAGGTTTTTAAAGTAAAAATACAGTTAAAGAATATTTTTCCCAAGAAGATTCGAATAGGACCCGTTACAATTACCGCGCCTGCAAAGCGTTTCCGATCATGCATTGCAGTGGGATTTCCATCATCTAGGTTTACTCTATCTGTCCCTTAAGGCTGTTTTCGGTTAATGTCAAAGAATAGGACCCAAATACGTGGAATATTTTATCAGATATAAAAGTACTCAAACATTAAAATAATTTTCCGGCTTCAGTATCCTGTAGAGCAGGAGTGGGCAGACTTTTCCATGGTGCGGACTACTTATGTTTTTTTCAAGTTGCTGCGGTCCACCCAATGTCAGTGATGCACACAAGGAGAGGGGAGTCCATTGGTCCCAACCCTCCCCCACATCCCTTTATTTTTTTCAGATTGATTATAATTCCATGAACATAGTACGAAAAATGTAATTAAATATTTGTTATTAATCTTTTTTTATTGTTTAATGCTAATTATTTACTCTGTAATTTATTTTTTACTGCTTTTTATTCCCGACAATATACAAAATTAAAAAATATGTTTGACTACGTATTGGAGGTATGACACGATAATGGTAGACTTTCGACCCTCGACACCCTCCTTGAAAAGTTTTTGAGTGCGTAGTGTCGTAGGTGGGAAGAGGTGGAAAAGGTCTGTGTGCAATATTTATAATAAATTAATAATAAATACGGAATATTATACTTACTTACAGAACTAAAATAAAAAAAACTAACACCTTTAAAATCACTTTTTAAAGCAAAATGCAAAATAAAAACATAATATTAATAGCCACAAATATAATAATATCAAATGATGCCTTTATTTTCAAACAATTCAAAGTACGTAAAAAATACAACGTTTTCATCTCAAGTTAGTTTTTTTGTTGTAGTCAGTGGAAGACTTATTCTGCTTACTTCAGCTAATCTGGAATATTTCCGTATATAATTACTAACTGCTGAAATCTTCAGGCGGTCTCCCCAAAATGTCTTGGCGGTCCACCTGTCAACAGCGATCGACGTAATGCTCACCCAGGCTGTAGATAATCACTCATTTTTATCCCAGTTGACACATTTTTTCTCCTATACCATAATGCTATAAATGAGCTATTACTTTACACGTTAACCCTTAATCTACCGCATTATGATTTACTGCAGTTTTTTTTAATGCAATATTTTTTGAATCACTACATTGAAAACTAAGGGATATACATAAACAAAATACTTAACTTTGGTAAATTTAATTAGTTAGAGCTAATTAATAAATTAAAGATATTCAACTGTAAAATTAATTACACACACTATCCACTTAAAATAAACAGTCAAATTCTTTTCTAAGGTCTTCATTAACATACCAAAAAAATAAGAGTCTTACCTTTTGACATTACCTATTTTTTCTGAACAAAAATGACAATCTTCGCTATCCGCTGAAAACGCAATTTCTGCTTAAAACTATTCGCCTTCACCACTAAAATACTCATCATAGAACCCGTGCTGCCATATATCTTGGAAGAGTGGATTTCAAAGAATATTCCTGCCAAGTATCGTCAGAGTATTCGTAAAAACGGTTATTCTGTGTAATTTTAAAGTGAGTGTTACTTATAAGTACCGTCGGTCGATAAAGGGTTAAAAGGAAAAACTATTTACTAAATATTTTGAAATTTTAAAAACGCTATATTTTAAACAAATGCATGAGTTGCAATTTCATAAATTTTTAGAAAAATTGAGGCATTTTTTCAGTTTGAAAATGTGCTCAGAGTTAAGTTTACGCCCTTGTGCATATGGCGAAAACAGCCTTAACTCTTTAACGAGCACAAAGCTAAAATACAATTTTATGTGATAAAGTACTTGATAAATGTAATGTTCTCATCATCTATAAACATTATTTAGTCACAAAAAATATCTGATCAGAGGTTTTATTCCTCGGGGGTGGCTAGACGTTATAGCCACTGCGCATTTACGACATTTAACTTACTTTTCAGGACAGAAAAAATTAATCATTTTACAATAAACTTTTTTATGAAAAATTAACATTTATGCTAATAACTATTTCACTAACAATTCAATACAAAATAGAAGTGCAATAAAATAATAATATAATAATTGTGCACAATACATACATACATAGAATACTTAGAATATCCATTGAAATTGGTACATATCCACAGTTTATATTTTATTTAATTTTAGTATAAAAAGTTAGAAATAGAGTAATATTTTTGAGGATTTAAATCAGTTATTTCACAAATTTGATGAGCTATTTACTGTGGAACTTTATAATATGCAAACGTTTTCTCCGAGCAGAAAAGCTGTAATGAAAGATTTTCGAACCCGAGAATCTTGTACCACATATTGTAAGCAAAGTTAGTTTATATTTCCCACCCCCAACATTCTCACGTGATTCTAAATACTCTCTCTCGAGTACAGGAAAAGCGAAAATTTCTAGGTCATTTTTCTGTTCTAGATGGGCCGTGGATAGAGCCTCTGTCCACATATTAAAAGTTTCCAAAAACCTAAATAAAACCTTTTTTTTTAATTGTACAACTGTTTAATTCATTCAGATGAGAGAAAAGTATACACAAGACATGTTGAAATTTTTTTCAAATATCAGAAATTTTATTTATAGTAATCAAAATACAATGTATAGATTTACACCGAGAAAAACTTTTTTTAAATATCCACCAGAGGACATGAAATGCAAAATAAGGTATCGTGTTGCGATCCGTATAAATGTTTATGCGTTTTAGCTTCAATTATCGCATACAGATAGACTAAATATCCAACACACGCTTGGAAGAAATTTTTTTAATATGTGGCTAGACCTGTTAGCCACTACCCGCTAAATGGTTAAGTTGGTAACCGTTGTACTGATACGCCCCAGGTAACATAAAAACTTAATCAGATTAATAAGGACTGCATTTGATAGTTGTTTCTCAAAATCACCGCGAAATATGATAAAATGTTTAAAATATGTTCATACTCATTTGATATTCATGTGAACAGCGAATGTAACAATGCTATGATTGAGTTACAATGTAACGATGAATTCAACGGATTTTTGCGTCCGTAACAAATATGAATTTTTACAACACTTCATTACATCTGAGAAATATTCCAACTTAAGATAGTTTTCACCTCGATTTATGAGCGCTTTTTGATCTACACTGCTGGCCACCGTAAATGCAATACCAAGAAAGACAAGAGATAGCACAACAAAATTTATTTTGTAGATAACATGTTGACCAAGTATCAACAGATTAAATTTATAGATTTGTGTGAAGTTTGGTTCCTGCCAGAATCAGTAGCCAGAGTAGCCGCCATTGTTGGAGATCACCGCTGCCACACGCATCGGCATTGATTCAAAGAGACTTCAGATGTGTTCTTGGGGTACAGTAAACCAAGCAGCTTCCACACGTTGACAAAGTTAATCTGGTGTGGCAGCTGGGGGTGTAATCTGGGTCAATCTTTGAGCAACCATGGACCACATGTTTTCTATCGGTGAAAGATCCGGAGAGTGAACCGGACAGGGAAGCAATTCAATCTGGTGATAGACGAAGAACCTTTGGACAATGCGTGCCACGTGTGGTCACGCACTATCCTGTTGAAATATGGTTGTGGCCAAGCCCTGGAGGTAAGGAAGGACAACTGGCTCCAACACCTCGGACATGTAGCGCTGTCTGTTTAAAGTACCCGCAATGCGTATTAGAGGAGTGCGAGAATGATATCCAATACCGCCCAATACCATAACACCCGGTGCAGGATCAGTGTGGCGGTGCACAACGCAGTTGTTCAGCATCCTCTCTCCACGGTGTCTCCAGACTCGAATCCAACCATCGTGGTGTTGCAGACAGATGCGTGACTCATCAGTAAAGACAACTTTATTCCATTCTGCCACCTACATCCTTCTTTCATCGCACCATTGGCGGCGGTGACGTCTGTGGTTCTGCATCAAGGGTAGAT
>BMAU01005431.1:0-22500 GCA_019973935.1 Trichonephila clavipes
GGGGATGCATCCCAGCTGATCCTAACCATAAGAAAAGCTATTACGATCCCCAAAATATCAGTCCTCTAGCACCAAAAAAGTGGCAGATTGTTTTTCATTTCATCATTTCACTAAAACGGTTCGGGGATTTACTAATTCACTTACTTACAACAGAAAAGCATCAAAGAGACGTTATTGTAACATCTTGCGTGAATTGATCATCTCCTTTAAAGATTTGACGAAAGCCCTAATTTCATCGTTTCCCTGCGACATATATACTAGCTGGATGGCCCGGCGTTGCACGAGCTTCTTCAAGTGTAAAGCTTTATGCCCTCGAAGATTCCCCTTCCCTTTCAGTGTCAGTACTTCTGTGATTTCTATATTAATGTTATTAAAATACTTTTTTTCGAAGTTTCTTCCACATCTTTGTCCTGTCGGGCGGTTCTGTTTTTCGCTACTTGGCTCGGCGTTGCAAGGGCTTTTTCAGTGTATAATTTTTATCCCCATGGAAATTTTCCCTTTCTCTCTGGACACCAGTATTTCTGTGTGTGTGTGTTTGTTACTGAGAGATATAAGTGATTTCTATATTTATGCCCTTTAAATCCCCTTTTCAGAAATTTCTTCCATTTCTTCTCTTTGTCAGACAGATTTCTTTTCCTTCTGTTCAGCAAAGCGTTGTATGGATTTTTTCAAGTATAAAACCCTTTTTTTAACCGAGGGATAAAATTTTTTTTTTTTCAAATTTCTTATTTCGATTAAAAATTAACAAAGCTAATCAGTTTTGTTCTCAAGAAAACAAACAATGTACGAATTTATTATTGAATAAATAATTTTAGTAATAAAAAATAAAAACGCAATGTAAGTTTAATTCTTAAGTAAAATTATTAATTTATATCAATTTTCATTAAATAATGAATAAAAAAGTGTCTAACCGTTAGCTATGAAACGACTGCTTTTATCTGGATGTTTGATTTTTTCGATTAAATATATGTAACTGTAAAAAAACTATGGGGAAAGACTAAAAATTTTTTTTTTACATTCCCTGTAGAAAAAAATTTAAAAGGAAATAGTACTATTTAATAAAAACAGGGCAGCATTTTCCTATATTTCAAAGTTTTCAGTAAATTATTTCTCTAAAAGAAAACGATCAGATGCGATGTATTATTAAAAACTAAGATCGTATTATAGAATTATTTTATAAATGAAACAATGAATACTTTCTTCAAATTCAAACTAATAAATAGGATTTGGAAAATTACTGGGAAAATTCCTTTTTTTTACACTCATTATAATAGAAAAAACATTCCAAAAGGAAACATCTTTATCTGACAGTAAAATCTCTTATCTGCTTACGTACTCACCGTAAGTTGTTTTTCCACACATGCGCTATAAGCGCTCAAACTCGTGTGTTCTAAAGGTAGCTTTCCCATAATTAAGTATTACTGGCATTTGGTGATTTTTTCCAATTTTTCGTTATATTTTTATGGCTCCCCAAGATGGAAAAAATATATCTTCTTTAAAAATATTTTTATGTATAAAGAAAGCAGAATTTTTAAGTAAAAATTCCAAAAATTTTTTGAGGTTTTATAATATTTTGTTTCAAATGAACTTGGCAGTGTTGGAAAAGGTTATAAAAAATGTACCAATCTGCTTGAGAAACAGTTTTATCTTTTTTTAGGAATTTAAATTAGATAAATTTAAAACAATGTAGAAATTGAGATTTTAAAAATATATTTCTCTCAAGCATTTATTTTTAAAGTTAATTAATACAGTCAACAGTGCAACGTCACGAAGGGAATTCCATTTTGGCTGAAAACTGATTTTTGACGCCAACATTTGTCATTGTTGTAACAACAGCAGTGTTACAACAATGCAGACAAATTAAAGTTGGCGCCAAAAACTGGTTGTGAAACTGGTTTTAATTAATATATTTTTAATTAATTGAGATAATGGACCGAATTGTGAATCTAAACCATTCTCGAATCTACTGTAACAGACACAAAAAATTTCATCAAAATCGGTTCTCAGTTTGGTTTGGCAATTCATCATGAATAGACTCACGCCTGAACAACACTTTTAGATTCGTCAAATGGGCCCAAAACGAGAATTTGCCATTGTTCCCGATTTTCATAAGCGAATTTTTATTTAGCGATGAAGCTCACTTCTGGTTGAAAGGCTACGTCAACAAACAAAACTGCCGCATTTGGAGTGAAGCTAATCCACAAGTGTATGTCGAAACACCGTTACATCCAGAAAAACTGACTGTTTGGTGCGTTTTATGGGCTGGTGGAATCCTTCTTCAAAAACGATGAAGGTCACAACGTTACAGTCAATGGTGATCGGTATAGAGCCATGATTACTAACTTTTTCATTCCTGAATTGAACAATCATGATGTCCAGGAGCTGTGGTTCCAACAAGACGGCGCAACATGTCACACAGTTCGTGCCACAATCGATTTATTGAAAGACACGTTTGATGACCGCCTAATTTCACGTTTTGGACCTGTGAATTGGCCTCCAAGATCTTGTGATTTAACACCGCTAGACTATTTTCTGTGGAGCTATGTAAAGTCATTGGTCTATGTGGATAAGCCACGAACGCTTGACCCTTTGGAAGACAACATTCGCCGTGTTATTGCCGATATACGGCCACAAATGTTGGAAAAAGTCATCGAAGGGTGGACGTCAGATTGGACTACATCCGAGCCAGCCGTGGCAGTCCTATGCCAGAAATTATATTTAAAATGTTATGCCACAAGATTATCTTTCGAATAAAATTCATGTCAATCGAATAATACATCGTTGTTTTTATTGCAATTTAAAGTTCTATACCTCTCAAAAAAACACCCTTTATAAAGTTATATTTCAAGGGTAGACAATTACCTTGGCTTGTGGGCCACATTGTGGAAGCTGAGAATACTGGAGGGCTACTCCTTTTAAAATGATTGCATTTTCTAGTAAACTTTGCATCTCAGAAATGGTATATATTGTACCATTAAAATCCCAATAAATATAATAAGATGATATATTGGTAGTTTAATTCACATTCTGTTTATTGTGCTAATTTAATATCTGGAGCATGGATGCCTAAACTATTACCGTTTGATGGCCACATTTCCCGAAAAAAAAGTTGCTGGACACACATGCAATATTTATTCACCAAATTAAAATAAAAATTAGCTTTGTGTAGTTTTATTAGAATAAATTGACTTCTTATTAATTTTTCTTAAAAATATGAGTTCGATATGTGTAGGTATATATTTATTTTTAATTTGTAAAGGTTTCGTTTCATTTAGTTTAGATTTCACAAGGATGGAAAAATTTTAATTAATGAGATGGAGGAATGAGCTTTTGTTGAACAAAAAAAAAATTGATATCGGGTTCAATCGATGAGGTTGAAATTCTTGATGAATTTTCAAGATATTTGTCAGTCATCTTTGTCCTATTTTTTTTTGTGTGTGTGTATGCTTTATTCTTGAAAATAATTGTTCACCAATATATATACTGCCGAGAAAGCTGAAGGCATTAATAAAGCATGATTGTGAAAATGAGCGGGATAGGTAATCTTTATAAAACTCCAGTAAAGAAACATTCCCAAGTTTTTCTTTCAGTTAAATATCACTTTGCAGTTCAATGCATTCCATTTGAATATTTAAAGGCAATTTATTTATTTCTAGAAAAATGAAGTAGAAAATATGTTGAAATACTCTTCATTTTTTTGAAAATCTTTTTAATCTACTTTCAAACTCTTGAATTAAATCAAAAAGTAATGCAGCATATTTTGTGTAACTCACAGGTTTATGTGCAGCCAAAGTACTGAAATGTGTCAAAATCCTTTACTTGTATTTGACTGCGCCAAAATTTCAACTTTCTTTCAAACACTTTTATTGTTTGGTACCTATCATTAATAAATTGATTTTTCCTTAAGGTATCCGACTACGTTCGGAACCGTGATTTTATGGAAGCGCATAAATGGATAATTTGCATGATATTTAGTGTCACTTAGATTAGAATACACGCATAAAATTTTTTTAATGACATTTTGACACAAAAAATTATTTAAATACAGTATTTCGGCAAAAAATTAACTTAGAATAAGCTTTTTCAAAATGTTCTCCTTTTGTGAAAAATGCTTCTATTATAATAATATTTTGCCTGTGTAACTCAGACCTCTCTACAGAGGCTCAACTATGAGATTTTTGAAAAAATCCACATTATTTTTCAGAGTTACAACTAATTGAAATAATTATTAGCGTTTTTTTCTTAAAGTTTCTCCCCTCTGTTGTCGTAAGACATCGATAAACCCACTTCTAAGTTATATATTTTAAAAATTCTAGTTCAGCCTCTGTACAGAGGTTTGAGCTATATACAGGCTAAATATTGTTATAATAGAAGCATTTTTCACAAAGGGAAAATATTTTGAAAATTAGTCATTCTATGTTCATTTTTTTTGTCAAAATATTGTACTTAAATAATTGCTTATTGTAATACTATTCTTAATACAATATTATATACTTTTCTATTCAAAGTGACACTAAATATAATAGATATTATCCTTTTATACGCTTTTGCAAGATCACGGTTCCGAACGTAGTCGGATACCTTAAAGAATCTTAATTTTAAATCATTGAAATGTTCTGTTAAGTCTACTAAAAAAGTTAAAATCTAAAACCCAACCTTCGTCTTCAAATTCAGTCGCAGGTTTCCTTTTTGTTTCCATAAATTTTTTTACTACACAGTTCTCAAATCTTAAAATCTTTTTTTTTGAGCACTTATCCCTTACTGAGCCATCTTACTTTTGTATAATAAATATTATCTGCAATTTCAGTGCCCATTACCTTAAGAAACTCTTTGGAATTTGTCCATGATCACCTCCTTTTGTTCTTATAAAGTTAATGGTTTTGCTCCTATAACCAAAAAGATTTGGAAATCAAATGCAATGCATACTAAATATTGTACTTCAAAATTCGCGATCGAATGGATACACACATAATTCGAAAACGTAAATTCTCATGGCATACTAAGGTGTTTTTTTTAAAATTTTTATTTCAAAATAAATGCAAACGAATCGTTTATATATGAAAAAATATTGCAGACATTTATTTTTTGAAATAAAAATGTAATTAAATATTTTCATAATTTGCGTTTTGGACCGCACTTTAGACAAACATGATCTAGAGCTTATTGGTCATTTAATTTTAAGATCAGTTTTTAAAAGACAAATGTACCGGATCACACTTTTCTACAATTGTTTTGAAATCAGAAGGCAGATTGCTTCTTGAAATTCTCATCACAGTCTTGCAACCAACTTGCAATTAGTCTTGTTAATCTTCATCCAAAGAAAATTTTGCTCACATTATAAAGGGTGTTTTTAGAGGTATAGAACTTTAAATTCCAATAAAACAACGATGTATTATTCGATTGACATGAATTTTTAATTCGAAAAATAATCTTGTGGCATTACATTTTAAATATGATTTCTGGCATAGGACTGCCACGGCTGGCTCGGATGTAGTCAATCTGGACGTCAATTTTCGATGACTTTTTCCAACATTTGTGGCCGTATATCGGCAATAACAAGGTGAATTTGTCTTCCAAATGGTCAAGCGTTTGTGTCTTATCCGCATAGACCAATGACTTTACATAGCTCCACAGAAAATAGTCTAGCGGTGTTAAATCACAAGATCTTGGAGGCCAATTCACGGGTCCCAAAGGCGTGAAATTAGGCGGTCACCAAACGTGTCTTTCAATAAATCGATTGTGGCCAAGAGCTGTGTGAGCATATTTGTGCCGTCTTGTTGGAACCACAGCTCCTGGACATCATGATTGTTCAATTCAGGAATGAAAAGTTAGTAATCATGGCTCTATACCGATCACCATTGACTGTAACGTTGTGGCCTTCATCGTTTTTTGAAGAACGATTCCACCAGCCCATAAAGCGCACCAAACAGTCAGTTTTTCTGGATGTAACGGTGTTTCGACATACACTTGGGGATTAGCTTCACTCCAAATGCGGCAGTTTTGTTTGTTGGACGTAGCCATTCAACCAGAAGTGAGCTTCATCGCTAAACAAAATTCGCTTATGAAAATCGGGAACAACGGCAATCTCGTTTTGGGCCCATTCGACAAATCTACGCCTTGTTTGATCATATTTAAATGTAATGCCAGAAGATTATCTTTCGAATAAAAAAATTCATGTCAATCGAATAATACATCGTTGTTTTATTACAATTTAAAGTTCTATACCTTTAAAAAACACCCTTTATGTTGCGACCCAAATATAGTGTACATTCTTTATCTATATTTGGTTTTCAGAAAGACCACTATTTGTCCACTCTTAATATATTTCTTTCTGTTCATATGTCTCAGAGCAAGGCCGGCTCTCACAGTTTTGCCGCGCCGGACAACAACGGAAAATGCCACCTCTTTCTCTAAAGCAAAAAATTGCAATTAAAAAAGATAAATTGTTCATATAGATACACACACCAATAAAACTTAAATAATTCTTGTAAACAAAAAGGTAGCATAACGATATATATATATATATATATATATATATATATAAGTCTTAAAAAATGCAAAATATAATTTGAAATTGAGGACATAGTTACTTGCTTTATTTCAAACAAATAAAATGTAAGACAAGAAATCACAATATCAGCCGGCCAATTTCTTCGAAAAAGAATTTACTGATGGTGGGATTACAAGCGGTTATTTTAACTTATAGTAGCTACACTCAAGACTAAAATAAAACATCTCCTGTGGCTCTCTATCTACTAAAAACACTTATTACCCGTGTCCCTTTTTTGGTTAGCTGGCACCAGACATCGTATAGGTGAAAAGGAATGTTCGTTGTGACCCTACTCCTGGATTGGGAGAACGTTACTAGTGGAACATATCAAATTTCATAATGTAACATATACTTTCTCCTTGAACCCTTCAAGATTTTTATATTAAAAAAAATTAATATTAAACATACAGAGTACAAAATAGGGAAATAAGATACTATAAATAAAATATCAAATTTACGCAGTAATATTTCAGAAAATATATCAAATTTCTTATAACAGAAAAAAATATTTTCCAAATTCGATCCAAATGACGCCCTTCAGGGGATTGCAAATGTACTGAAATGGTTAATTTACTTTTGCACAATGAAATCAGATTATTCAGGCGTAAAACTTTTGCTGATAATGTAAATTACTCATATAAATCTGCCCTTAAAATGTAGAAATATCAGAAATAGTCTTGAAAATTTTAAAATTACGAAAAATACATATATCCTTGCTTTCACGGAATTTTCTGACGATATATTTGGCTAGCTTTTTATTACAAAGTCTCCAGATGGCGCCACATGTATGCAATCTACGTACAAAAGATTTAAAACGTTACTTTAGAATAAAAAATTACCGCGTAAACTGCTGAAATACACATTAACAATACTATATTTTGTGAAAAAGAATGTTTTTGCTACACGAATAATGACTTTAATCACTGCAGAAACACTAATTCTGCTTTTTTACATGAAAGGGGGTAAAAATAAAGTAACCCTAAACTTATGTCAGAAACCACACTCCCCATGACATCCTTTCGAAAGGTAACGGTCAAGTGACCTTGAGATCAGCTGACTGTTAGTTTTTGCTTAAATTTTTAGAATGGATGTAAAAAGGAGAATTGTTTGCACATGACACAGCTGTGGAATGGGGGAGGAGGGGGACTCTATTTTTAGCACTGATAGTGGGGTTATTCTGCAAAAATGGTCTTAAACTTTTCTACTAACAGAACCCCAAGAACACGGGTGGTCAACCTTTTGGAAAGAGTGCCACAATTTGATAAAAAATAATTTTCAGTGCCGCTTCAACAAATATGGAAACGTAAAAAAAATGTTACTTATAGGCTTATTGTGGAATTTTCACGCAAATAGCACATTTTTTTAATGCAAAAATTCAAAAATAAGATAGAAGTGTAAATTTAGGTTTTATAGTTAATGCACTCTTTTTAAAGGTTCAATTCAATTAAAAATGAGTAACTTAAAACATTTAATTTTAAATAATTATTTAACAGTTACTATTTACTTAATGTGGCTTTTGAATTACTCTTTTTTTTACCAAGTCATCTATTAGGATAAACTTTTGCAGATGCTAGCAAAATTAGGTTACTATAGGTGCACATCAGCTAGTTATATGAGTAATATTTATTTTATTATATTCATAGCATGCCTATCATTTTTAATTTTTTAGCTTGTGATGTCACTTCCAGTAATGTACTATAAAAATTGGGAGTAGATATTTCTATGCTTATTTTCTGCATCTATAAAGATGGGAAATTCTACAAAAGCACACACACACACACATTTAAGCATGACTAAGACAATGTTGCGATACCCGTTGGGAAGCTAAAATAGATTCGGTTAAAGCAGTGTTTAAACAAACTCGTAACAACCTAGAAGAATTCATTAATGTAAATGTGATTATACAGTGGTATCTGAAACTAAAAATTTATGGGATTCAATACAAGAAAGGGCAATCACATTTTGTTTAATAGTATGGTTAGCAACATTGTCCAAAATTGGCACTATCAATGAACTATTTCAAGTAAACACGTTTGTTCCAGATATTTGTCTAAAAACTTGGGGACAAAATTAACATGTATTTGACGAAACAAAAGTGCAAGAATAATTTCTATATTTAAGAAGATTTCCCCGAATATTTTCCTATTGAAAATGGTCATTTAAAGCATTTCATCGCAAATACTTGTAATCTCAGATCATCTCAGTTTATTATACCTGATTTTCGTTTATTTTTGTGACTGAAAGACCGGCTTTTTAGTATTATAGATAAGTTCGATCCAACTTTAGGTAAACTCTCTTTTTTATTCCTTTGATTTTACTACTGGGTGGGCAAAAGTCTGTAAAAACTTTAAAAATTCATAAAATCCGGAGAAATGAAAGGGAAAAAAACTGTTTTACAGGATCAGCATTAGGATGTCACAGTATTTATTTTAAGCTAGAAAAAAAAAATAATTCGAAAATCATCCGGTAGGTGGTGCTGTTACAAGCGTCTGTGGTGGAAATATGCAAATTAGACGGCTATAAAAACCTTTGCTCTCAATGAATCCACATTCATTTCACCATTACAAACAGTGAATGAGAACAAGGATGCTCAGTGCACCGGATAAAGCTTTGTTGGTGTGAAGTTATTTTACATGAACGAGGAATCAGCGACCATTGCCTTGCGTAAATTCGGAGTTCAGAAAAATGTGAAGAGTAGAAAAGGCCCTTTAACACCTGCAGGTCTCTTAAAGCTTGTTAAACGTTTTGAGGAAACTGGAAAGTTGGAGGATCGAGCACGAGCCGGACGACCATGCTTGAAATAAGCACGTGCACCCTGCATTGCTGTCGAAATGGAAGCGATTGCGTCCGAAGCAGCTTCAGGGACCAGCAGTGCTCGTGAAGCTGCCAGACGATTGGGCTTACCACCATCATCTGTCCGCAATATTCTTCGTCGAATCCTCAGCTGTACCCATACAAATTGCAGTCGTGCCATGAACTTTTGCCAGCAGATACCGCACAGAGGGAAGCATTTGCGAAGTGGGTCTTCTCTAAAATGGAACAGGATCCCACCTGGGTTTTTAACATCTTGTGGACAGATGAAGCTCATTTCTCGCTTCATGGTGACGTTAACAACCATATCTGTCGCATTTGGGAGACCTCTAATCCACGTGAGTACACACAGAAGCTATTGCATTCCCAAAAAGTGACAGCATGGTGTTGTTTCACAGGTTCATTTATCTCAGGACCCTTCTTCTTTGAAACGCAGTGCCCAGTAAATGGATGGGAAACGGTAAATGCTCAGCGTTATCTAACGCTTCTGCGGGAGACTGTCGTGCCATGTTTAATTCAATGAGGTCAGATTTCGAATGTCACGTTCATGCAGGATGGAGCAACCAGTCACACTACTAACCCGGTTAAGGCATTCTTGATACAGACGTTCGGGGAAGACAGAATCGTTAGCAGGCGCTGCAGGTACCCATGGCCTCCTTGGTCTCCAGATTTAACACCGACAGACTTCTGGTTGTAGGGATATTTGAAATCTCGCGTGTATCTATCCGGTCCATCAAGTCTGTCGGAACTGAAAGATGCGATCCACAGAGAAGTATACTCCATACATCCGGACATGTTGCACTCTGCCGTTGCTGGATTTGTCACTCGTCTGGAATGTCTTCTTCCCTGTGGTGGTGGTCATGTGGAACATATTCTGGTGTAATAAAGTTGTGAAAGTTTTCTGTTCATTATTTATGCATTGTTTCTTTGATTTGCGTACTCCCCAAACAGCTTGTCAGGAAAGTTCGCTCTCCCCGCTCGTCCCCTCCACCCTCACCAAACCCTCCTTCCGCGCCTTCTATTGACAGCGCACTTTTGGAAGTAACGGGCGAAGAGGAGATGGAAACTTCAACTGAACCATCGCAAGTTCAGGAAGAGGTGCCTGTAGTAGCTAAAAATCCACGCATCCCGCCGTTCTTCGTTTCACCAAAAGGTGATTGGAGGCAGCTGGTTGCATTAGCAAAGCTAATTGCCCCTTCCTTCCAATCACAAATGTCGGGACGGTTCTTAAAGGTCACTGTGGTCGATGATGTCGACTACAGGGCTCTTAGCCAATGGCTGGAAAAGTCCGGGGTCGAGTTTAAAAGCTTTATGTTAAAGCAAGACCGACCCGTTAAAGTGGTCCTCCGAGGCCTTCCCTCCAACACGGAACCGGAGGACATAAAATCAGAAATTGAAGCCGAAGACTTCAGAGTATTAAAAATTTCGCAAATGAAGAATTATAGAACAAAGGCACATATGCCTTTGTTCTACCTTCAAATTCAAAACGGCACGGATGCAGCCAAAATCTATGATTTTACCGAACTTTTCGGCACGCGCATCGAAGTCAAGCCCTTTGACCGCGGCAATAAGATCAATCAGTGCTGGAGATGTCAGGGGTGGTTTCACTCCTCGGAGGTGTGCCACCTCCCTCCACGCTGTGTTCGTTGTGCAGGGCCCCATTCGGCCAAGGACTGCACACTCGACTTCGATGCGCCGATGAAGTGCGCGAACTGTTCGGGCGATCATGCGGCCAATTGGAGCCGATGCCCTAAGCACCCAAACAATAGTAAGAAGAAAAATAAAAATAAAAACGGCCCTAAACCAAATAATAAAAACTCCAACAATAATGTTAAAAAACAACCTTCACAGGCCCCTCGTCCTGATATTTCCAAGGCGAGAAAAGTCTCGCCTGGTCTGAACTACTCTAAGGTAGTCCAAAATAAAATTCCCAGGGAGCATGTTAGCCCCCCCCCTCAACTTCTAAACCCACCATTAGACCGGCCCCTAGCAAAGATGCCGGCCTCTTAAAAGACTTGCTTGAAGTGATAGAGGAATCTCCCTTTATCGACAAGCAAACTTTCTGCAGGGCGTTTAAAAACTCCCTTTCTGTGCTTCGCTCGGCATCTGTGGACGTAGATAAAACTTACGTAATTTTCGAAGCCTATTGCAGGCTTCGCTCCCTGCAGGCCTAACTTTCCCCGCTCACGTGGGTACTTCCTTAAAAATTGGATTTTGGAATGCATGTTCATTGCGTAACAAAATCCATGAGGTCCGCGATTTTGTGTCAGAGCAAAACCTTGACATGTTTTTGGTCCAGGAAACCTGGCTTGAGCCGGGTATCGACCCCCAGATCGTAAACTATCGTCTTACTAAAGACGATAGAATCGAAATTCCCCATACCGTAACGCGAGGCGGCACGGCTATTTATTATAAAAATGAGATCGTGCACAACAGGGTTCTCCTTCCTAATCTAAAGGAATGGACGCCACTGCGGTGCAAATTAAAATTAATAATTTCCCTCCCATTAATATTGTTTCGGCCTACGTCAGAAAAAGAGTAGGCCATAATTTCCCAATAGAGGATTTTAATAAAATTTTTAATTCTGGCAGTAATTGCATCATTGCTGGTGATTACAACGCCGCTTATGTGACTTGGCACAATGCCAAGTCGACTCGATACGGTCTTGCGCTGCACAAACTAATTCGCAACCTTAGGGGAGCGAAATTGGTCACACCGCAGACTGCCACACACCTCCAACTGCGCCAGCGGAGTGGAACGGTCATCGACTTGGCGGTGTTCAAGCACATTCCTTTCAACTATAGTATCAGAGTTCTTAATGATCTCAGCTCTGATCACTACCCCGTAATTCTCGAATTAAATTTAAATACTTCGATAATTAAAAATCCAGAGCAGCTTTCTACAAATTGGTCTAATTTTAAATATGTTCTAAGCAAAAAACCCCTCCCCACTGTTGATCTCACCAGCAATGAAAATATTGAGTTAGCTATTTCTGAACTCAATCAAAATTTTCCGAGGCTTTCGTTGAGGCCTCAAAACCAAAATTTAATAATGCTCCCAAAATCCTCTCCCCGAGATTAAATACAAAATTTACGAGATTAAATACAAAATTTATCAACGCAACAGGTTACGGAAAGTTTGGCAAAGAACTAGGTGCCGAGTATTTATTCGAATTCCGTACCCTCAGTCGTGAGATAGCGAAGGATATCCAAGCACATTCCCGCGCTCAGTGGGAAAAGCACATTGAGGCGTTATTGCCCGTCGACAACACTCTTTGGAGGAAATCCTCCCTACTCCGTAAGCCTTTTCAATCCATTCCCCCTTGAAGGGCACTAGGCAGTATCGCGATAACCCCTATTGAAAAGGCGGAGACAGTTTGAAAGAACAGTTCGAACCCAACCACGTTGTTGGTCGAGAACTATTCGACCAACACGATGAAGTTACTAACTTCATAAATACCCCCCATCACGTTCAAGAAATTGAACCAACCACTCCAACGGAAGTATTAATTTACGTACAGAGAATCAAGCCCCAAAAAAATCCCCGGACTTGATCAAATTTCTAATCGTATGATTAAAAATCTCCCTCTTAAATTCCTTCTATTTATCACTCTATTGATAAATCAGCTCTTTAAAAATAATTACTTCCCTAATTCCTGGAAAACTGCCGTGGTCATCTCCATCCTAAAGCCCGAGAAAGACTCGGCTTTATCGTTCAATTATCGTCCTATCTCATTACTTTCTTGTTTGAGCAAAGTATACGAATTTGTGCTTCTGCAACAACTGAATCAACACTGCACTGCTTCGAATTTTATTATTCCACAGCAGTGCGGTTTTCGACCAAAGTTCTCGACAGTTCAACTGCTCAGAGTAACGGAGTTGATTCATAATGGCTTCGCCAAGCACGCGAGGCCACGGGTATACTTTTTCTGGACATAGCCAAAGCCTTCGATAAAATTTGGCATGATGGCTTATTAATTAAGCTCATACGACTTGACTTCCCTCCCCCCTGATTAAGTCCATTCATAGCTTTCTCTCTAATCGATCATTCCTAGTGAGAGTCGATAGAATGCTCTCCTCGCCTCGACCAATCAGAAGCGGCCTTCCGCAAGGAAGTCTAAGTTCGCCTCTGCTTTTCACTGTGTACGTAAATGATATCCCGCAAACTGATCTATCGCATTTAGCAATGTTTGCCGATGATACTGCTATTATCACGCAGAATAAGAGATTTTCCGTTGTGATCTCTAATCTGCAACACTACATATCCTTGCTTGAACTCTGGCTCATTGACTGGAAAGTAAAAGTTAACGCTTCCAAAAGTGCTTGCCTCATGTTTACGAGACGACCCCGACTTCCAGTCGGATTAACTCCCGTCCAAATTTTTGGCCAACCCGTCCCCTGGGTGCATGTTGCAAAGTACCTAGGGTTATATTTAGACGCAAAATTAACTTTTGCCCACCATATAGAACAGACTCGCAAAAAAGCGCATGCTGTTCATGCCGTTCTTAAACAGCTTATCTCCCGTAGGAGTAAACTTGCGATCCGGCATAAGGTTTTGCTCTACAAATCAATAATCCGACCGGTCATGTCATATGGATCACAAATCTTTGGATCCGCTGGCATGTGCCATTTAAAGAAGCTATACACGCTGACGAACTCATTTTTGAGACAAATAGTTAATGCTCCCTGGTTCGTACGCAATCAGGTCATATATCGTGATCTAAAAATTAAACCATTTTTACCTCATATAAAGGACCTTTCTAAAAGGTTCTTCGATAAACTTCCTAACGTTCCCAATGAGCTAATTAGTAACCAGCCTGCATACGATCCCGCAGTGCCCTCGTCTCAAAAGCGCCCTAGAGCGCTTCTTGATCACGATTTTATAAATTTCCCCCAAGCCAAAAGGCTTAAATTTAGCTTATTTCTCATTGGGAACTTAAATTAAAATTTTTAATTTTAACTATATTTAATTTAAACTTTCTACTTAAAAGTAAAAACTCTCACCGTAAATAGCAAATTCTAGCTCCGCGCCGAGAGTCGCGGTAATAATGGTTTTCGAAGCGATGTTCACCGCTGTCGGTATTCGAGAGGGTGACCCGATCGGATTCAATTTTGCGGTTGTTCTCGCTTCAGCTTTCCTTTCCGGCAACCAGATGGAGGCACGGACCTTTCTATCTAGCAACTCTTGTAAAAATTCGTTTCACATCCAGCAATCATTAATTAAATTGTTCTTTTGAACGATAGCTATTATTTTTGAGAACTGGATATTCCTCATTTACTTCTATTAATTATTTATCATGATTGTATCACATATATGACTTCATTGCGTCATAGAAACTCTTATACCGCAAAGTCCTATATTCACCTTTTTTAGTCCTGCCCCCCACCCCCATTTTCACCGGCAATGTGCAAGTTGGTTCATTTTAAATTTTATTCAAAATTTATTTTCTCCCCCTCTTTTTTTGCAGGAGATCTTAGAATTTTTATTCAAGATCTTGTCTCGGGTCGTTTATTTTCGGATCGACCCAATCCATTTCCACGCCCACTTTCTGCGAAGCGACATGGCTTCGGCCAATCAAATCGTAGGAAGCAGGGTAATCGTTCCTTCGGCGGACAGACTTCGTCTGTCCCCGTTCCAACAGAATTGTTCTACCCATTTTAATTTCCTCTTTTAAATTTATTTAAATTACCTTATGTAACCCCATAAATTCGGCTCTTAATTTTAAAATTTTGATGAGGAGGTACGTCCCTCATTTAGGGACAGGAACTCCGTAACTTACATGCCACTTGCGTACATCAGCGCCACCTACCGGATGATTTTCGAATTATTTTTTTCTAGCTTAAAAAAATCCCGTGACATACTAATGCTGATCCTGCAAACAGTTTTTTTTTTCGTTCATTTCTCCGGATTTTATGAATTTCTAAAATTTTTACGGACTTTTGCCCACCCGGTACTAGTCACATAGCTGTTGTAAAGATGTAGTTTCTTTTATTAACTTCACCTTAAGCAGAAGTAAATTTATTACATCATCAAGAAAAACTTTACGTTTTTATAAAGAGAGAGATTTGTGAGAATAATCGGTTCTTTCATGGAAATGGCTATTAACTCATACTTTTACTATTGAAGCCTGTTAGAAAAATTATTTTTATGGGAGCAAAGCAATTTTATTTATTTATTTATTGTTTTCTGCCCCGGGCAGGAGCCCGGTTTGTCCGGCACTAGAGCCGCCCCTGCTTAGAAACAAATCATACCTGAAGTTACTAATCAAAGAATCCTTATCAAAAAATAAAATTAGTAACGGTTTTGGGGTATTTAAAAGAAAATACCATATTTCGAAGAAAATGGCGTAATTAGAGAACTTTCAGAAATATTTTGTAGTAACCTTTTTTTCTTAAACATCTTCCATTTCTTTTGATTTAAAAACTGTTGTGTTATTTTCGAAACTCATGACAATTATACGCCAAAAATTTCGCTGCATTCAATTAAATTATATCCATCGAATTAGTCTCTAACTAGCTTTTCTTTTTATTTCCTAATCTGAATTACTAAAAGTTTACCCAAAGCCAGGCATACTCAACGTTTAGGGTCTGCAATTATTTTATTTTTTATTTTTACTCGGTTTTAGTATTGCCAATTCTACGTGATGTACAAAATCGCTTCCTTTGCGCACATAATTTTTTATTTTTACTATCTTGATTTCCTTAGCAAGTCACACATCTACAGTACTTAAATTCCGCAGGGGAAGTTGGGCGAGTGGATTTGAAATCTCTCTCTCTCTTCTGGCATTCCTTTCAACTTTTCGGTAAATTCGTGATCTTTGAAATTCCGAAAGAGTTTTCCAATGAATCCGCAAGTACATTATTGTCTTGGGCCTCATAAACAAGGCTCAACAAGTTTTAAAAAAGAGGTGGGGGATACAGATGGGAGTTTTAATTTTTTGACGAATGATTTTGTAATCTATGAAAAGTATTTTATTCTAATTTTTAGAATTGTAGAGGGAAAATCTTTTTTTTTTTTTTTTGTATCCTTTACAGTCTATTTAATTTATTTTTAAGGGTACCTATTGTAGTGTCACTCTTTTCAGATTATGCTTTTTCCCTTTGATTTTTATCTTTCACAGGGCATGAGATGCTCAATAAAGAGTGGTGGATTGTTTTAAATTAATTATTGTTTTGATAACTATTTGAAGCGCATGCGGTAACTGAGTGGTCATGGTCACAAGATTGCGGTTCATGTTGTCGAGTATCGGGTGCGACACTGAAGCCCCCGTGTAAAAGGGCTGATGTTCTTTTAATCTGTCATGTCTCGTAGTCTTCCTGTTGGCGTAGGTTGGTAGTTTGGAGAGGTTGACTACTGGTGTCTGCCCAGGTGTCATCCTTGTCATTTGACTATGATTCGAAATCGAACGTTTGTTCGCCTGTAGCTCTCATGTTTCTTCACAGAGCGAAGTAAATCTAATCAAAGCGCTTTTTCTTCTTGTTAGGTTTATGACCTCTTACCTTCTCCTCGTCTTCCGTTGATGAAGTAGGTATTTAAATTGCACTTTCTCCCACTGGCCAGCTACTGCCTCATTATAGTAAAATAATTTGGCCTTTTACATGTTTACATATTACCAAATGTTTCTTTAAAGAGAGCATGAATTCTAATAGCCGACTACTTTCGTTATTTATTTCTAAATCCTACCCCGTTATTACAATAATGAAAGGATACCACTTTTCTAAAAAAATTTTATCTCGCATGGTCAAAGTGTAATCAGCAACATTTGTTAGGAAAAGGTAGTTTTTTCAATATCACATGTTGATTTTCTTTTCCACTCTGTTTTCGAAATGCCTCTGCTTTAATATTTTTTACGCACATTATTCTCTTACCTGATATAATACTGTTATTATATAATATTCGCTCTTATTCCTTTAAATTTGATAAGTGTTATGTTTATTAGTTTCAGAATGTTCTTCAGAACATTAGCATTCGAACAGTTCTTCGTTATTATATCATTTTTTATTAAGCATGAGGTGACAACGTCATCTCACAACAGCAACAACACAAGCAATCATATATACAATACACAGTTAACACAAGTACACAGTTGCAGTTATCATGACAATAAGTTCATAAGAATTTGAGATTAATCAAAATTAAACGAAAGCAAAACACTCAAACTTGCATCAATATATTACACAATCGTAAGCTTTTATTTAGTAGTACATACAGATCGGCATTTTTATTATTATTTTTTTTCTAAGTCAATTAATACTACTAATCAAAATTGTGACTTTTAAATATGCTGCATTTCTGATGAATGATATTAAAATATTAGCTTCGTATTATTAGAAAATTTAATTCTTTAATGGATTCGATTCAACACTAGAGGGCGCTGCGATCACTCCCATATCACGTGATTTTCCATGTGCGTTTAAATAAACAATAACAGCCGATCATTTTACACTTGTGGTTGTGTGCTAACTTTCGAATTTGCTAATATTATTATTTTACATTCTTTAAATTCTTTTTAGTATGTTAAATATTTTTAATATATTTTCTAGTCTTTTTAGTTTTTGTTTCGTGACTAAATATATATATAGTTTTAGTTATTATATTAGATTTAAGAGTTTATTCTTCTATTCTTTAGCTTCGTGTCTTAGTATACTTTTAGGTTCAGAAATTCTTTTTTTTTTTATTAAAGCCAGCCACATTGTGATTTAAATAATTATGCAACGCTCTATTGAACAAAATTTTTTTTGCCACTTAATATTGTGATTCCATCATATGTGTATACAAATTTATATTTAGTAAAAAAGTAACTAAAGTAAAGTTTTTCTTTATTGACCCTTATAGGGAATTGACTTAATTTTTTTTATATTACTTGTTTTAAAATGTAAAATAAAGGGTGTTTTTTTAGTTATAGAACTTTAAATTGCAATAAAACAACGATATATTATTCGATTGACATGAATGTTTTTATTCGAAAGATAATCTTGTGTCATTACATTTTAAATATGATTTCTGGCATAGGACTGCCACGGCTAGCTCGGATGCAGTCCAATCTGGACGTCCAATTTTCGATGACTTTTTCCAACATTTGTGGCCGTATATCGGCAATAACACGGCGAATGTTGTCTTCCAAATGGTCAAGCGTTTGTGGCTTATCCGTATAGACCAATGACTTTACATAGTCCCACAGAAAATAGTCTAGCGGTGTTAAATCACAAGATCTTGGAGGCCAATTCACAGGTCCAAAACGTGAAATTAGGCGGTCACCCAACGTGTCTTTCAATAAATCGATTGTGGCACGAGCTGTGTGACATGTTGCGCCGTCTTGTTGGAACCACAGCTCCTGGACATCATGATTGTTCAATTCAGGAATGAAAAAGTTAGTAATCATGGCTCTATACCGATCACCATTGACTGTAACGTTGTGACCTTCATAGTTTTTGAAGTACGGACCAATTATTCCACCAACCCATAAAGCGCACCAAACAGTCAGTTTTTCTGGATGTAACGGTGTTTCGACATACACTTGTGGATTAGCTTCGCTCCAAATGCGGCAGTTTTGTTTGTTGACGTAGCCATTCAACCAGAAGTGTGCTTCATCGCTAAATAAAATTCGCTTATAAAAATCGGCAACAACGGCAATCTCGTTTAGGGCCCATTTGACGAATCTACGCCTTGCTTGATGATCGTTTTGATGAATTGCCAAACCAAACTGAGAATAAATCACTTGACAGCTGTTAAATCGGTCGCCATCTTGAAAAGTAATGCCAACTTAAACTTCTATACCTGGAAAAAAACACACCCTTTATAATACTAAATTATATATATTATACTATATATATATATATATAATATATATATATATATATACATAATATATATATATAATATATATATATATAATATATATATATAATATATATATATAATATATATATATAATATATATATAAATATATATATAATATATATGTATAATATATATATGTAGGATCCAATAATTCTCAAGACAACTCCACGCAGTCTTCGCGCGCGCAGGCGCAGTGAATTAAAACTGAAACGAAAACGTTTGAACTAGTAAAAGCAGAACAAAAAACTTTTAAGAGAGAAAAGAGAACGCGAGAGGTGCGCGAGCAGGCGTTACCTTCTGCATATCATTGTCAAACTTATCTACCTTTTAATTAATTTTTGTTTAATGTTAAATAAACCATAAGAAAAGACTTTTGGACCCCTTGTTGTCTCCCACAAATTATGGGGGGCTCGGCCGCGATCGATAAAATTTCGATTTTGAACCAAAGTCTGGACAATGAACAACAGCGTCCGTGAAGGAGACGCTCCACCATTTTCGAAAACTTCGTTCAACCTGTGTAGAGGTTTGAACTCAGCATAAATATTCAACCTGTGTAGAGGTTTGAACTCAGCATGAATACTCCGCCTGTGTAGAGGCCGGGATTGAAAAAATTTCGATTTTGATCAAAATTTGGAACGTGAAAAAAAGCCGTTCGTGGAGGAGACGCGCCGCCATTTTTCGGAAACTTCGTTCAACCTGTGTAGAGGTTGAATTTTTCAACTTCATTCCGCCTGTGTAGAGGTCGGAACAAATAACAAAAAATAACCTGTGTAGAGGTGTATTTTTCAACGAACCATCGACAAATATTCCGCCTGTGTAGAGGTTGGATCCACTCACAAACACCTGCGAAGAGGTGTCAATTCGAACAATTTCAACTATATTACCTGCGAAGAGGTGAAATCAGTGTAATCGAAATTTTCTTCAATTATTGGATACATCGTACGTGCGAGCAACAAGGGAGCCAGAAAAAAAAAAAGGTAGGATCTTTCCATATTTTTCTAAAATGTATAAAAACGCTCTTAAAGGGGATCTCATAAGAGTTGTTGAGAATCTAGACGGTACTGCGGAGAGTACGGACACCATAGTTAAACTAAAGAATAAAAATTGAGAACAGTAGTACATTTGAAAGTGATCCAGATTTCGTTAAAACTTTAATTCAAAACTGTATAGATGAGAGGGTATCGCCAAACGAAAGAGAGGTAACTTTTAGAAAACAGAAAATTGAGCTCGCGAAACTTCAGTTAGCAAAATTAGAAAAGAAATCGAACTTCAAACGGCTAAAAAATAAAGCATTAAGTTTAAATCCTGCAGCTGAAGTCGAAGAGAAAACAGTTCGAAACTAACATAGAAAATATGATAACAAGTATTAAAACTTTTATCTCTTCCTGTTCCCACCAGATCTGAAAACTTTAATCTGTTCTTCCAATCATTAGAACGCGCATTTTTAACCAAAGAAATAAATGACGAATATAAATCTGAAATTTTAATAAATCTTCTGGGCGAAAAGAGCTCATAACGTCTTACTGTATATTAAAGAAGAGGAATTAAATGACTATGAAAAACTAAAATCTATAGTACTCAGAGAATTCCAATTAACCCCTCGCGAGTGTTTAAACTCATTTAAAAATGCTGTAAAATCATCAGGCGAGACATACATCCAATTTGCTGCAAGATTGACGTCAAACTTCCAATATTATTGTTCGTTAAGAAAGTTAATTCCTTTGAATCTCTATGTGATCTTATAATTTCTGATAAATTATTTGAAACTTTAAATAAGGAAACTGCAACTCACATTGGCATTCGAGAAGCAGAAGATTGGTTTTAGGCCTATTGATTTAGCTAAAGAGTGTGATATTTATATTTCATCTAGAAGCGGATCACATAAGGAAATTCCTATTACTTATGGATATACCCAAGACCCCTTTAAAAATAGATCACAAAACTTTAAACCAAAGATTAAAGAGAACTATCCCCAATATCTTGAAAGAGAAAATAAAAATTGCTTTATATGCGGTGATTCATCTCATTACGCAAGAGACTGTGAGAAGCATTTTAAACCTAAAGAATCTAACGACCACATCCATAATAAAATAAACGTGAATACTTTGAAAGTCGAGAGCGAAAAACAAAATAGCAATGAATTCTCAAATCTTCAATACGTAAGCATTTTTGTAGAAAATCAGCCCGTAACAGCCTTGATCGATTCGGGTTGCCAGATCCCAGTTTTAAATTCCTCACTAATTAGAGTGCAAACACCTTCCGAAGAGATCATAACATTAAGTTCATGTTTTGGCGAACAGCGTATGGTAGAAGTTAAACCGATAAATCTTTCTCTTAATCAACACTCTGCCGGTATAAGTGTGCGATATCACCGACCTTGACCGAAAAATTTATTATACATCCCAGTGTATATTCTGAAATAAAAAAAACTAGGCCACGCAAAGAGCGATGTTTTATTAAGTGAAAGTGAATCCTCTTTGAGTGCAGATTATGGTGTTTCTTTTCCAAATGTTTCTGTTTCAAATGTGATAGAAAACTCTAGTTATGATTTGCCATATGTTAAAAACTTTAATACTAGAAATGATTCGAGTTCTCTAATTAAGGATTATAAATGTAATAAAATTAAGAGTACTAAGTTAAAATTGAGTATTGTAAGAGAAAAAATGTTCTGATATAGTATTGTGTAAGAAAGCCAATTGTGCCATGAAAACGAGTTCCGTGGAATTCATCTCCCTCTCACCTACCCCTTCACCTATGGAACGTAATTATAGACGGTTTGTGTTGCTCGAAGGATCTTTGAGCCTTGGCAGTGGAGACGAAGGAAAAAGAGAAATCGTTTTGAACAGACGTCCAGAACTCTACAGAGGAAAATATCGATGCGTTCAACCAAAGATCAACTTGTTAAAAAAGACGTTCTTATGCCTGTGAAACACAATGTTTTCCTGTGGAACCTTCCGGATGTCGAAGAGGTGCCTTCACATGATGGAGAAACTGTCTAGTTCAACAAAACTATGATATGTTAAATCTTTGTATATTTGTCGTATAGTCCTTGTCTGTTCCGTCTTTTTTTTTGTATGTTTCAGATTCTCCTCTGGTATCCATGGAAAGGAAAAAAGGAATACGTACCGCTGCGGACAGCGTACAGTCAGGATAACCGACTGTAGGATCCAATAATTCTCAAGACAACTCCACGCAGTCTTCGCGTGCAGGCGCAGTGAATTAAAAACTGAAACGAAAATTTTTGAACTAGTAAAAGCAGAACAAAAACTTTTAAGAGAGAAAAGAGAACGCGAGAGGT
>BMAU01005431.1:25000-40131 GCA_019973935.1 Trichonephila clavipes
TTAATTAAAGTCAGACAATCAAAGCTGGCAAATGTTATTTCATTACAGATTCATCATATATTTCAAAAAATCTTACTATGTCTTGGGAATTTTTACAATGCTTAAACTTTATTCACCATATTAATGCAAATAAAGATTGAAACTGACAAAAAAAAACTCTTTTTGTCATACATCTTAGAAAAATACTCTTCATGAAACACAATGAAATGATGTCACTGATAGTCTTTCAACAGAATATGATAAAAGCATTTTATAAATTACTACAATGAATTTCTTAGTTAAAAATAAAATTTTCATATGCTTCACTTGTATTATAATCATGTAATATTAAAACTAAATGTTGATAAATAATGCATATTAAATAAATTGTAATTACTAATTTAAACTAGCTTTCTAACAAAAATTTTGTATGCTCCTGTATGGAAAAATTTTCTCGAAAATAACTTAGGATGTTTCCCTATAGCGTAATAATTTGTTTCCAACAATTTCTAAAAATAACGACAGATCTTAGTATGATTCATTTCTTTTATTCCAACTAAGGAGACAATAGATTATAAAAAATAATTTTCAAACATTTATAGGTGATAATTACTAACACTATCAAAGCGCCAAATATTATTATTTTATAACAGATAACTTTAAAGGCTACACAATGTATTGGTACGAATCATACTATTTTAAGGCTATAGATTAGGTTTTGGTTTCAGTTTCATTTTAAATCAATTTTTCCACTCTTAAATTGAATGAAAAATATTTTTCAGCACAATTGACTTTTGCAGTGTGAAAAGATTAATTATTTCGGTTAACATTACTAAAAGCATTTCTGCTCGATTATGTTTTAAATTCTCCTAGTTACTTAATTAAGATTGATTTCAAGGCCAATTTCTGTTTTAAAAATTGTTTATATAGCTTAGAAGCTTTATTATTAATTTTTCTTGTTGAGAAACAATATTTCAAAGAGATGGAACTCTATTGAAAATGATGCATCTATAAAAATCACCCTCAGTTGATAATGCAATTAGACTTTTGAATTCAAGTATTGCAGATAAAACTGAATATTTTCATGATGTACCAAACTACATGATAATATATTGTGTGTGAAGTACTATATTTTAGTACTTTTAAGTTAAAAAGTAAACTTAAAAAAATTATATTACTGTGTTTCATGATCCTAATTCTCGTTAAATATACAATTGCTCCAAGTTCTTTTCTTGAGTCAATACTTGTAACTAACTAAATGCAACGAATTCATTCAGAACTTATAAGCAGGATAATATCAATATACATGAGTCTTTTTTCAGACTTTTATATTTATGCAAAAATAAATCTAATCTATAGCGATAAATTTTCAAATTGGGCAAAAACCAATAAATGCATATTTTTATATATAATAAAAAATTCTACATTTGTATGATAGGTTTATACCACATTCAAAATCTGAAAAACACAAATGTTGTGTTCATAAATACCCCAGAAATATGTTGCAACTTTTTTTTTTTTTTTTTTGTCTGAGAATTATAGATTCAAAAATGGCTTTTTTATTTTGATCATGTAAGGATGAACAGGAATTTTATATTTTATATATATGGACACAAAGTTATATTTTAATATACACACATTTTAATCTGAAAATTTTAATGTCTTAATTTATTACCATATTTGGAATTCAATTCTCGATTAATTAGTTTCAATGCTTGTATATATACATAGAATAAGTATATAGTTAAAGTGAAACATTATATTAAGAGTTTTCTTGTGTTACATTTGTTAAAGTGTCATGAAAATTACACTACAAACATGTTATAATAAATACACAGTCAACATTGTGTAAACTTTCGTATAAAAGAGCAAAATATTTATATTGTTTGATTCTTGAAACAGCTCTTTTCACATTAACTCGCTTGTCAGACAATTTGCAGTTACTAACAGTTTCATAATAATAAAATTAAATTTTATCTATGAAAAAAAAGAGGGCTTTTTAATTTACAACCACTTTTATGTGTAACTCTTCTTCAATTAAGAACGCCTTTATCAGCCAGAAAAACATCATTTAGTTCAAGAAATTCCATTGGTTTACTTCAAAGAAAAAGTTCCTAGTCCGAAATTTTGCCACAATGTAAATGTGATACAAAGCAGATAGCCTCTGAAGGCATAATACCTATTATACCATTTAAAATATTACAGTTTTTGTAATGACTAAATGTCCTTTTTGTTGCTGTAAAGGACAGTTGGGTTTTTAAATTGGAAATTCTGTACAGTCAATGATCACTCTATAATCTTTATTCTCAAACAAAACAAAAAAAGGTTTTGGCATTGTTTCCAAAACAGTTTTCTTTGTAAGGAAAAGTGTCTAATAATTTAAATTTTTCATGGAAAACTATTGCAACAAAATTAAAAATTCAAAATACTGTTGCGATGAAAATTTCAAATAAAATTTCTAGTAATCTATTGTGTGCATGTGTGTAGACATACCAATCCTTAATTTTACCAAAAACATATCAATGGGTTGACATAATTAGTATTGATATAATTAGAATATTTCAAAACAAAGGAACTTCAACATAGAAATGTGATATCATATTGCAAACTACATCTTAGCTACAAAGTAAGAATTAATGTGCTATTCAAATAATTTCAAATAAAAACTTTATGCAGATCAACACTATGCAATTTAAATTGTTGCAATAAGCACTGCTTGAAGTAACTACATATTAACTTTGTGCAATTCAAAGAATTGTATAATTCAAATCGAGGAAAGCATCTAGGCGTGATATTTGTGCTAAAAAATTTTGGTTCTATGGGAGAGATTTGAACTTCTAAATCCTACCTTTGTGTTAGTCACTGAAAATAAGCAGTGTGTAATTCAAATAATTACAAGTAAACAGTATGTAATTCAAACAATTATAAATAGAAAAATATGCAGTTTAAATAGTAAATAAACACTGATTAGTTCAAAATAATGGCAAGTAAGCAATTTTTTAAATTTCCAATTGTCAAGATTGCAGAAGACTACTCACCACAAAAAGGGAAGGTCCACTGTTAAGCGGATATTCAAACTTGACAAATAATCACTTTATACTTCAAATACTTACAAATAAAAAATATATTATTCCAATATATGCAAATAATGTCATTGTATTGTTCAAAATGGTTGCAAATTAATATTATGTAATCTTAATTTATTGTAATTAACAGTGTATTTATCTTTGTCTTATTTATGAAGATGCCCAAATAAATTTATTTTTGAAAATGTTTTTATTTCATTTTATATCTAGAAATCTGTTTATATGTACATATAAACTTTCATTAAGCAGTTTGTAAAATTCAATCTCAATCTTTTATAATAAAATCTGTCACTGACAGAATTCCATGACTAAGGCCAGCATTACAAAACTAATGAATTTAATTACATGCAACTAATATTCTTTAAAAGTATAAGAGAGCTGGTTCATTGACACTATCAAATCTGTGCTTCCTCTCATAATCACTATCTAAAATGTCTACTTTGCAGTGATTTCCTCTCTTAGCAGCCTCTCGTGAGGAAATTTTGACTGTACAAAATTATATACATAGTTAAATTACAATATACAGGAATGAATTTAATTTTTTAAATCTATTTTCCCCCTGGTATAAGTGCATTCTTTTCCCACAAAGTGCGTATAAATGTCTCCAAAAGTGATTGGAAACAATAGCTTTTTATTATATACATGTTTTGTTGTCTCTGTGAACAAATGGATCGGAAAGTTTGTTCCCATTGCATGTTGATTTTTCATCATATCTAGCCCTTGATATTGTTTCCAATTCCTTATAATCACTCGACATTATCTACAAATCATATAAATTAAGATAATAACATACATATATTGTTATTTTCCTAAACATGATATAATTTATAAAATGCAATACATATTATAGATTTAGAATGCTGATTAAATAACCATTAAAAATTATTTCTAATCTTAATTAGCATAATTAATCTTTATTCGCCTAAAATTAAACAAAATTGAAATGAAAATTTTTCAAACATTAGTTTTTTAAGTACAAGAAAGAATTTGGATTTGATGGGCATCAGTTGATTGATTGATTTAATATTAACGTCGCACTGTTCAGCTACACGTTGATGTGGATGAGACAATTCAGCAATTAAATACACTAACTAATTCAACAGTAAACTAAGAATAAAGAAGATACTTAAATGCCTTTTCTATATATTTATCAATATTTTTCACTATAAAAAAGTTATTAAGGTGAAATATGTGCATGCAATTCAGAAATTAAACACACTGATTAATCTTAAACCAACCAAAAATTAACAAAATGAAAATAAGTACTTTTTACATATTTATAGCTATTTTTCTTTAGTTAAAAAGGGAAAAAAATGTAATACAATATCTATAATGAAGTTTTATATGTAGAAATAAGTACAAGTAATAATTTAACAAACACAATTATTTAAAAAAATTTCCAAAATACTTGTCATTACTTTTCGTTTGAAAAACAATAAAGAAACAAAAAAAATCAAAGAAACCAATACAGTTACGATAATCGATGTTCTGATTTTAAACATTCTATTAGTGGCCAAAAACAGCGATAAGCAAGCAATTGTGTCAACATTGGTCTAAATGAATAAAAAAAGTTTACAAGGTATTTTTGCAAAGATACTGAACCTTACTCCGGAAGTATTTTGTTGGGCTCCAGGTCAATGTTGTAGTTTACAAAGTAGAACTTGTCCAAAGTTATTATTGAAAATAATCTGAAAATGACAAAAAAACAATGGTGATCAACTCACCAATTACAGAGCATCCAGAATAGATCACAGAAGTGGTATCCTAATCTGTGTGTTTCTTTACGTTTGCAAAATTAAAATTTTTTGAATGGAGTAACTTCATGGACAGACTGACGCCAGTCAGTAATCACGTGATTCCAACATCAATAAACACCACGTGCGATTCATACCATTGGTTTTCCTTTACGTTTGTTGACGTCGTTTATGTGTCTTAATTTTATCTAATTAAAAGCATATATCATTGTATTTTTTGCATTATTCTAGTATATATATTTGTGTTAGGAAATAATCTTAACAACTCTTATACATATTTTTTGTTTTATTCTAATTTATTTATCTAATTAGGTAATTGTCTACTTCCGACTAGTGTTAGCTGGCATATTTATTTATCCTAGTTCTGTTGGATCCTAGCATTTTTTTATTTATAGTTCATGGTACACTTAGGTATGACTCTTAGTTATTTTAGTTCTTAATTAATTGAGTAGTTATTTATTATATAGTTTTGCGCAAGAATGGTTGACAGTATAGAATTAAAACTACTTTTTAAAATTGTATGATTATCGAAAATAACACACACACACACATTGATATCATTTCTTTAAAAAGAGCTTACACCTATTATTATACAACACAGTGTCAGTTAGGTGTGAATAATATAAAAATGTCTGTTTGTAATTATAATTAATAATTCAAAGTCAGGAGAAAATATTTATTCTGAATTTTTTCAATTTGATGATAATTTGTGGGAGGAATGTTTACAAAAAATTAAAGAAATGTTTCTTTGATTTTTACCTTCCACACACAAATTCTCGATTTCTAAATTATTTATAATTATTCTTTGCTGTTATAAAATTTAATATGTCATTTCTTTCTTTAAATTAAAAATACAATATTCTTAAGGGGAATGAAACCATTACAAAAGGGGTAACAATTTTAGAAATGATTACATTTAATTTGATATGTCATTGTCTTATTTTTTTGAAGTACATATCAAACTCGCAAAAAAGTTTATTTCTTGAAGCCTGTGTACATAGAACGTTAGTTAATATGAAAGTTTTAGATAAATGAAGAGAATTATCTTTTGGTAAAAGTTTTTTTTTTTTCCCCATCTTTTTGAAATCTCAGTGGCTACTTAAGAAGTATTTTGTTTACCCATGATTTAACTATTTTCCTTTTTGCACAAATCCTTAAATAGTTTAATTCTGAAAACTCAGTATTATGCATGTAAGGGTAATTAAGGATGCGAGTATATGATTCATATATATGTCTCCTGTGATGAAAATTGAATTTTTTACAACTTCATGAATTGCAAATTTTATAATAGTATCCAATGGCGACATTAAACACTATGTGAAGCATTATAAGTGTCATATATTTGAAGTAATCCCGTAATTTTGGTTTGATTTATCAATACTATAGGAAGTTCTTAATTTTTGTTCCTTTGTACTTATATGCTACTAGCTGATAAACCTGTTCTTCACACAGGTGTGAATTTATATATATAAATAATGTTATGCATGAATTTTCTCTCCCCCCCAGTACTTCATTATTTAGAAATGGTAAATAACAATTTTCTAAAAAATATATTATATTTACTCGAGTTTATTACCTACACTTAAAATTCAAATGAATATTTTATTTCACTGTGGAGCAGTTACTTGTTGAAAATGAATTTTTGTTTACACAATGTATTGCGTATAAATACTTCATATGTATTTTGTACAATATTATGAAGCATTTAAAGATATTTGAAAATGTTTCTAATAAAATAACATTCCTGTCTTTGACTGTCTGATTTACTTAGTAATTATCCTTTAAAAATGTTTGGAATTTTTTTTTTTTTAGAAATGATTGTATAAAGTAATAAAAGAAAATACTATTTCACTATTCAGTTAAAGAAATGAATCATATTAATATATTTTTAAAAAATATTCAATGTAATATGATCTTCACCTTTATATCTCGGCTACTAAATATTATGCATGGATATGCGACACTTGATCACAAATTCAGATTATTAATGCGAGTATGAACTATATTAAAATTTACATTACAAATTCAATAATTTTTTAATTGCCTTTGTATAAAGTGCTTATAACATGTTGAACAACTTGTTATAAATAATTGTATAATATTAAAAGAATATTTCATCAGAAAAAATACTATAATTTTCACAAATTCAATTTAATTTGTTATTGATTTGCATACTTCTTTAAGCTATTGTTTATCTCATGTTAGAGTTAATATGAAAGTTTTTGATTAACAATAAATATTTATCCTTTGATGAAAATGAATCTTATTTTTATAACACTAAATGAATTGCAAATAAGATAGAAACAATTTAATACAACATGAAATAAATAGTTGCATAAAATTTCCATTCACAATTTCTACTAGTTATGTCTCTTGAACAGATATTTATGTTTAGTGTTAAACACTTGAGTTCCATTTTATGCAAACTTAAAACTTACTTGGAGAAATGTATTGGCATTTTATTTTGTTATCACTAATATGTATTTAAAGTGTCCTTTCATATATAATTATACTTTTAAAAAAAGAAATTGATCATTATAATACACAAGAGCCCAAAATTTATCTTTGAAACATGTCACACAAAAATATCAGTGATTTTGACCAATTAACCTCTTAACAATAATTTTGAAAAAAGATTCTTTGTAATTCTCTTCGATAAATATGATAAAATTGATCAAAGTACTCTTCTTAGGTCAATATTTGCAACAAACTCAATGCAACAAATTTATTCAGGACATGTATCATGAGATTTATTTTTGCAAAAGTATAAAATAAATCTAATCTCTATAATGATAAATCTACAAAATGTGCAAATACCAATAAATGCATATTTGTTATACATGTGTAGTAAAAAAATTTGTATATGTGTGAGAGACAGGTTTTTATACCATACAGTCAAACTCTGAAAAACATATGTGTTGAAACCACGCAAATATATTAAAATTTTTATTTTTTTCTAAAACGGTTATGAATTCAAAAATGACTTTTTTTATTTTGGTCATGTAGGAGTGAGCAGGACTTATATTTAATATATGGACACAAATTTATATTCTACTATATAAACATTCTAATTTAAAAATTTTAATGCCTTAATTTATTACCATATTTGGAATTCAATTCTCGATAAATCATATATTTTACCTTAAGTAGTGCAGCGAATAAAGATTTTTAAAATGTAGCACAATTTTTTTTATGTGTAATTTTATAAATGGTAAATGATAATTTTGATTTCTAATGTTTGAAAGTGGTTCTTATTTCATCAACTAGTATAAACATTAACAGAGCTGTAATAAATGAAGATATTTTTCCATTTCTTTATTTTTTCTTTTTCCCTGTGATATTGTAAAATTACTAAGTAAAATAAGTTTTATAAATATATATACTTCTTTTTGATATATGTATGGTTACATATCAGATTCTAGTGTTCTAATTTTAGGTAATTAAATGCTGAAGTACCTCTGTTAACTACTCTGAAAATGTGTAACATAAGTAAAATTTAAGTTAACTAAACATAATATGTTCTCAATATAACTTGATGTAAAATAAACAAATATTTGCTTTTAAATATTTATATTCTTGTAGAAGTAAGTAAGTCTACATCTATCTAAAATCCTTTTTGAAGTTTCATTTGTCTTACGGTGTTGAAAACATTATTCAAAGAGTGGTCAAACCCATAAACACTTGGAAGATGGTATATAATCCTCACGCTTCACCATGCTATCAAAGCACTTTGATTTGTTATAAAGATATTATAAAATGATTTTTTCTTTCTAATTATCCTTTCTATAACTGATCGAGCAAACATTTCAGCAAAATAAGACATTTTAGAAAGTAAAATATAAATCTTTAAGAACAAAATAATCGTACGCAATAGTAAACAAACGACGCCATATTCACCGGTTGACGGAATCACGTGATCGTGACGTCACATGAATTTAGTCCATTCGAAATGCCCAGAAAATGTATCTCTCTTTTTAAAACTTGAAATATCGTCGGCGTATTTGATAAAAACAAAAAGTATTGAAAATGAAATAAGTAAAAAGTACTCGCGTTTCAGTCGAAATGTCTTTTGGAACATCTTTTAATTTCTGTGACACTGAAGATTTATTCCTTCTGTGCAAAATTTGGTTTGATGGTGGCTCGTAAAAACAGAATTTTGTGGGCACTGAATTCGGTTTCAAAATCCTTCTGTTGGTGAAAGGCTGATACATAACGTGTGCTTCTTCAAAATGATCGGAACATACTGAGGAATGCTTAGTTGGTTTCAAATTTTTTCTGCCCAAGTTTTGTAACCACATTTTTAATAAATATGGATTCTTTAGCGGAAACCCAAAAAAGGTTTTTGACCTACAGTCAGATTTTCCTTTTGACATTTAATACGCTACAGTATCTCATTTTGCTATACGATAGAAGATGAGCAAATCTCCGAAAATGGCGGCTAAATACTCAGACGAATGAAGCACATGGCTATTTGTTTACATCGTAAGTCATGTGATTGTGACGTCAGGTGAATCGAGTCCATTTTAGCAGATTTTTAAATTTAAAAATTGTTTAGTTGTCATATTATAACACAACAAAAAATAAAATTTAGTTGGAGACCCGAATTATATATAAAGATTTTGGGTACTTTTAATTAATAATGTTTTTATTGTTTAATTTAATTATTGAGAAAATAGCTAATGGACTCGATTCATCACTAGAGGGCTCTGCGATCATTCCGATGACACGTGATTTTCCATGTGCGTTTAAGTAAACAATAACAGCCGATCGTTTTACACTTCTGGTTGTGCGCTAACTTTCGAATTTGCTATTTTATATTCTTTAAATTCTTTTTAGTACGTTAAATATTTTTAATATATTTTCTAGTCTTTTTAGTTTTTGTTTCGTGACTAAATATATATATATATATATATATATATATATATATATATATATATATATATAGTTTTAGTTATAGTATTAGATTTAAGTTTATTCTTCTATTCTTAAGCTTCGTGTTTTTGTATACTTTTAGGTTCAGAAATTCTTTTTTTTATTAGTGCCAGCCACATTGTGATTAAATAAATTATGCAACGCTCTATTGAACAAAATTTTTTGCCACTTAATATTGTGAATCCGTCATACGTGTATACTAATTTTATATTTAGTAAAAAGTAACTTAAGTAAACTTTTTCTTCGTTGACCCTGATAAAGAATTGTCTTAATTTTTTTTTATATTACTTATTTGAAAATGTAAAATATTATAATGGACTAAATTCATATGACATTATGATCTATTGATATTTGTTTTCAATTGTTTCCCGCCTAACGCAAAACACTTTCGTACTTTGTTTTGTTACTTCGTATAGCTATATTATTCTTTTTGCAAGTTATTTGTTGCTGTTACTTAATATATATATATTGTTACAAATTTTATGTACTGAACGCGAAAAATGGTGTAAATAATTAGTTCTGAATGTGTAATTCGTTAATATTACTTTCTGTTGTATTTATTTTATGTTAAAATCGCAAGCAATTCCGTTCGTTACATAAAAATGGCGATTCAATGGAAGCATAGCCAAGTTGGCATCATTTCTGGCGAACATATATTGATGTTTCTAAAAAAGATCTACTAATATCACAGTCTCTGATGTAAACGAATTCTTCAGAAAAATTCCAGTAGACTAAATAGGGCGTGGTGCTCGCCAAAACAACCTATTATTTTGCCTGCTGAAAAGTCAGCCAACGATTAGTTAATACTTTAGCTGTTGAATAGGACGAGTGACTGCTAATGGAATACATTAATTATTTGTATTTCTAGGGTTGTAAAGGTACTGTATCTGGCACTTCTAAGGATTCTAAACAATAAATTTTCATCGCTCCTGAAGACTGCCTTGCTCTTTTGGATTGATAGCATTAAATCCTGGAACTCCGAACAATATTTTTACATTCTAAAATGTCTTGTTTCAGAGCAGATCGGCTGACATACATTCATTCGTTCCTTGTAAGCAAACCTATTTCTTAGCAAATTTTATTATATTTTTTTACATAGAAACTTCTTGTAATTATGAGAAAAATAGCCTGATTTGTTATTTTTTAATATTCATATAAAGTTTCCTGTTCTTGAAAATCCATTTCAGTATTACTGTTAGGATATTAAAACTTTTAATATTATCCATTGATTTATTTTTTAAAAGTGTATGGAAATATTTGTGTGGTTTACATCTATTAGACAGTTTATACGTAATTCAATAACTCCTAAGAAATTATTTGTAATAAAGAATAATCCAATAAAATTTAGTCATTATTTGTAAAAATTATGTATTAACATGATTCCTTTCTTGAACTAAGAGTATTTTCTTTTTTGATCTTTGAAGACAGTCATTTCTAAAAGAAATTTCAAACCTTCATAAAGATTTAATTATTAATTAAAGTCAGACAATCAAAAAGCTGGCAAATATTATTTCATTACAGTCATCATATGTTTCAAAAAATCTTACTATGTACTGGGAATTTTTATAGAACAGTTGTGTTTCAAAAATTAGTATACAATAACAGTGTTTAAACTTTACATATCCATATTAAATCAAATAAAGTTTGAAACTGACACAAAAAAAACCTCTTTTGTCATACATCTTAGAAAAATACTCTTCATGAGTACACAATGAAGCGATGTCACTGATAGTCTTTCAACAGAATATGATAAAAGCATTTTATAAATTACTACAATGAATTTCTTAGTTAAAAATAAAATTTTCATATGTTTCACTTGTATTATAATCATGTAATATTAAAATTAAATGTTGATAAATAATGCATATTAAATAAATTTTAATTACTAATTTAAACTAGCTTTCTAACAAAAATTTTGTATGCTCCTGTATGGAAAAATTTTCTCGAAAATAACGTAGGATGTTTCCCTATAGTGTAATAATTTGTTTCCAACAATTTCTAAAAATAACGACAGATCTTAGTATGATTCATTTCTTTTATTCCGACTAAGGAGACAATAATTTATAAAAAATAATTTTCAAACATTTATAGGTGATAATTACTAACACTATCAAAGCGCCAAATATTATTATTTTATAACTGATAACTTTAAAGGCTTCACAATGTATTGGTACAAATCATACTATTTTAAGGCTATAGCTTAGGTTTTAGTTTCAGTTTCATTTTAAATCAATTTTTCCATTCTTAAATTGAATGAAAAATATTTTTCAGTACAATTGACTTTTGCAGTGTGAAAAGATTAATTATTTCGGTTAACATTACTAAAAGCATTTCTGCTCGATTATGTTTTAAATTCTCCTAGTTACTTAAGATTGATTTCAAGGCCAATTTCTGTTTTAAAAATTGTTTATATTACTTAGAAGATTTATCATTAATTTTTTCTTGTTGAGAAACAATATTTCGAAGTGATGGAACTCTATTGAAAATGATGCATCTATAAAAATCACCCTCAGCTGATAATGTAATTAGACTTTTGAATTCAAGTATTGCAGATAAAACTGAATATTTTCATGATGTACCAAACTACATGATAATATATTGAAGTACTATATTTTAGTACTTTTAAGTTAAAAAGTAAACTTAAAAAATTATATTATTACTGTGTTTCATGATCCTAATTCTCGATAAATATTAAAATTGCTCCAAGTTCTCTTCTTGAGTCAATACTTGTAACTAACTCAATGCAACAAATTCATTCAGGACTTATAAGCAGGATAATATCAATATACATGAGTCTTTTTTTTCAGACTTTTATATTTATGCAAAAATAAATCTAATCTATAGCGATAAATTTTCAAATTGGGCAAAACCAATAAATGCATATTTTTTATATATAATAAAAAAATTTACATTTGTATGATAGGTTTATACCACATTCAAAATCTGAAAAGCACAAATGTTGTGTTCATAAATACCCCAGAAATATGTTGCAATTTTTATTTTTTTTTTTGTCTGAGAATTATAAATTCAAAAATGGCTTTTTATTTTGATCATGTAAGGGGATGAACAGGAATTTTATATATATGGACACAAAGTTATATTTTACTATACATACATTTTAATCTGATAATTCTTATTGTCTTATTTTATTACCATATTTGGAATTCAATTCTCGATTAATCAGTTTCAATGCTTGTGTATATATACATAGAATAATTATATAGTTAAAGTGAAACATTATGTTAAGAGCTTTCTTGTGATACATTTGTTAAAGTAAGTCATGAAAATAACACAACAAACATGTATATAAATAAACTGTCAACATTGTGTAAACTTTCATATAAAAGAGCACCATCAAAATATTTATATTGTTTGGATTTCTTGAAACAGCTCTTTCCGTAGTAACTCGCTTGTCAGACAATTTGCAGTTACTAACAATTTCAGAATCATAAAATTGAATTTTATCTTTGAAAAAAGTGGGCTTTTTAATTTACAACCGATTTTGTAACTCTTTTCTTCAATTAAGAGCCCTTATCAGCCATAAAAACATCATTTAGTTCATTCATTGGTTTACTTTAAAGAAAAAGTTCCTTGTCTGAACTTCTGCCACAATGTAAATGTGATACAAAGCAGATAGCCCCTGAAGACATAATACCTATTATGCCATTTAAAGTATTACAATTTTTGTAATGACTAAATGTTCTTTGTTGCTGTAAAGGATGGTTGGGTTTTTTAATTGGAAATTCTGTACAGTCAATGATCACTCTTTTTGATTGATTGAAAGGTTGAAGGGGATATAGAGCAACACAGGCTATGATCGCTCAAAAAAAAGACAAGACAAGAGAAATCCTGGTAGATTAGTAGATAGTGAAACATTTCAGTCCCTTTTAAAAAACTCTGAAAGTTGATTTATTATCCATTGCCCTTTCCAAAACATCTCTAAATGTAATAGTGGAATGTGGATCAATACGAAGAATAGACCAGAGATTATTACGATGCCTAGTATATCTAATACAATTTAATATAATGTGGTCCAAATCATTTATACGTTTACATGTAATACACATTGCATCATCCTGTAAATTAAATCTATGTAGAAGGCCTGGAGTAATAATCATTTTACTGAAGATTCGAGTGCTTAAGATTTCTTCTCTTCGATTCTCTGTCCACTTTGAAATGATATCAATGGTTGGAATATTTCCCAATTTTTTAAAATATTTGCTTGACTAAAATGTTTCATTGATTTTTTGAATTCTATTTCGATATATATTTTTATGAATATCTTCTGAAACAATCCAGTCAATGTAAACATTGGACTCCGTGACCGATCTTGCGAGATTATCCGCCTGCTCATTCCAAACAATTTTCGAGTGTCTTGGAGTCCAAAGCAGAATTAACTGATTAACGTAGTTAGATAGCATATAAATTTTGTTAGCAAGTCAATGAATTACCTTATTGAATGATCACTCTATAACCTTTATTCTCAACAAAAAGTTTTGGCATTGTTTCCAAAACAGTTTTCTTTGTTAGGAAAAAGTGTCTAGTAATTTAAATATTTCTTGAAAAACTATTGTAACCAAATTAAAAATTCGAAATAACTGTTACGATGAAAATTTCAAATAAAATTCTAGAAATCTATTGTGTGCATGTGTGTAGACATACGAATCCTTAATTTTACCAAAAACATATCAATGGGTTGACATAATTAGTATTGATATAATTAGAATATTTCAAAACAAAGGAACTTCAACATAGAAATGTGATATCATATTGCAAACTACATCTTAGCTACAAAGTAAGAATTAATGTGCTATTCAAATAATTTCAAATAAAAACTTTAAGCAGATCAACACTATGCAATTTAAATTGTTGCAAATAAGCACTCCGCTTGAAGTAACCACATATTAACTTTGTGCAATTAAAGAATTGTATAATTCAAATCGAGGAAAAAGCATCTAGGCGTGATATTTGTGCTAAAAAAATTTTGGTTCTATGGGGAGATTTGAACTTCTAAATCCTACCTTGTGTTAGTCACTGAAATAAGCAGTGTAATTCAAATAATTACAAGTAAACAGTATGTAATTCAAACAATTACAAATAGAAAATATGCAGTTTAAATAGTAAATAAACACTGATTAGTTCAAAATAATGGCAAGCAATTTTTAAATTTCCAATTGTCAAGATTGCAGAAGACTACTTACCACAAAAAAGGGAAGGTCCACTGTTAAGCGGATATTCAAACTTGACAAATAATCATTTTTATACTTCAAATACTTACAAATAAAAATATATTATTCCAATATATGCAAATAATGTCATTGTATTGTTCAAATGGTTGCAAATTAATATTATAATCTTAATTTATTGTAATTAACAGTGT
>BMAU01005434.1:0-17500 GCA_019973935.1 Trichonephila clavipes
ATTTTTAAATTAATTATTTTATAATTATTTAAAATGTTTAATAAATTCTTTTTAAATAAATTTATGTACTTTTAAACATTTATTTAAATAATTTTAATTAATAATAATTATTTTTTAATTAATATTAATTTTAAATAATTTTAATGAATAAATAATTTTAATTAAAATATTTTAAAATAATTTTATTTTAATTAATAATTTTATTTTTAAAATAATTTTAATTAATAATTAATTTTACATAATTTTAATTAATAATTAATTTTACATAATTTTAATTAATAATTAATTTTACATAATTTTAATTAATAATTAATTTTAAATAATTTTAAATAATACATTTTTTTTTATTTCTTACTTTATAAAATACAAAATAATTACAAACAAAAATATCATTTAATATTTAATAAACCTTTCATAAACAAATTTATTTAATTTTAAAAAATAATTAAAGGAATTTAAAGAAAAAGGTTTTGAAAAAAGTTTTTCGCGTTATTCGAACTCGTATCCTCCCGCATTGAAGGCAAACAAATTGCCAGTGAAAGAAATTGAAACTTAATTGTATAAAAGCTAAGCATTAATTTCAGAGGCTATTTCCTCCGAATTGACTGACCATTTGGCGGAGTAACATTGAGGATTGAACATCCTAAAGGAGTAGTACTACTATTTCACTAAGTCTCGACACGAAATGAATTTCCTTAGTCGTGCCCTCTCCTTGTAAGATTACAAAGCAGAAATAGTAGAAAAGCTGTCATTGAGTTTTAGGGGAATCATTAGTATTTGGATTATATATTTATATGCCATATATATTAAAAAGGACGAATGTAAAAGAGGGGATCTATGAAGAAAATTATTCTTTTTAAAGGTAATGGCGTTGGAAAAAGTTTGGATACTCCTGCTTGAATGTCATCGGGCAGCGTGACGTGGAAATATAAAGTGTAATACAGATTCAGGTAAAGGAATAGAAAAGCATCTTATCAATATGTATATTTTCAATTTAAGGATATGAAAAAGGAAAGGGGATCCTTTTTCTATATTTTCGAATCTTTTAAGAAATATTTCGAATTATTCGCAAATATCGAGAAGAGAAAATATAATTCCAGAGGAGCCTTCATTTTTGTTTTTTCGGGTGCTTTTTATTGATTTGAAATCTATGCATTGCTATAGACATCAAAAGGAAAGTAGAAATCTCATAGGATTTAATATTACGTTCACGATATTCAGAATGGCTGATAGACGTAGACGTAAGCATTTTTAGTACTTTTTTCCTGTTTTTCTTTAAAAATATTAGCTGCATTCTGAATTGGTTTTCCAGCAATGGATGTTTTGTTTTGATTCTGGATTATAAAATTGTACCAAGTGATGGGTATAGTATCAATTAAGACATCTCGTATATTTCATTTGTATTCATTTCATAAACCTGGAATAAATAACGATTAAGAACTGGCTGATAAAAGATCAGCATCTTCTACAATACGAAAAGTAAAGCTCATTGTCAGAAAAAACCGATCTGTATTTAATTTCATAAAATCAGTCTTCTCTATAAGGAGGCCTCCTTGTATTAAATTACATAAATTTAAACAAATCTCATCATGGGCATTCAATTATGATTAAACCTAGATTTTTTTTGTTCAACTTGTGGATGAAATATTCACCACTTATTTTGATAACGTTCTTTAAAACTCCATCAGAAAATGACATTTTCACTAAAAAAATTATTAAAAACGACTAAATTATTGTTTTTTTATTAATCGCTTTGATTTTATTAAAATAGTTGCATGAAAATTCGCTGTGCAGACACATTAATCTGTCCTTATATTTTTTTTATCTTAGTTTTTATCGAAATGACGTTATTCTCTTTTTTGTTTTATAATAATTCTATTTTTGAAAGATTTTTGATTAGTCACTAAATAAACTCAATACTTGAAAATTTATTTTTGTTCCCGTTAAATTACGTAGCATGAAGTGGTCATTATCTTCATCAATTCACTGCATCATTAATAAAAACAGTTTTTTTTAGATAATTTTTTCCGAATAACTTATCTTTTATTATACTGGGTGGGCAAAAAATCCGTAAAAACTTAAAAAATTTATGAAACCCAGAAAATTGAACAAAATAAACAGTTTTAGGTTTAGCATCGATAAGTCACGTGATTTATTTTAAGATAAGAAAAAGAATAAAAATTAAAAAGGCAACCGATAGGTGGAGTTTCGTACATAAGTGAAGAAAGTAACAGAATAACGTTACCAAATCATTTATTACAGCAGCACGTGCTCCACATATCCACCACCACAAGGGATGACACATTCCAAGCGTGTCACAAATCCAGCACCGGCAGAGTGCAGAGTGCCCGCCTGTATATATGATAGCTCTCGGTGGCTCGCATCTTTCAATTTCGACAAATTGGATGGGCGTACTTAATAACCTGGAATTTTAATATCGCCACAGCCAAAAGTCTACTGGAGTCAGATCTGGAGATCGAGGGGGACAAGTAAATTTGCAACGCTTGCTAATGATTCTTAGACTCGGTGGTCGGGTCTTACACGATCCTCGAGTGATCCAGTTTCCTCAAATCGCTGAACAAGCTTTATGAGGCGCATCGCTGTTGAATGCGTTTTCTAGTCTTCACGTTTTTTTAAAGTCGGAATTTACGCAGTGCAACAGTCGCTGATCTCTTGTTCATGAAAAACAACTTCACCAATAAAGCTTTGTTCTTCTCACTCTGCATTCTTGTTCACTTAGTTGGCATGCAACGGAGAATAACGTCTGTATCAAGAGCATCAATATTTGTAATCGCCTGTCTCATTTGCACATTTCCAACTCAGTCGTTTGTACCAGCGATATCTGTCAGCAGTTTTTTTTTCTTATCTTAAAATAAAATCCTGTGACTTATTGATGCTAAACCTGCAAATTGTTTTTTTTTTATTTTGTTTAATTTTCCTGATTTTATAAACTTTTAACGTTTATTACTTTTTGCCCATCCGGTATAATGAAATACAGGGCGAATACAAATGATGGATCAGATTAAAAAAAATATTATGGAAACTACTGCACATATTATTATAAGTGATACATGAATGCAAAGAGAAAATATACGAAGTTTTTGTTATTGATATTCGATGCATCATCCTCTGGTTACACTGCATACATTCAAACTGTAATCCAGTTCATTCCATGCATTTTACAGCATCACTCTATCTATGATTCGTAATGCTGCACAAATGTACTTGTCGTACTTTATTATTTGTTGTGTTAATTGCAAGTTACATGGCTTGAAATTAAAAATTGTTTGGAAAATTTTTATACAATTTTCTAGGTCATTGCAAGTTTACTGGCTGCATCACGTAGACTTCCGTGGATTACGAACAAAACTCTGCCTTATCCTATCCACTGCTTCTTCCGAGACGCTAGGCCGGCCGCCTGCTTTGCTTTTCTTTTCATTCAAGCAACCTTTTTCCTGAAATTAATAGCATCGTAAAATGCTCTTGCTGGTTGGTGCCTCGTTTCCGTGGCGAATTCTAAATGCACGTTGAATCGAAGAAAATGAGAAAACTCGTGCATACTTTAATACGAAAAATTCTTCTGTCATATTGTTGCCCTGTTTTGATTTCAATCTCGTATTCTCTCGTTCTTGAATATGCCGTTGATCACTGGTGGAAAAAAAACTTGGTATATTTCTCTTTACATTCATGTATTCCTTATCATAGTATATGCAGTAGTTTTGAAAATATGATTTTTTAAAATCGAGTTCATCATTTGTACTCATTTTAGAAGTTGCAATCATGCGCAAAGTAACACCTCACTCAATATGTCCCGGGCCAGACATATAAATGGCGATACCTTCTAATTTTCCTAAGCGTAACCCAGTTGTACAAACTTTCAAACGACATGTGTCAAAATTCCATGATAATATCTTGTTTTGTTTTAAAGCTACACTGGTTTTAGTGAAGTAACTTTTGTTTGTTTAGAAACCAAGGGTGAAAAAGGATTTCATGTGTTAACTAAGTATTGCTTTTTACTAGGACAAAACACTGTTAAAAAAAAAAAAATTGACTGGATAAAAGTTGTCCAGACTTTGCTCCATCGCCAACAACGGTTAAGAGGTGGCATGCTGACTTAAAAAGTGGCCACACAGACACAAACGACGCTGAACTCTCAGTTCGCCCAAATTCTGCAGTTGTTCCAAAAAACATAAATCGATTTTATGGACTTTTTTTAATCTTATCGGAAATTGAATTTGTGTGAGATAGCAGAGTATTTGAAGGTGTCAAAACGCCGTGTATTCACTTTTTTGCTTAATCATTTGTCAATATGAAAGCTGTATTCAAAGTGGGTGGTGCCGCGTTTGCTCACTGTCGATCAAAGACAACAACGCATCGACGATTCACAGCACTGTTTGGAGCTGTTTAAGCAAAATAAACAGGTTTTTTTACTTAAATATGTGACATTGGACGAAATATGGATCAATTACTACACGCTAGAATCAAAAGATCGTCAGCTGAGTGGACATCACCTGATGAAAGGCTGTCCAATGCGACCAAAAACTCAAACGTCAGCTGGCAAGGTTATGTTCTCCTGATTTTGGGATGCGCATGGAATTTTGTTAATTGACTACCTTGAGAAAGGAGAAAGCATTAGTAGTGAATATTGCATGGCGTTATTGGATCAAACGAATGAAAAAATAAAGGAAAAACGTCATCAAATGCAAAAGAAAAAGTGCCGTTTCACCAAGACAATGAATGCTCTGTTCTACTAGTCCAAGAAAATAATGGTCAAATTGAACGAATTGCGCTTCGAATTATATACTTTCCCACCCACTGCACTGTCCAGATCTGGCCCCCAGTAACCATTGGCTGTTTGCATATCTTAAAAGAATGTCCAAGGAAAGAGGTTTGGCTTCAAGGAAAAAGTGATTGCCGAAGTTGAAGCCTATTTTGAGAGTAAAAACAAATCGTTCTACGAAAAAGGTATTAATAAATTAATAAATCGCTGGGCTGAATGTTTCACTCTTGACGGGGAGTATCTTGGTAAATTAAGTTCAATTTTGCCGAAAAGTTTTTTTTTTTATTAGTTAGGCCTGGGACTTATTTAGTGATGTGTTATATTCATAAATTGTTACTATTTTTCACGCCTATGAATAAACTCAATCAAATATCGTGAAAAAAAGAATTATTTGGATAAGCGTCTCGTTTTTTTTCTTTCGTTTGAAAAAAAAATCAATAAACCCTGTATTTATTTTATAATGGGTATTCATTCATGCTGTAATTTATTTTAACAAATGTCACTTCATGGGGGTTTGTAAAATTAATAATCCCTTTTAAAGAAAAAAAATATTTCGCCTAATGAAAGTTACATGAATGCATTCGTTCTGTAATGATCGTCTCATCAATAAACTCTTAAATAGTAAATTAGGCGATGAATGGAATCGCATGATTGAAATTCGTAAAAGAAAACTATGTTCCAATCTATTCGTTAATGACTTCGATTACTTTTTGTTTTGCGATGAATCTTGTGTATAGTTTGCATGACTTCAACTATGTATAGAAATCGGCATAATCCATCACCCATTCACTTAGCCATGGAACACCTATTTCGAATCTTTTATTCGCTGTTGACATGACAAGTTTTTAAAGGGAACTACTTTCACTAGACTGGGGCAATCTGTCTTCCATGAAATAATACCAATCTGTTCGCTCACGTTATGTGTCAAAGCAAATGAAAACACGAAGTCTCAAAAAGATACAAAATAAATAAATTTCTAGTGGATCTTTTAAAAGAAGCTAGTGTTCTATTACATCGAATCTAGAGGCTAGATAATTGGCGGTTGAGGTGCCATTAAATAGTTAATTTAATGATTCTTTCTTTTATTTCTATTATTTTAATTTGAATTTATTAACCATTTAACTGGAAATGACGAGTATATTCGTCATGGAGAAGTTGCAGGTTTTTGTGTCATGACGAATATACTCGAAAAGTAGTGACCATTGGCTATATAATTTGTAATTTTTGAAAAAACAAAACGTATTCTCAAATTTTAAAATGCTTAGAATATTTGGAGGTCAGACCGGAGTAAAACAAATAAAAATATATATGAAAAATTTAAGATGAACTCGCCCATGCGTCACCGTATGCGTCCCGACTGAAACAGCGCATAAGTTTTTTTTTTGTTTAAGTGCGATGATAATGTTTTTCAGATGTAGGTCTACAAAGGGCAAAGCCAAAAGTCGGAAAGTTGATTTTTACCAATTTTTTTCTTTTAAATTACCTTTATATATGTATTTAATTTTTCTTGCGTATTTCGAATAATATGTATGTAATATATTTTTAGGTTAACCAACCAAATAAATAAATACTAGTATTAAAATTGGCAATTTTATAAAATAAACTCATCTTATTTTTATCCAATATTTTAACAGAGCAACTTGCTCTGCGATAGACGAGTATACTCGGTATCGCTCGATTTCCGCGACACACTTAATTGCGCTCTCTCAAACGTGGTGCCACAGTTAACTGGTTAAATATTTAAAAAACGATTACGAAATGTACTAGTATTTCTATCAAAAACATCACTTTTTAATGTTTAAAACGAATGTGTTCCATTTTGTTACCGTTTAAAAAAATATCAAGTTATTAAATAAATTTTTGCTAAAAATGTTAATGTTTCAGCTGTTAGTTTTGTTATGCTTTAAATATATCAATGCGACAGATAACTTATTTAAAAAATAAAACAATTCGGTTTTTGTTTAATTTATGAAAAAAATACCATTTAATTTTTCCAAAGATTTATATATTGTTCGACTGCATTAAAATTTTTGGTTCTTTTCCTATGGACTAAATTTTAACAGCTAAATTTTATAGGCAATCACGTGTTCTCAATCAAACTCAAAACTAACGCTACACTTGTACTTGTAAAATTGCGATAAATTTCAAAAATTATATTATTGGGTAAAAATTTTCAAGTATTTTTCTCTCGCGAGAAAAAAAAATCCTTCGAATATTTTTCAAAGCTAAAAGAAAAAATTATGTAATACGCGTGCATTTTTAAATCAATTGTATTTTGTTTTCTTACAAACTTTACTATTGTGGATAAATATGTACTTTTTGAAAGCAAGCTTTTGCAAAAAGTAAAAGCTGGCAACCGCGAAACGCATGATGGCATTTATTATGTGACTATGACGTCAAGCGAAATTATTGGCTTGAAACACGTGATTGCAGTTATGTGACTATGACGTCACATGATTTTAACCAATTAGCGTATCACCAGTTAAATACTCATAAATCTAAGCACGCCAGAAAAGGGCACCAACCACGTCAAATATCGTGACTCGCGATTTTCATTATGGACATTTATTTATCCAGGTAATTAAAATTATAAAACGTAGTAATTGCAATTAAGGAAGTGTGTGTGTTTCTAAACAAGTAATACAAAAAAAAAAATTTAAGTCAATTCCGACTTAGATCAACAAAGAAAATTTTCATTTTAGCTACGTTTTATTAAATAGTTACAATTATATATAATAAAAATATGTATATACATATGACAGAATCACAACAAAAAGTGTTAATTAATTATCATTAAAGTATCGTATTGTCATCCAAAACAATCGTGTATATAAAATTTCAGTTCAACTGAATGCTTTAAAAGGTGAGGGAAAAAAACTTTTTCAAGTTTTGACACAAGTCGCCAAAAATGATGCCAACGTGGCTGTATTTGTAATTCTTTAAATAATTAGGTTTAATCAATTAATTTTTATTAATTATAATTAAATTATTGTATTTTCATCCAAAATAATCATGTATATAAAATTTCAGCTCAGTTGAGCGATTTAAAATGTATTGTATTAACGATTGAAAATTCCACGAAAATAAATAAAAAAAAATAAATATAGAGAGAGTGTGAGGTAATCGTAGGAATTGAAAATATGGCTCATAATATAAGTTTAATCCATTTATTCCTTTCCTTCGAAATTCGGGAAGAAATAAAACTTGCCTAAAAAATTATCAACTTATTTTTGCTGTCCTGTATATGCGTAAATTTTACTTCTACTGGAAATAAAATTAATTCATTACTACTTTGTGTCAGCTTAGTATGACGACTCTAAAAATAGTACCACCGACTATTCAGTTAAGTTAGTACCGGCAAGTACCTAGAAACTTGTATGTTCAAGACACACCACTTCAACAAAAATCATAAAGCCCTAGTGTAGCTGAACGGTGCGACGTTAATATTCAATCAATCAATAAAAATCATGCATCTCAGGTGCCATCGATTAAATTTAGTGGACTTGTAATGGCCTCCCCCTTAGGTAAGCCTCCTTCTCATCTAACCGACCTTAATCTGTGGAAGGGAAAGATTGATGGCCAAGACTAACCATGATAAATCCAATTTATTATGACGGAAGATAATATTCCAAGACAAGCAAATTATAAAGGGTAATTCTAGAGTGAAATAACGAGAGCTAAAAAACCTATGTGAATAAGCGCACGAAATCCTAATAGCTTAACTTTACTCAACTTTATCTTAAGAATCCTAACTTACTTAATTTATTCTAATAGTTAAAGTCCGGCATTTAGTCGCGCGGCTAAATTCTGATCCTTACCGTAACAGTACTGCTTTCAGCGACTCAGCTCCTTTTCCTTCTACTCCACGATTATTAAACTTCAACTATATATGTACTAGCTAATCAGCATATCAAGGTTTCTACTTGAGAGGGATGGTTGTGAAATAACGCGATTTTCTGGCCCAAAGATTCTCTAAGAGGATTAGTAGAAATTCTCGTCAGACTCAATACTTTCATCAAGCATTGCATAACACTTAACATGCTAGTGGTTCAAAATTACGAGTCATACTGATAATGCCCCATTTAAGTCCCACCAAGTCTTAAATAAAACATAAGAGTTCAATTTCTGAATTGATTGTTTAGTGTCTTGTCATGGACAATAATTAAATAGGACCAAAGGACCTATAGACAGCACCGGATATCTGGATGCATTTATCTTCGTATTAGCCCTCACGGGGGTTGCTGCTATTTTATCAAAGTGGCAGGACAGGAAAAAGGTGTTCTGGGTTCAGTTTCGTGCCATGACAGTTGTTTGCAGAAAGTATACTTTCTTGTCCCGTTCTTCCGAATTTTCATGCCCTTAAAGTGTCCTATTCTAAGTCTTGTTAAGGTATCCGACTACGTTCGAAACCCGTGATTTTACAAAGGTGTATTAATGGATAATATTTATATTTAGTATCACTTATATTAGAAAATGTATATAAAATTGTTTTAAGAATATTATTACAATAAAAAATTATTTAGGTATAATATTTTGACAAAAAATGAACTTAGAATGACCAATTTTCAAAATATTCTCCTTTTGTGAAAAATGCTTCTATTATAATAATATTTTGCCTGAATATAGCTTAGACCTCTGTACAGAGGCTCAACTATGATTTTTGAAAAATTCACATTATTTTCAGAGTTAAAACCAATGGAAATAATTATCGGCGTTTTTTTTCTTAAAATTTCTCCCCTCTGTTGTCGTAAAACATAAATAAACCCACTTCTAAGTTATATATTTCGAAAATTCTAGTTGAATCTCTATACAGAGGTCTGAGCCTGAGCTATATATAGGCAAAATATATATTATTATAATGGAAGCATTTTTCACAAAAGGAGAATATTTTGAAAATGGGTCATTCTATGTTCCTTTTTTGTCAAAATATTGTACTTAAATAAATTTTTTTATTGTAATACTATTCTTAAAACAATTTTATATACATTTTCTAATCTAAGTGACACTAAATATCATAAATATTATCCATTTATACGCTTTTGCAGAATCACTGTTCCAAACGTAGTCGGATACCTTAATATACTTGCCAGGCTTCTACTAGTACTAATTTCTGGAATTTGATGTTTCAGCTTGAGTTTTCTATCGAATAGTCTTGATATTGCTATTGAGTTTATATTGCTTAGGGTGACGAACTTTGCAGTATTGGCGTTACTGTTAAGTTACCTTGTTTCTGTGACGTTTTTCCGCTACACAGCTGAAAGTTGGTTTCTTTTAGTGGATAGGATATCCTCGTTTCTATGTACACATGTAAACTTAAAATATTGCAAGTTCATGTCTTTGGTCATCGCCCCGGCAACCTTTGATATCGTGAGGAACTCTCTACTTCTCCCACGAGCCGGCTGTAACTCGAATATAAAGAGGCCGACCGCTACCATCCCGATACCCTGGAGGGCACAGAGAAGACTGTTTGAAAACTTCGCTGAGAACAGATGCAATTCCCTCCCTTACAAATAACAGAATTTGAACTGTATCGAACTAAGGAATCCTTATAATAACTTCAATGCATGTACTATAATTAATAGCTGTGACGTGAATAAACCAAATATTTAAATTAATAAATATCACGCTGCCATTATTTTTCTCAAACGTCACACTTCCTTAGCCAGGGTATCAGCCGCATCATTTTCATCACTACCAACATGCGTTAGAATCTATTGCATGATGCACTGTTTTTTCAAACTGAGAAACTGACGAAGTGTATAGTGTATGTTAGTAATTAGCCCTGAATTGATTATTTTATAGCATACATAATTTTATTTGCATTTTTTTCATCTTACTATCTTTTTTCACTATGTACATTTCCCTAATTTTAATTATACTTGCATTTTTTACAAGAACTCAAAAAATATAAAAGCATACTTTAAAACGCATTATGCGCATTAAACAGGATTTTGCTTCATCTCTTTAAGTCTCTTAAAATATTTTGAAAACACATTTATAGTGATGTTAATGTTTAACTTCACTTTTTCCATCGTTAACTTGATGGCCACTTTAAAGCAATGCTAATTAGATGAAACCTTAAACGAGCTATCTTAAATTCGCTCTACACATTCTTGATACATTTTTGCCTTTTTAAAAATTTCCTAAGCTAAGCGTCCATTTCGAAGCACATTAGAATTTTAAGCACGTACTACTTGGATAATGAAGCTTAGTAATGAAACTGCCTTATTCAGAACTTAACATGTATATTTATTTTATGCTTTAAAAAAAACATTTGCTTTTATATTTGAAAGATGTTTAAAGTTTCAATTATTTTCTCTTAATTCTCTCACTTTTTTTGTGTTAATTTTATAATCATTTGTCTTGCTTTGTTCTTTTATCTTATGTTAACCTGGTAGCCATAAGCAGAATTATTAAAACACTTCAAAGAGTTATTGAAATTTTTCTTGCTCATTGCTTTTAATTCAACTCATTTTCTTAAAAACCGATGTATTTAATATGCTTTTATTATTAGCTACACGCCATTAACCGCGACTTAATTTCTTTGCTTACATATTTTTGGATTGGAACGAATGCGATAGTAAAAATTTAATTTCTAATAACTAATTTTGTTTCTCAAAATGAACGATTAAAAAAGGTCGTAAAAGGTAATTGCATTTCATTGAAAAATATTTGCATAGTAATGACAAATACCATGTAGGGTTGTATTATGCAATTTTTCCACAAAATTCACATACACAGGGGTCGGCAGCCTTGTAGCTGTGGGGTGTTCCAAACCAATCTACCAATATGATTCAAGGGGCTGCACAGTAGGAAATATTTGAAACAATTCGATTCCGTCGGCAATGTATGCAGGGTTATAGAATAGAGGTCGAAATTGGTGTGAAGATTTAAAGTTTTATTATATATTAATTATGCATGGTTAAAGGACTTATTACCAGAAATATAAACAACATAAAATACAGCTATTCCTTTAACATAAATAGAAATTAAAATTATGCATTTACTGTGTATTATGTACCTTTTAAAGATATTTATTAAAATAAAAAATAAATAACAAAATGTGTGTAAGTATTCCATCAATATAGTTAAAAAACCTTTTATGTAAACCTTGTTCTTGCAGCTTCATATCGCAATATCAGGGGTATAATTTGGGACTTTCAATTAAGCACAATTTTGAACGTTCTTGACACTTTTTAAAGTTGTGTGTGCGTGCGGACTCGAAGAAGGTTTTTATATAAGAAAAGATTTGTTCGCATAAATATGTTGAGCCAAAAGCGGAAAGCATAGTAATCTTACAAGTTTCTTCGAACACTTAAATCTCTTCAGCAATGACTTCCAACAATTTAAAAAAAACTGATAAATCGGCAACTTTTCTTCTAGATTTTTTTGTAATTCCATAAAGTTAGATTTCTGTAATTCTGAAGATATTAGTTTAACAAGCTCCATTTCAAAATTATCGACTTCAATCTACTCAAAATTGGCAAATTTATAGAGTGCCACTGAGAGTTGTGACGTGTGCGAAATCTGGCACGCGTACCGTAGTTTGCCGACGCCTGTTCTACAGTTTCAAATAAAATATCTGAATATAAAGTGTTTTTTTTCCAGGTATAGAAGTTTAAGTTGGCATTACTTTCCAAGATGGCGACCGATTTAACAGCTGTCAAGTGATTTATTCTCAGTTTGGTTTGGCAATTCATCAAAACGATCATCAAGCAAGGCGTAGATTCGTCGAATGGGCCCAAAACGAGATTGCCGTTGTTCCCGATTTTCATAAGCGAATTTTGTTTAGCGATGAAGCGCGCTTCTGGTTGAATGGCTACGTCAACAAACAAAACTGCCGCATTTGGAGTGAAGCTAATCCACAAGTGTATGTCGAAACACCGTTACATCCAGAAAAACTGACTGTTTGGTGCGCTTTATGGGCTGGTGGAATCCTTCTTCAAAAACGATGAAGGCCACAACGTTACAGTCAATGGTGATCGGTATAGAGCCATGATTACTAACTTTTTCATTCTTGAATTGAACAATCATGATGTCCAGGAGCTGTGGTTCCAACAAGACGGCGCAACATGTCACACAGCTCGTGCCACAATCGATTTATTGAAAGACACGTTTGGTGACCGCCTAATTTCACGTTTTGGACCTGTGAATTGGCCTCAAGATCTTGTGATTTAACACCGCTAGACTATTTTCTGTGGGGCTATGTAAAGTCATTGGTCTATGCGGATAAGCCACAAACGCTTGACCATTTGGAAGACAACATTCGCCGTGTTATTGTCGATATACGGCCACAAATGTTGGAAAAAGTCATCGAAAATTGGACGTCCAGATTGAACTACATCCGAGCCAACCGTGGCAGTCCTATGCCAGAAATCATATTTAAAATGTAATGCTACAAGATTATCTTTCGAATAAGAAAAAATTTATGTCAATCGAATAATACATCGTTGTTTTATTGCAATTTAAAGTTCTATACCTCTGAAAAAAACACCCTTTATTAAACATCTTAAAAATAACCAACGCTCGTCCACCCAACTTTTTTCCTTAAAACCGTCAAGTCGCGAAATGTATTCCAGAGCTATCAATCTCTATTCATTCTTGTCAACGGAGAATTAGAATGCTTGCTTCTTTTTCTTTTTATTATTTTTAGAACGCTGTTCGACAACTCCATCCATGAAAAAGAATAATTTGACTTGATCAAAGTTCAAGAGCTTGCCGGAGGCAATCTGTAGTCAAGATAGTTAAATTATCTTTATAAGGTGTTACAACAGCTGTGTTCAATACAAAACGGTTGTTTATTTTAAACATGATTAGTTCAGCTTTAGTGTGTTTACCCTTTATCTTTTTACTATGCCACAAAAACACGAGCGGTATATAAAATATTGGTGTATGCAAATACTTTGATCTGATTATAAATGTTTGCTTAGGATTTAAATGAAAACCTAAATGGAAGTAATTTGAAAAAAGTTAATATTCTTAAGGCGAAATATTTATGCTAATGAATTATTTTTTGCGAAAAATATTAAATATAATAAGTTGATTTTGGAAATATTGTTGTCTTAAGGAATTTAGGTTTAATACCATAGCAGTATTTATTCCTTGTATTCAACATTAAAACTTGTATATTTCTGCAAAAAATTTTTAAAATTATGTATAGTAAAATTTAAATTAAAAATTTTTATGTGATTTTTTTTTCAGAATTTGTCTTTAACAATAAGCTATGTTTGAATTCTTAAGTTTCTTGATAAAACATTTTTAAATAAATAATGAATAATAAACCTGAATTGATTTTAGCAATAAGTAGGTTCCTTAAACTTCCGCGATTGGCGGGACTGAGTGATAACCGCGTAAGTCGAATTCGCGCAAGTCGAGGTATAATTTCGCATATAATACCGCATATACCGTAAAATCTAGCGTATAGCGCGTACCGGCTGCAATTTTTCATTTTTAGGTATATTCGCCTTATAACGCCCCCTTTTTATGAAGAAACCTGAAATGTATATACGCAATGCTCTAATGCAGCTATACTCCACCCGCGGCCAACCGAGCCTTTTTAAGTGGTCTGGCTATGATCCATTGCTATGAGAAATTTATTTATTTAAGAACATTGCATTTAAAATTTTATGGGAAATTCTTTGTCAAGAAATCAAATATATCACTTTGCTTTTTGCTGTCGGTGTCATACGGGTTCGAATTGATATTCTTTTTCTATTTGGAACGGTTACGGTTAGTGATAACAGACAACAGTCGAGTAGCGATAATTTTATGGGTGGAACTAGTAAGTTTTAAGTAATCGTACAAAACCGTTTACTGATGCAGAAATTGTGAAGGAATGCTTCTTAAATGCTTCTAATTCAGTGTTAGTGACAAAAATAAAAATATAATACTTTAAAAGGCAAAAGTATTATTTTGATCAATTTTCCACATTCTAAATTTCCAGCGTTATCTTGGTTTTAAAGCACTTTTCCCTGTCCTTCATTTATCCTCATGTTGCAGCTCGCGTGAAATAATTAACATATGTATGCGGCTCGCGTGAAATAGCTGACATATGTAGCGGGCCAGCAGAAAAAAGGTTGAGTACCCCGGCTCTAATGCTTCGAAATCATTTACTTGAGGTATTATTCCAAGTTTCAGAAAAAAATAGTATACTTCTGGAACTACAACCCTTTAAGTTCATGAGAAATGTCATTTATTTTAAATAAACAGAGTATTTCAATGTATGCAGAAACCTAATTTTTTCTATGCCATTTTTTAAAATTTTTTTTAAAGCTATCGTTTTGATACCCGGCGTGCAACACGCAACCGTAAATTTCGATCTCATTTTTTTTAAATTAAAATTGCGCGTTATTCTCCGGATTTTATGGTATTTATGTAGAATGTGTATGTGTTCTAACATATTTGAATATATTTCATACGTAATTTTTTTAGCATGCTTAAAAAATTGTTTTACGTTTTTCTTAAAAAATACGGTTATGTTTGATTTTATATTATATAACATCCAAATTAATCATATTTTCTTTTCTTTTCAGGTAAGTTATATATTCCTGATGGATTATTATTGTCATTGCATCTCATGTGAGTCATCAGAGTTTATTTGTCTTTTTCTCATTACTTCTCATTCTTAAACCCGTCGTATAACGCGCACCTTTTAATTTCGACCTTAATTTTTTTGTTGTTAAAAGTGCACGTTATACGCCATATTTTACGGTAATTATTTTTAGTTGGGGCTAGAGATAGAAAATAATAATTTAGAAAAAGTGTTTAGTGAAATCTTAGATAAAACAAATACCAAAACGCAAACCCAAGTTATTTTGATGTAGGTGTCTTAAAATCTAGAACTAGCTGCGGTATTTATACTAGAACGGATCTCAGGCGGGTGTTAGAAGATCGCCCGTATGCGACACGGGCATGCGCCATTTTGCCGGTAACTTTCGCCTGTGTCAGACACGGGCAAATACGTTAAGGGTTTAATCCAGCTATACTCGTCCTACGGCCCACCGAACATTTTTAAGTGGCCCGGTTAGTGCCCATTGCTCTGAAAAATTCACTTATTTAAGAACAATATATAAAAAATTTGGTGTCACAAAATAAAATATATCAATTTTGCTTTTTGCTGTCGATGTCGTACGAGTGCCGCATTGATACTCTTTTTCTATTTGTAACGGTTATGGTAAGTGATAAGCGATGCACGTTAAATCTGTCGAGAGCTGAAACGTCCTCCCGTTGGTGTGGTGTGGTAGTTAGGAGAGGGGGTGCCAGCTCAGGTGTCGTCCACGTCACTTGACCATGGTTCAAAATTACGTGGTCCGTCGCCAAAAGCCCTCGTGTAGCTGAACAGTGCGACGTTAATATTCAATCAATCAATGGTAAGTGATAAGAGATAACAGTGGAGTAGTGACAATTTTATCTTGCAAGAGAAAAATATTTAAAAAAAATATATATATATCGTTTCAAGACGATTAGGAGTTCGACTATTTTGTAGTGAAAAGCAGACATAGATCAATAATTGTTTGATTTGTGCCGAAAGTGCTGTATTTAAAAAATACCAATAAGCAGGAATCATTCAATGATACTTTTCCTCGAAGATTTCTTTCAAGAGATAATAAATAGGATTTCTTGAATAATCTTTGCAACACCAACAAATAGTTTTGTCAGTGGTAATGTCGTAGTGGTAGCAAAGACATCTTATGAAGTGTGTTATATTATTGGGAATCATATAAAACCGTTTACTATGATGCAGGAATTGTGAAGGAGTCCTTAAAGGCTTCTAATTCAGTGTTAGTGACAAAAATTAAAAATAGTAATTAAACAAAGCAAAACAGGGGTTAAAATATTTGGATCAATTTTCCACATTTTAACCCCCTCCCCCAATTATCCTCATGATGCGGCTTGCGTGAACTTGCTAACATACGTTTGCGGCCGCTTTAGACAGATGACATATGTATGCGGCCCAGCAGAAAAAAAGGTTGAGTACCCCTGGTTTAATCTAATGCCTATAAAAGTAGAACAAAAGTATAAAAAGCAATTTGAATTTTAATGAGTTTAAAGTTTTACTTTGAGAAACACGCGTATAGTTTCAAAGAAAATCTTACATTCTATATACAGCATTCGGTATTATTTGATGTAACATTTAATTTGTCTTCCTTGACATTTTAAAACTTCCTCGTTGAGTCCTGCACTGCGGGCGTGATGCCCTGACAAGCCCGATTTGAAAATCTGATAACCGGCGGACAAGTTCACATTGTGTATTAATAAAGCCAACTAAGGTGCGAGGAAAATTAGCTTTTCAATCGCAGGATTTATTACAGTGTCAGTTTTCGATAGGCGTATTGCTGGATTGGGCGTTTCGCTATAAAGCTGTCCGTGTAATAGAACTGCCACCACAGTGGGTAAATAAAAATAATTAATGTTCTTTGTTATTATATACTTACTCGAAAGAGAGAATTGATTTAAGGTTTCACAACTTGGATGTTTTTGTAATGAACAATTTGGTGTTGCGCGCCTGAAAACTTCATGACGGGAATTCGTAAGCGTCGAACTTATTAATGAAAGGTTGAAACAAAGCGGTAAGGAGATTTCTTCGTTTTTTTTATCTTTAATTTAAAAAAAAGAGCAACGTCCTAAACATTATTAATAAATGCTGTCTGAACTGTGTTGGATTAAGAATAAAATGTTTGTTTCTTTCTTGTTTGACTAAAAATAAGAGTTTAACTTTAG